>MU279028.1:0-548955 GCA_022385715.1 Xylaria cubensis | reverse complement strand
TTATCCGCCGCTCGCCCTTCAGGCTCACGAGGCTCGCTATCTTTTGTGGCGTAGGTGTGGCGTAAGTATTATCTACAAACTAAGTGGAGTAAAAAGTGGAGTTACCCTCAGTTGAAATCGTCGAGGTACCCTTAGTTGATCACATTCCTCATACCGGAGCGTAGCCAACGAGGAGTGGACTTTTAATGCCCCGATAGTTAGATTCCCGAGGACCGAACCCTGCAGAGCCCACCACGGGGGATTTTCATCCCTGCTAGGTCGCTGCTAGCCGGGCACGGCTTTGGAGATATTTTCCTCGCGGTATCTAGCGCCAGGGCACATGTAGACGGCGCATCTAGATTATTGTTTCAAACTAGATTTGAACATGGAATGAATGACTTGCTCTCAGTGTGTAGATTGAATTTTGATCTGCGTTAAGAGCAAGTCAAAGATTCTTAAGATCTTAGTCTTGTATGCTAAGTGATCTAGAGCATCTGGAACAGCTTGAACAGAGAGATCAACATAGTAAATCAACGATTAAGCTAAAGCGCAATCAACTGTATACGTATTAATGATAGTAGATGTGAATTCAGTCTAGAGAAGTTTATGATGAGCGTCTAGTAATTCCCTCAACCGACCATACCTATGCAGTTGAAAAAGCCAAGTACGCCGCCAGCCTATTCATCAACAGCAGTCCTTAAGCTGAACCATTTCCTCTCGCCCGCACGCATCTCAAACGCAACCATGCCATCGTCAGCCAGCTTCCTCAGAACCTCCTGTGTGAATGGCTCAATAGCCATGGTCCGCACCTGATCATCTAGCCCTTCCCCATGCATGAAGGAGACAAGCTGTCTAACCGTGAGACTCGTCCTCCTCGCCTTTCCCGCGCCCACGTGCGCATCGGCACGCACAAGTGTACGCATGATTTGCGTCTCCCGCTTCGCCTTACTCGCGAGCTCGGTGTCGATCTTAGCGGGTAAGTTTGAGATAACGGCACCGTGCGCTGGGTATCCAATACTGTTTCCGTGCAACCGCATGACGCGCAGAGATGCCATCCAGGTACTCAATTGCTCGACAGCAGCAGTGCCATGACCTAATATATTGTCACCTGTGAACATGGCGTCATCCTCTTCTAAGACGAAGCACATGTGATCGTGTGAATGGCCTGGAGCGTGCACGGCGCGTACTGTTGCGCCTTCGACATAAAATACTTGGCCATCGGTGATAGGCTGTTGCGCCTTTCCAGGCGAGTGCTTGTAAATCGACGAAGACAGTGAAGGGTAGAGCTTCAAGAGATCGGGAACACCACCTGTGTGGTCGCCGTGCCAATGAGTAAGTAATACATGGGATAAGGTGATATTTGACGCTGCCAATGTTGATGCTATGAGGTCGGCCCATTCCGGGATCCCCTGGCCCGTATCTATCAGGAGCCTCTCTTCTCCGGTTCCTATAACATACGTATTCGTCCCCTGAAGTGTGAACTGGTTAAGGAGATGAAATCTGTCAGCCACGTATCGCTCGTAAAATTTTAATAGGTTGTGTTCCGTCTTATGCTCACTTTGCCTGCGTTTTGTCCTAGAATGCGAAGTACTCTTGGGCTGATCTGCTCGATATCCGGAAGCTCGGGCAGGTTAGACTGTTGAGACTCGAGATAGTCTTCGAAGGCACAGATGTTAAGAGTCTTGTTGATTTGACGGTAACCGCCTCTGTTCTTCTTTTTATCTTGCTCCGTCATGATAGCCATAGTGATAGATACCCGGCAAGTTCTGTTCCATGAAACGGAATTGGACAGAGAGCTGTTAGAGGCAGCCTGTTTATATACTCAGATTTAACGTTACACACTTAACTATTTATAGACGGGTCGGTATCAATGGATAATTATAACTAGTCGATACTGATATGACCGGCACTCTGTAATTCGACGCCTCTTCCCGAAGTAGATCCCCGAATGCTGCTGAGACGAAGAACGAAATACCATGGCCCCCCATGTGTCACTACGTTCACGTAGTGAGTGAATGATTTTGATCTCAGGAAAAGAGAGGGAATTCCCATTGCATTACTCGAAGTATCTAAAATTTGTATAATGTGACATTGTTGTCAAAATAGCATTTGACTTGGTGTTATGACTTTATTAACTTTACCGTTTATTCCAACACAATAAAGAAACATATTGGTGGAACTACGTTCGAAGTCATCAGGAAGTCTTAATACATAGCTAGTTGTAGTTCTCCAGACTTAAAAGCCATTCATAGGCTTAGCAATACGGTGTAGAGGATCTGCCAGGTCCGGCCTCTTCCATCCTTCTTCAAATCCAGCGAAGAACACCCACTTTAGCTCCCAGGGTACATCCTTTGTTGTATCCTGGCATAGCCTAGCCAGCTTTAACCACATGTTCCCTTTGCAAGGAAAGCAGGCGCCCCATTCCACCGTGTCTTCGTAAGCTTTGGCCGTTTCCTCGCCGCTCTTGAGCGCTCGGATAAATTTGGCTGC
This sequence comes from Xylaria cubensis, assembly GCA_022385715.1. Lineage (NCBI taxonomy): Eukaryota > Fungi > Ascomycota > Sordariomycetes > Xylariales > Xylariaceae > Xylaria > Xylaria cubensis. The sequence continues at coordinate 546,486 of MU279028.1, read as the reverse complement.
ATGTCCGTCATCAGACTCCCGTCTGACATCTCGGAAAAGTTCATCCCACATAAGAGTATCGCTCTCTTTGTTACTGTACTCTGGAATAGCTTGGGCATCGAGGGCGGGTGACCCAATAGCGGCATACCACATCAAGTCGGTTCGAGCCTTAAACTCTACGATCCGCGCCCTATCGACAAGAGGAATCCAGTCTTTCTGACTGTTGAGCACCGTACAGAATATGCTGCTCGTGACGCAGTGCATGATGAAGAAATCAATCTTGCGTACACGGCCTGACTTGTGTGCCGAGCCAGCCATGTATGCGCAGACACTGACCATCTCGGCCGTCCGCCGTTCAAGATCGGCTTCATTAGTACCGATGGTGAATTTGGAAGCGATGTTTGCCATATCGTCGCCAGCCCGGCCGACAACGCCTGCTTTCATCTTGGCACCAAGATCGGACCAGACGGGAGCGGTGCGCAAATGGTCGTTCTTGCGTATAGCGTGTATGAGATCAATGAGTGGCGACTCTCTTGACTGCGCATCGTTGGCGGCGGCTTTCTTCTCAGCGGCAAAGAGAACTTCTTCAATGTTCATGCGATCATGGCTTGCTGCTTGAGCGAGAGCTTCCGCGATGATTGCGGGCTGGTCAAACTCGATGCCAAAGCCGAGGTGGATGATAGGATGGTATGCCCCTTCCACCATCTGAACAAGCATGCGGTCCGCGACCTTAGTGCGACCGAACAGATAGGTCAAGACTACGCTTTTATAATCCCGTGCAGCAATTTGTTGCTTGAAAAATTCAAGAAGGGTATGGTATTGGTGGATCTGGCCAATGGTCTCGTAGAAGACATCATCGTCACTCAGTCTCTTGAGAAGATTCTCATCAATCTCTGGTATTGGACGCTGAATCGCTGCCACCTCATTATATCGATCTTGGAGCTCTGATGGAGTCCCGCCAAGTGTCAATATCGTAAGAAGGCTGTGTACTGTGTGATTGTGGAAGGCAGGGTCACGATAGAAGATGTGATAGGCTTCGTGGTTCTTCTCAAGGAGTTTGTTGCATTCTTCAAGAGCGCCGGGGGCTATATCGGCAGCCTTGAAGGTACCAAGACGTGAAGAACGTAGTTGGATCGGAGAGATTGCGTTGGCCATGATTTTTAGTCTTTGCTCAGGAGGTGTTCTTGCAAGTCGATGTACGAAGTCAAAACAGAAAGAATTCAGGTTTGTATATCATGACAATTCAATTTAACCATGACCCAAACACTAAGGCGAGACAGGATTTTTACAGAATCTTTCGCCCATAAATACCCAAAGAAGCTTTTAGTGTAAGTGAACAATGTACATTGAGCTATCCCGCTCGTTCGGAGACCGACTCGGGTGGCACTCCTGCATCGATTCAATTGGGGATCATCGAAACCAGGCGAACCAAGTCGTGTCAGCAATCAGCACAGAAGGAACAGTACGATGAAAGAAGTCTCGGCTGAATGACGAATATGCCATCGTTAGGGGTAGTTAGATCTATCTCTTCTTACTGCCACTACTACTCCAGTACGCTAAAATGACAGACCAGTTGAATCCAAAAGATCAACATGCATAATGTTGTATTCTAAGCTATTCATTCACTGCTCAAACTTGCTACGCCACTCGGACTTAGGGCAACAACTGATCCTAACTCCTGACTGCTCATTCCTTTCAACACATTGACAACCACCGCTAGAGACCCATGTTCTTGACTTTCTGCCTTCATCGCATGAAGGAGAAAATTCAACTTCATCTCTTCATTCCCACCCCCTTCTTACATCAACGTTATCATCGAGATCAGTTAGATAGTCTCGTTATTGTCCGATCATTGACCCACAGTCTAAGATGACGAACCGGAGTAGACAAGGAAACCAGTCCTCGTTATCCATCCCTATGACTATCACAGCGGACAACGATGCTCGCTCGACGGCGGAGACTTTAGTTTCGGATAACGAGCAGGAAGATGAGCAAGTTCGGCCAGTAGCAGAAGCACCAGCGACTAAGAAGCAGACTGCCGTGCCGTTGAATGAAAAGAGAAATGCAGCGAGCAAACATCCTGACCCTGCAAACCCTGACATTGTCTGGTGGGATAGCGACGATGATCCCGCGAACCCGATGAATTGGTCCGCTACTAGAAAATGGGGGAATGTAGCGCTGCTGTCTTTCCTGTCGTTCTTAACGTATGTTTCCGTCTACGTGTGGTCAATCGGAGCCCTACTCACATTGATGTCTGCAGTCCATTGGGAAGTTCTGCTTGTATGAACACCTACTCTCTAAGCTTTTCTTTCTCACGAGTAGGGGTAGTATCTTAACAATTATCATAGTCGCGCCAGGTGTACCCCTGATACAAGAAGAGTTCCATTCTACTTCTTCCCTAGATGCCACCTTTGTCGTTTCCATCTACGTTCTCGGATTCGCAGTTGGGCCCTTGATCGTCGCGCCCCTCAGTGAGATGTATGGTCGCGTCTGGATCTACAATGTGACCAACCTCCTGTTCCTTATCTTCACCATCGCGGCGGCACTCAGCACGAACATGGGCATGCTAATTGCTTTTCGTTTATTCATGGGCATATCCGGCAGCTCTTGCCTGGCTGTCGGTAGCGGTACTATCGCGGACACTATTCCTACAAGTCAAAGAGCAAGAGCCCTCTCTTTGTGGACTCTGGGGCCGCTCCTTGGGCCAAGTGTTGGACCTATCGCCGGCGGATACCTTGTCAACGCCGCGGGATGGCGTTGGGTGTTCTGGCTCATAGCTATCGTTGCCGGCGTCGCGTGCGTGGTGTGCTTCATCTTCTTTAAGGAGACGTATGCGCCGAAGCTCTTACGACGCAAAGCAGCGCGCCTCAGGAAAGAAACGGGGAATCCTCGGCTTCGAAGCCCCTACGAGAAGCCCGAGATCTCCAAATGGACTCGATTCAAAACAGGCATTGTCCGACCGGCCGAGATGTTTGCGCGGCCCACAGTGTTTCTAATAACTCCTTACGTCGCAGTAGCCTACGGCGCCCAGTACCTTTTGTTCACGACATTCGTCTTCGTGTTCGAGGATCGCTATAATTTCTCAGAAGAGTCGACAGGGCTTATCTACATCGCACCCGCAGTCGGGCAGATCCTCGGTAATATCATTTTCAGTCAGATGGCCGATATCTTCGTGCAACGACGCATCAAGAGCGGTGCAGACGCTACGCCTGAGGATCGGCTTAACCCGTACATGACAGTCCTAGGCGGGTTTCTACTTTCTGGGGGCCTATTTTTGTATGGCTGGACGATCCAGTTCGGCATCCATTGGATCGTCCCCCTGATCGGCTCGGCTTTGGTGGGTTTTGGGTTGATTGGCGTCATGGTCAGTTTCACCCGGCTCTCAGCACCCTGCATCCGAAAACAAGGACATACTAACAGTAGACTATGCTATAGCTTTGTATCCAGACCTATCTAGTAGATAGCTACAAAGAGTACGCGGCATCGGTGATCGCGGCTAACGTGGTGCTTCGATCATTGGCTGGTGCACTTCTTCCTCTTGGCGGCCTGCAATTGTACTCTGCTCTGGGGTACGGTTGGGGGAATAGCCTATTAGGTTTCATTACACTAGCGCTAGTACCCGTTCCATTGGCATTCCGCATCTACGGAGAGAGACTTCGATCTATCGTTCTGTGGAAGACCGATAAATAAATTGTGATAAGGGCTTGTGTTCAAGGGTTTAGAACTGGGAATAAGTTTAATTCTATTAATAATTCTCTTTAAGTCTAAAGGTCTTAAAAGTCTACGTTTCTCCCGCGCGCTTTTGCGCGCTTTACTTTTTATTTATACTTAAAAATTTAAAGATAAATATAATAACTTTTAACCTAATTAAAAAATTAGTACTTATAGTCTTATTGTTTTAATTAATAATTATTTCGCCTTTTTTTTTAAAATAATTAACCCGGGGATATTAAGTTTTAATAAGTTTTAATAAGTCTTTAATAATTATGAAATTTTTAATAATTATAATTATATAATATAATCTTTTTTTTATGCTTAATTTTAAATATAAGATTAAAAAAGCTTAAAGTCTTTAATTTTATTATAATTATTTAAAAGTAAAAGCTCAAAATTCCTTTTTATTAATAGTTAAGTTCCCGGCGGCTTAACAGTTCTGTTTTAAGTTTCCTTTAATACGGTGCACTAGTAAAGCTAACCCGCGGACAGCAGAACGGTGCTGCATAATAAGTCAGTATAAAATCTCCTACTGAGCTCTTAATATTACATACAAATGTTGAGGTGTTAGTATGGAAGCCTTTAAGACTAAAGGTTCTCGCATTTAAAATTAAAGTCTTCATACCACGTTTGCCCTACAAGGCGGAGGGAGACCTTCATATGAACCTTACCCCACGAAATCTAAACAAGATCATTAATTAAGCCCATTCTTATAGCGCACAAACAGATAATCAAGGTAACAGAAGTATAAAACCAAAAGTATGAGTTGCTTTGCCTATCTCGGAGGGCAAACCATGAGGAAATGATGTCGTGGAATGAAAACGGAATTCCTTAAGATAAATTCATGTAATAAGCCATTATATTGCATAAAAGCTATATGCCTTTGTTTTTATAAGAAGTTGTTGTATCGTTATTTATACTGGCAGATGACGCATTGCTGTTCATCTAAAGCTGTAGCACTAGTAATAAGATGAATGTCACTGTTTTATCGCCACGCGTTCAAGGGCCTAGAGCAGGTAGTCTCCAGTAGCCTCCAAACTGATGAGCTATTGATTTACTGCCGTGATAAGATGAGGATCGCACGAATTAGTCTAATAGCGTGGACTTCACATCAACTCCTAGTAGCGTGTTAAAGCCCTTCGCCCACCATAGCTCATACGTACTATTCGTTAACCTTTACTTGCATGCCGTACAGGGTCTTCATGTGGTTGTAAGGTTGTAACGTAGTTCTAACAGTCGGGATCATTCCTTTGCCTCTTTGTTGCCTTTAATACCTAGGGCGCCACTTCACCTAGATTCTTAAACTCCAGACTTCCTTGCTTGATATTCGAGATGACGCTTATGTCCTTCGGTAAGTAACGAGGGTATGGAATTCATGACCCTCTCGATCTCGACTTGTAGAGCTGGCCCTTGAGAGCACTTATGAACGCGTCCATCTCCGACCTCAGGATATCCTTTGCTCTCCATTTTTACACTGTTTAGCTTGTCCGAAAGAATTAATACACTCCACGGGATGTCCCCAGGCTGTGGTATCGGCCAAAGCCCCACGCTACGAAGGGACTGAATACCCGTACCAAGCATCGAAGGAAGGCAAACACCAGGGTAATTCTTTTTCTTATGTTTTTTACACAACGTTTTATCGTTCATGATTAAACTTTCGATGATATTATGAAATGGCGCGAGAAGTGCCTTGATTGTATCTAGACGGGTTTGCTCTATGATATCTGCAATGAGGTAATTAGTTGAGCCTTAAAATGCACTATCTTAGAAAGGTGCCAAGGATCAAACTCACCGTATATCTCTGGCGGTTCGAAAACTCCGGCGTGTCGTAGGCTGTTTGAGTCACGTATGAAAGCACAGGAAGCCAAGAGCAGTATCTTTGCGATCTCTTCGAAATTGGCTTTGTCGCCGAGTACCCATGAGATCCAAAGCCGTTCATGGCAGTATTGTTCTCGCAAAGATTCACCTGTCAACTGGGTCGAGCATAGAGCAGACCGCAACCAGCCTCTCGCCCAAGGTTGCAGGACATGGGTCATATCATATTTATCCGTTACTACAGATATGTCATAAAGGTCCCGGATGGATAGTAGGTCTTCGTAGCTAGGAACTACGTCGAATCGACCGTGGGTAATGTTAAGTAGCAATCCCATTGCCGTGGGGTTATCTTCCGGGAGCTTTACTGTCCACTCCAAACTGTCATCCTGAAGACATGGCTTCTTGCTTTCTCCAAACTCTCCATATAGCAGCTTATCCCAGAAAAGCGAAGTCCTTGCCAGAGTTCTCGAGCAAACTACGAAGGATTTCGCAGGATACACGCCGACGTCGATACGTAAATCGCCTTTCGGGTCAAGACAAGACTGAGGGGGCGGTGGTTGAAGGAGGCGCAAAGTTTGTAGTGGCTTGAGCTCAACCTGAGGCTCGGTGCTCTCGATTTGGGAATCAGTGGCTACAAGCTGTAGCTCTAGCGTAGTAGTATCTTCAAACTCGCCGGCCTGGGGCTCTTCGGATACACTCATACTTGAAGAATTTCTTATAAACTAACGAGAGTTTGGCCTGTTGGGTCAAACTAGTACATGATACACAGAATGCATAGCATCGCGGGGTCAACTTAATTGACCCCTCGCCTAATGGAGACCGCCGCACCGCCACGATGAGTCAGCAGACGCGTTTGTACCGAGTTATCAACATTGCTAAAACTCAGCATGCAACTACTCTACGTCGCTTCTTTGAACCGGTATACAGATGATCAGGAATCTGTTCTTCGTCTTGCTGGGAAACTCTTCTGTCTCAATGCTCGAATTGATCTGGCGCATGTTAATAGACTGTCAGCAAAGCTTCACTAACTTCCTCACACACGCAATCGTGATCCACTTACCTCCAATACAGCTATAGCTACGGCGCAATTCGGTATCATGAGACCAGAGCTAGCAAGGAGTTTCGTGGCTGTAAGATGGCACCTCATGAGCTCCTGGGCTCCAAGCACCCTGGGAATGCTAGTTCAAAACCCTCATGGCACAATTTCCTGCGATTGAGATATGTACCATGGATCAAAGATGAACAATTGATACCCAACGTCGTATTTCCAGCTGCGGGCCTTTTATCCATCGCGATCGAGGCCGCCCAAGGTCTTACGAAGAATGGCCGATGCGTTACCAGTTACCGGTTATTCATTACGCAATGCTTCGATACCGAAGGCAATGCTTGGACCGGACGAGGATTTTGGAATCGAGGCGCATACTAGCATGGCCTTTGCGGGAGCTACGACGGGGAAAGCGCCTGTTTGGGCTCGATTCTCAATCAGCTCAGTCTCTCAAGACTCAGATATTTGGACCGAGCATTGCACTGGTGAGATCAAAGTGGAAGTCAACAACCTTGTCAGAAAAGGCTTCATGTCTACGAATTGACTTTCACTACTGTCAAGAGTGATACATGGTACCAATAGTTCACCCAAGTCGGACTTCGGTACGGCCCGGGTTTTCAGCGACTATCCGACATCCTAATTGATCCGATGAAGAATCTCGCAGTTGGAAAAATCAATATGAGTCCCGATTTTGAGAAACACGATAACATGACTGCTCGCTATCCACTCCATCCTACCGCGTTCGATGCATCGTCGCAGCTAGCAATCAATGCCTGCTACGGTGGTCAACACGAGAGGGCCCAACGTGGTCTCGTGCTATTGCACTTAGATACCTCTATATGAAGAACTCTACCGACTATATACACTCATGCGAAGCCGCTGCACAGGGTGAGCTTAGAGGTCTCCGTAGTGGGCATGCGAAGGTAGAAGTGCGGAATCGGTTCGGTGATATAGCGTTCAGTGTCAACAAGCTGAGGTTTCCGACCATCTCAGAAGAGTCTCGATCAAGCATTCCAGAGAACAGTAACCTGACTCCGATTTTACGGCTAGCTTGGAAGCTCGACGTCCGCTTGATAACAATGGAGCAGGCGAGTCGGCGGTTCCCTGCGCCCGAGGATCACGCCGAGAAGACAAAGTTGTTGGAAACAATTGAGCGTTTTGCCGTGTTAGTTCTCATGAAAATTGCTTATCGATATCTCGGCAACTCGAAGCCGGACTCAGCTTCAGAGGATATTCACCTATTCACAGCGTGGGCCAAAAGAAGACTTTCAGACGAGAATGAATAGGCAGTCAAGGCGCGATCCATGACGAGCACTGACAGAGCTGCTCATATTGCGGCCATGTCAAACGAGCACTGCCGCACGTCGGACGTTCGGCTAATCATGCATCTCTATCAAACATCGACAACATACTATACGATCGACAGACTAGCATCGAGATTGCCACTCAGAGTGGCCACCTAGCAGCCGTGTATGAGTCCAGCATTACCTTAACCGGAGCCTATCCACAACTCTACAAATACTTCAACGCACTGGGTTACGCAAATCCCAATCTGAATATTCTGGAAGTGGGAGCTGGAACTGATGGAGCTATCCGAGTGATCCTAAGAGCACTTTCGTCGCCTGATTTAGGCTATAAACAGTACCGAACCTACACGTTTATGGATATCTCCAGCGTCTTTCTGTCTCCGGCAGCATCTTCACTCAGTGTCTATAAGGACGTGTGCTTTACTTTGCTGGATATAGAAGCAGACCCTCTTGCGCAGGGCTTTGAGGCCCAATATGATGTAATCGTTGCTTCCTATTGCCTACAAGCAACAACGCGGATCTCCGAGACGCTGAGGAATTGCAAGATTACTCTGAAGCCTGGTGGCAAGTTGGTCATGGTTGAGAATGTACGATCTCTGGTAGGGCATGGGCTAGCACTGGTTACTCTCCCAGGGTACTGGAAAGGGGCTGGAGATGGGCGCATTGACAGTCTAATTCTATCACACAGCGGCTGGGGTAAAGCTTTAAGGGAAAATGGGTTTTCGGGTGTGAATATCATGCTGGAAGACTATCCCGCACCATACAGTGTCGCATGTGTCCTCGTCGCCACGTTGACAACAGAAGCCCGTGTTAACTTCTGTATGGGCAGCTACGTTCGGACGCGACGAGATTCGTCCAACACCTACGCCAAAGCGATGACCTGGTAGAGGCTGCAACAATGCCTTTGGTTTATATGACAGCATTACACGCATTTGAGAATGTTACCCATCCTGGTAGAGGTGAAAGGGTTTTGATCCACTCTGCATCCTGTGGCCTCGGCCCAGCTGCCATTTGCGTTACCCAGTTCAAGGAAGCAAAAGTATTTGTTACCGTTGGCTCTTTGGAGAAATCTACTTACCTTGCTTCGGAGATGAATGTACCGTTAACTCGAGTATTCTCGTCACGAACCATGGACGACATTCCAAAGCTACTTGAAGCAACTGGTGGAAATGGATTTGATGTTATCCTTTGGAACTGCCTCTGACGACATGCTATATGAAACACTGAACCATCCCTCTCCCCTTGGGCGCTATATCGACGTTGGGCGACTAGATTTGCAGAATTCGATGAACCTCGGGTTGGAGCTCTTCCAAAAGTGCATATCTTTTTGTTCTTTCGATCTCGGCATTGTTATCGACGCCAATCCAGAGATAGGTGACAACCTAATGAGATCGGTCAATGAGCACTTTCGTGCAGGTCGCATCAAACCTATCAAGCCAATCTTGACATTTGATGTGTCACAGCTCGACCAAGCACTCCGCGGTTTTCGAAGAGAACGCACATTGGAAAATTCGTGATTACGTCCTAGATGAATCGTTGGTTAGAATGACTCCAATCATTCGACGACCACTGTTTTCATCGAAAGCACAATACTTGGTCGTTGGGGGCTTCGGGGCTTTGGGAAAGCCCATTATCAATTTCATGGTTGAACGGGGCGCTCGCTACTTCACCGTTCTATCGCGACACAAGCCCAACGGGTCAAGTACAGCGAGTTTCCTGTCAGATATGCATGCTCACGGTGTCTCAATCTACCATGTCAGTTGTGACGTGAGTGATTTGGCGAGTGTCACTACAGCCGTTCGAGAATTATTGACTAGACAGCCTCTCAACGGCATTGTCCATGCAGCAACAACATACGACGTAAGAGCAACCTATTCCCCGAAAGAACTAAGAGTTTTGCTTATACATGTGTTACTAAAACAGGCTCTCTCTTTCGACAAATTGACGGCGAGTGAATGGAACGCAGGTGTAGCGGCGAAAGTCCTTGGCACGCGTAACCTCCATGCTGCGACCATAGGGATGCCCCTAGACTTGTTCGTCATGTTGACTTCTATATCATCAATTGGTGCACTAGCGACGCAGAGCCATTAAGCTGCAGCAAACAACTTCCAAGACATATTTGCACGGCACCGCTGCACGCGGGGCTTACCAGCGTCCACTATATCCCTCAATCTTGTAGTGGGAATTGGAACAGTCGGCACTGATCCAATAACCATCAACACAATCAAGCGCAACAAATTCATGACACACAGTGAATACGAATTTGTCCAGTTGCTCGAACCTGAACCCTTGCGCAATGGCAGCACTTTGAGTGATTCTCATAAATGGCTCGGGGCATCGCAAGACCTTTGGTCAATGGTGAATTTGGTGAGGGGTCTAGATCCAGTGGGACTAGCCGCCAGCGGAAGGTTGGGTGACAACGAGAGTCAAGGACTCACACCCCGTTGGCAGTTACATGCCCGCACAGCTCATGTCGTTCGTTGGTACGAAGATGCCAAAAAACATCTGACGGACGACCAGCAAACGGATAACAAGTGTAAGGGGGACGGCATAACTCAGGTTCAACTTTAGCAACTCTTTGAGAACGCTGTTTCCACAGGACCAGCGCAAGAAAAAAAACATCGAAGCCTTCGTTACGACAGCGACTGCAAAGGCCGTTGCGGATATGGGCTTTATTGGCCCTGCTAGTGTAAATCCTGGGGAATCGGTGGCCAAATACGGCGTGGACAGCCTTATCGCTGCGGAAATAAGGAATTGGTTCAAGAACGTGCTTGGTGTAGATATAAACATGCTTCAAATGCTAAGCACGCAGACAACTATGCGCATGCTTGCTAGCCAGGTTATCGGTGAAGCATTCAAGAGTTCCTAGAATCCGAGAAACATATCCCTCTACAAGGCCCCGACAGTAACAAGACGGCGGGGGAAAAACACCACTAGTTTCCTTTTCCTTAAGTACTTTCGATAGGCATATACCAATTCGATAATGAAGTTATTTAAAACCAAAGTGCTTGTATATGACTGGCAGCAAGAGTATCACCCATCACTAACAGAAGTAGTCTTTCAAGAATTGGAAGCAGTCTTTATGCTTCTCTAATTCTTAGACGCGGGATTTAAGCATCTTTACTTCTTAAGCGTTGGCTCAGGGCTGTTCTAATTCTTAACTCTAGACTCTAACAAAGCATTCGATAACCCGCCATCGCGAGGAACATAATTACAGAGCCCCGTGATAAATAATAATTAAGAGTAGTCTCCAATCTAATTCTAAGAAAGAGTTAAATATTTAGATTAAAAGCCGAGTAAAGGAATGACTAAAAACATAGGTGATGTCTGTCCTTCTTATATCCTCAGTGTTTCTGTAAATAGCTGGCTATCCCAGCTATCCTGATCATATGATACATTACCTAATCTCCGCAATCGTGCATATGAGTATCCAGATGTTCCACACACCAAGTCCCTTGGTTAGGCCGGCTGTGTTGTTGATTCGTAACACGAAACGGATCTTTGGTGTTTTTCGAATCTCCGTCCGCCGAAACACAGACCGCTGCGATCTAGTTTACTAAGTCTCGACATGACGAAACTCGAAGGGTTACTGCCCCATCTTTCAATATATTTACTAGCTCGTATAAAATCCGTATAGTAGCATATCGAGGTAAAGTATTCAAGGTTTATTCTATCTCACTTTTATATTCCGGATTTATTACACAATGGTAATCACTTTTAATTCAACCCCTTGAATCCACGTGTGCTGATCCTCGTACAGTGCCCCGGAGTCCTCTAGCTCGAGGAGTTGGGCGTCAAGAATTGACCCGGATTGTTTATTTGAAAAGTCAAAAACTCCAACTCTTGAATATTTACCATCAGTGTCCTTCACCAACAACAGTCCGAAGATAGAACGCAATTCTGGCATGCGAAAATTCCAGCACAACTCATCTATGTGGGGTTTTCTTTCTTCGCTTGGACCAGAAATGAGGGGCAACAAGTAGAGTCCTTTTGACTCGGCAATGATGGCTTGCACATCGGCCTCTCTTCGATCTAAATGGACCTGAGCGCAGAGGATTTGGTCGCGGTAGGCAGCCTCTGGATGATCGTACTCAGCACGATGTAGTCCCCTTGTGACGGAATGATTGCCGTCTCTAGTGAACGTTCGGACGCTCTGCTGTCGATGATCCGAATAGTCAACGCCTTGTAGTAACGACGACATTACTGTCAATTCGTCATCATATTGTAAATAATAAGGGTCTGAGAGAACCAGTGTCACGGGTCTAAGCCGGCCCCGTACGCGAAGCTCACCTCGAGATACTGCACCGAATACGACTTTGGGTAAGACAAACTTGGGGGTGTAGCCCAGTATCTCTACGCCTAGGTCTGCTTTGAAAGGGTCTTCGGGGGACATAACGAGGGGCACCAATCCATTCACCCGGCTTGTCACGCTCGCCCATGACCACGTCGGGGCATACGCTTCCGCACTTAGTGGTAGCCGACTATCCCTTTCCGTCTCCGGTACGCCGACCACCCAAAGCAAGGCTTGCGGTAAGCTATCGCGCCATAGTCCGGCCAGATAACTATTATCGCCACGGTCAAAGTAGGGTCCGAACGTCTCAGCCAACGCAGATAGTGCAGGTAGTCGGTCTTCTGGAAGACTCAACGCCCGCGAGCTATAATACTGAATGACTCTTCCCCAGAAGTTGACGAGGGCGTTATCCGTGGTTTTAGAAAGCTCCAGAATATCATGGGTCACGATGACACTACTCGTGGGCTTGTTATGCCAACCGTCTAATGCGTACTTAACAATTGGTTTTCCGAACATCGAGGACACGTGTCTGATGCGAGTTGTGAGAAGACCGAACTCGATGACGGTCGGCGATAAAGCGCTCTCTTGGAAACACCACGCCCGTGTGAAGACCGGGTCAATCGGCTCAACGCCGTCCTCGCCACTGGTAACCATGTCCATCTTGGGGAAACAGATGACTGACGAATAAGAGGCCGCTTCTTCCGTCTCCTCTTCCACCTTGCTCTGTGAGTGGGCAGTGTCCGGGGTATGCCGCACTCTCAGTCGAAAGGGGGTTCCGCAGTGATCTTCGAAAGGTAACCGCGGACTAAGAAACCCATCTTCTACGGATGCGGCACGCGACGCGACGATAGTCAATGATGCATTCTGGTAAACCTTGGCCATTACAGCGAGCTCTCTTTCTTTGTCGTCGCTATCGTCTTGCATGATGCATAGTGCATCGGCCCAGAGGTACGAGAGCCCCATCTTAGATGCCACTATGACAGCGTCCTGGAACGTACGAGGCAGAGAGGCAAAGGCGATACCAGCCATCAAGATCTGCCTGCTTGTGGTCGAAAATTTGAGCTTTTGGTCGCCGCCCCAGCAATACGAGAGTGCGGCAAAAGCAATGTTCGGCTGTGATTTCGTGTCATCTTGCCGTACCCCACGAGTCTCAACAACCCGCACGCGTGGTTCGGACACTGATGGATCAAAAGTAAGTAGTCGTGTAGGGACGAAACGGGCCCTATGATGTGCATCCGTGACGGAATCCTCGGTGAATTGCTCGTATTGTTGCCTAAGCCATGCATGGAAATCATTAGATGTTAATCCGCAATTGATTTCCTGTGGCATCCAAGAAAGTCCATCTGTTGATTCTTAGCATCAGATCCACACGTCTTGATAGGAACGAGGAAGTGCATTGCTAACCCGGCCGCTTCGATCCTGACTCCAGCATCATTTGGAACGGGTCGGTATTCACCCAGTCATCGGATATGAACTTGCTAACTTTCCTCTTGAAGTGCACAAAATGAAAAACTTGGTGCGGATGCACGATATAACGAAATCGGAACTCGGAGGGCACTGTTTGTTCAACGCAAATAAAGAAGCGCCGTTCATCTTCTGATACACTTTTCCCTGCAGAATGCGTATACAAGAGCCTGGAGAAACTCTTGACGTTGTATTGGTCTCTAGGTTCAGCGATATCATAGCCTGCTGTTTTTTCCTGCACAAATGAGAAGAATAGACAGCCATCAGCAGCATAGTCTTGGATCTGACGCGAGCTAATAGTGCATAGGATATCGAGGGAGCGTAATTGACCTTCGAGATGCTCTCTGAGTCCAGAAGTTTTCTCAAGTGTATTTACGGCCTCAGGAGCTACGAATTGCTTCCACTGGTCGACTTTCTGATCCATAGAAGGAGAACATGTTGCTGTGTTGAAAAATAAACGCTCACAATGAAGGCAGCTATGAGGTTCGGGAAGTTGCCGAGGCATGATGTTTGAAGCGCAGCGAACACAACGGGAAAAAACATGCCAAAGTTTCCAATGGCTTCATCTTGATAGCATAAATACCACAACACAATCCTTTCCTCGAGGCAGTGCTTCAGTTCTAGAATCACCATAATCACCGCCACACAAGTGACATGTATCCTTCCTCAATAGTTAGCTCTCTAGACCTAAATCATGTAATCTTCTCGGCATTCAATTGGAGGACAACGTGCTGGAGCCTAAAGGACCCCAAAAGGGGCATAGTTAACGCAGCTGATATCCGCTAAGCCTCCCGCCGCCAGTTAAACTCCCATGCTCGGAGGAGGGGCGGTGCATGGGTAAGGTGTCATTGCATCGAGGAGGTGGTTACGCATCATAAGTAGAGGGGTCGAAGAGTAGCACTCGTGATTACAGCTGGTTGGGGGATTATGTACACCAAATGAAAAAGGACTCATAAGTAGTATGGAGGCGTAGACAAAAAAAATGACCCAGAATTGTCAAGAACTGCGTTGCTACTTAAGAATATAATGTCCTTTAGGAGTCATTCGCGGCGTATCCGAGTACACTTGCATGAATTGACATATCTCCACATGACAAGTGATCGTGCGCCAAAAGTCAAATGCTAATTACATTTCCATTTCTAAGTCAAAGCTACAATTGGAATCCCATTATAGACCGAGGTATATGATAAAATTAATCATTAACGGAGCTAAAGGAGTAATGTTATAGATTGCTGTGGTAGGCGTTTGTGCTGAAGTGCTTAAAACTTCGAGTTCCATTCAGGTAATGATGTATTTGGATCGAAAGAGCCTCTAGTTCTCAAATCCTACCACTCAAAGGCTTGGTTGTATTTTCGGCCTTCTTCTGATACTCATTGCCGACAATAGCTTCAACACCGCCACGCTCGTCCGATTAGCCAGATAGTAGGTTCGAAGGCTAGCGGTTGCTGGAGCCCAATGGAGCATTTTGGGTTTCTGGTCAAGTCATCGCAAACTCTAAATGCTCTTCCGGATCTCCCAGGCGAGGTCTATTGGACGCCGGTCGACGATGTAGCCGCAACGCTAGTAGATCTTGTTCTGTCAGAAACCACCCCTTACCGATTCTATCATAACGAAAACCCTGTCAGTCAGACCACAGCTGATGCGCTAAGTATCACAAGCTTCATCTCATTTCAGGGCTTAGCGTATGCGGGCCGCACCACATCGTGATAACCCCGCTGTCACGCTAGTGGATTTCTTTTGACGCAGGATGTCTTGTGGCCGGCTCGTCCTTGATGAAAGCGCATGCTGGAGTATTCAAAATCTCTAAATGCCGTTGGACCGGTGAGACATTGATTAGAAAGTACATACACGTCTGAAAAGAGATTGGGTTCCTAAAGTCAGTACGGTCAGACGGTTAGAAATTCGCACCTCATTTAGACTCCGCAGCTATAAGCTTCTGGTTAGCACTATAAGCATTTAGCTCGTGAGAATTAAAATCTTCAATGGACTAATGTCTAAATGATCTCCAATCTTTCATTTTTAAATAGAGCCTGATCTTTAAATCGGCCGCATATACTGTTAGTGATCGCATCTGGGCCAGAGATGGTATCGTCAAAAACTTTCAAAACTATAATGCGTACATGGCGATGGTGTACCCCGCAGTATCTTGGTTATTTTTAGCTTGTGGGGTCACGAGGGAACATACCATTACTTATCTGTTAGGTATCTCCATAAACACCACCTGGAATATTGCACTTTGAGTTCGCATACTTTAACTATTCAATAGAAATTATAACAGTTGAACTCTGGCTATGACTCAGCGCTTACCAACCCACCGTCGCGCCTGGCGCCGCACCGATAACTTCACACCTGGTACTGCAAAGCTTAAGTTGGTCACTGAACCTCTGCCACTTCCCCTCGCGCCTACGCAAATTCTCATTAAGGTTCACGCTGTGGCATTGAATCATCGAGATGCAAACATTGCTAACGGCGGTAACCCCTGGCCTGTCACGCCGAACGGAATACTGGGAAATGATGCCGCAGGGGAAGTTCTCGCAGTAGGCGACAAAGTTAAGGCGTTCGCCGTGGGTGACCGGGTCAGTCCCATCACCGACACTGAGTTTGTCACTGGAAGAGAGCCAGGCCGTTCGTGGCTTGCAGCAGATGAGGATGGTGTCCTTGCCGACTATCTGATATTCGATGAAAGGCTCCTGGTTAAGCTGCCGGAAAATCTGGACTGGGTCAGCTGCAGCATCTTACCTTGTGCAGGGACGACTGCTTGGTCTGCGGTCAAGGGTCTCACTATTGGCCAAAGCATTCTTATTCAAGGTATAAGCCAATGACTCCCCTGCTTAATATCTTCGTTTAACTATGAGGTAAAGGTACTGGTGGTGTAGCAATGTTTGCCTTGAAGCTTGCCCAAGCTTCTGGCTTTAAGATACTGCTTAGCTCTTCCAGCGATGAAAAGATTGCAACAATTCAGAAATCATTCCCCTTGACGCCTATCTATGGTATCAATTACAGGAAGAATTCTCGTTGGGAAGAAGAAGTCCTAAAGTTGACGAATGGTGTTGGTGTCGACTTGGTAGTGGAAAATGGGGGTTCCACTTCTCTTGTTCAAAGTATTACATGTACACGCCGTGGCGGGACTGTAAGCCAAGTGGGATACCTTGGCGGACAGGATCCTACTAATCTTGAGCATTTCGTCTCAATGATTATCGACAGAAGAGTGAATGTTAGGTAAGGAATATGGACCATTTTAAACACAATTCAAGGGCCGCGGCAAACACTTATGGATCTGTAGGGGTGTTAATGCTGGATCACGACTGGATCTAGAAGACATGTGCGCCGCCATTTCTGCTACAAGTCTGAAGTTCGATGACATCATTGACAAAGTTTGGGATTTTAAGGAGGCAGAAGAAGCAATTCAAAGCTTATGGGAAGGCCACCAGGTTGGGAAATACGTGTTGCGTATAGCTTGGTGATGGAAACACACCAGATTCGTTTTAACAGTATCTTTTACTGCACATCGGTTGCTACGATTATTAGTTGTGAGGGGGCAGGATAAGAGTTTGCATACATATTAGTAGCGTTCAAAGCATTCTTATCTAAGAAGACGTACAAAAGTTCACCTCCTCGGAATCTTAGTGTCACAAAACCTGTAATTTTAATAAGTTAAAGGCACTTGTTGTTACGCAAAGGACTTAAAGTGACCTTTATACACACCATTCTACATATTCTAACAGCCTCATCTATGTAGGTAAGTGGTCGATATACCCATTTGTAAAAGTTACGGCCGGTTAAAAGATTTAATCAAATGAGGCTTTACATATAGTAATGATAATGCATGTTCATTAAGTGTTAAGCTGAATCAGAAATAGCTTGATTATATATCCTCGGATTATTTAAGCTATTTAAGTTTGCTTTACCTAGTAGCAAGGTTAATGATGCAAAAGAAGGTCAAGAAACGATGGCTAATCAGCAAAGCATTATATCGACGTTATAAAGGTGAAAGGTACTGGGAAGCAGAAGGTAAAATTCCACGAAATGAAAAACTCGAATAGGTATGTCACACTCTCGTGATACCTTGCGATACCTACAGCCACTGAACAAAGGAGACACTTTGTATATAGATATCCAGCCTGTAGAGATAGTAGTTAGAGCTCCTTGTGCGATAACAAGTATCTAAGACTTACCCCTACGTTGCTACTAGTATTCCAGAGGTCGTGACAAGGTATGCCACTGGCTGCTCTATAGGAGTACGACAGTGCATAGTCTTAATAATAGAGAACAACCAAGAGCGCAAGATGCTTATATGAAGTTTAAGATCGTAGTGCTCAGGTACTATACGTAGGCTTTGATTTAAGTAAAGAATGGGCACGACTATCTTGATATACTGCATTATAGACGTTTTTGCGACACCGCACCGCGGTGTATATGTTAACGAGCAGACGAGCCTACGTTTGGAGATGGGGCAGACTGTGTTAGGGCTTCTTAGGTCTAACTCAAAATCGAAACCTAATTTGGTCGAGTTTTTCAACTTTCTAAAATATTGTGCCTATTTCACTTGATACAAAATGTGATGAAGAATAGATAGGTGAGTATTCACTCTGTAATACAGCATCCCATCGGGCGCTCAAATATCTCTCAGTTTGGAATTCTTATTGTTAATCCATGTCCGTTGATGCAACGACAAGTGATTGCCTTGTCTCAACAATAATCCCGGTGCTAGATGTGATAAAGCGTGTGTTGCTGACGAAGATGCCGTTTTCGAAGATCTTCATCGTAGGGTCGGCAACCAGAAACGTGTGAGACGCAGCTAAATGACGGAAATTTTTAGCAAGTGCCGGATAGAAGGACTCTCATCGCCTATCACCAGTGTGACTCACTAATAGACCCGAAAGGGATCGTCGCCGCGCCTGGATCCCCGCTCAAGATCTTGCGGATTTCGGTAGTCATATCAACGACACCAGAGGCCCGAAAGTCAATCGTGTGGCCGTTTTCTGAGCTTTGAGCAGGCCATGTTAATAACTTATATCTCTCCGTAGTTGGCGCAGTATCATACCGAGCGATTCCTCTTAGATCAATTCGAGCATGGTTCCCGTCAGGGTCCACTCTGAACCAATCTGCTCCAAAAACCACCTTTGCTTTAAAAGCTGGTTCAAAACCGGGAACAGTTTCAATGGTCCCATCGTTGACTGCCTATGTGATTATTAACACACTGACGATATTTTCAATGGCTTAGTATAAGGATGTCTTACGTAATGTGTTTCATGGGAGCCAGTATGAATTTTGCCTGGCTAGTGAGCATAATGATTCGCAAGTATTAGGACACAAAATTACGAACCTATATCATTGACCTGTGTAATATTCACCTTCGTGATCAATGCTGGGACGAGGCTCGGAAAGCCACTCAGTGGTTTAAGCATGGCTAAGTGCGTTGGGGTACGATTAATACTTTGCTTTAATAGGTTGATCGCGCATAAAAGACTCTTTATGATAATTCTTCGCTGGTTTGTTCTTCTGGGTTGTTGAACATAAACTTTAGTATAAGTTAAGGCCAGACTTAAGTAGTCGCAGGCGTGAGCGAGCCGGAGCCGGCATACTTAGTGCCGATCGGGCCCGAGGCCTAGACGAAGTCTTGACTAAAAACTCTACATAATGGCTTTAAACTAGTATAATTGACATAGTATTAAAAGGAAGGGGCAGGCACAATGAATAATTGTTACACACTTAATAGGTGTAGACGAGGTGTGTTTAATCTTTAAAGTGGAAATCTGAAGCTAAACAAGTATCCAGTGGTTAGTGGAACGCTAGCCATCCCCCACCCGTTGCGGTGAATGTGATGCTAATTTACCCCGTTACTTTTACAACATCAACCTATCCGCTTGCCCATACAACCTTTCTGAACTTAGTAATTGTATCGCAGACCCATCTTGCGTTAACATTACTGTACTGTTCTGCTTTAAGTCGGTCACTGCTAATGTGTTTGGCATTACCGGAGCTGCCTCGGGTGCTAGCTTTCTTACTACTTAGGTGCGGATCTGATCCATCGGGACTTGCTTTAGACGTGGCACTCCAGAGAGGCTTGCAACTTCTAGATCACTAACCGCCAAGACCTATCAAGACTAAAAGCTAGCCAGACCACAGGACCCTATCTCGGTTTACGCAAAAGGCCTAGAATGGGAGCCCAACAGAAAAGAAGGGGTTTTGCTAACCTACTCCGTATAAGCATGTTATATATTTGTAAATACGGAAATGACACTCTTTAGACCTAAAGTTCAGAGAATAATTAGCTAAACCAAGAACCCTTGTTCAAGGCCTCTAAGCACCAGACCTTGTCACACCACTACTTTGCACTAGCCTACTTGAGGAAGCTGCTTACCGGGGCACCAATCGGCAAGGGTATTCCAGATACCAAATTTGAATGGTTGAACGTGGAGGATAAACCAAACTGTCTGCGAATAGAAAATTCATTCATCTCATTCATATGACAAGACGACTTAGGTCTGGAGACAATTCCATTATCAATGTGTTGAGTACCAACAGTGTCCTGAGCTTCATGCTCAATGCACCATTCTTTGCCAGCAAGCATGCTCCAATAAGATGGGGCTTGCGTGTATATTGTCCAATAAAGAAGGAACATGTAGTTACCGCTCACGCTAACATACGGGATCTCACAAGCATTTCTATGACGCGACAGATCCCATAGGCATTGCTCATCCACGTCTTACCGGACTTGGAAGATTTGGTGTGCGAGATCGCAATGTTAGTCCTAAGGAGGCTGCAGGGTATCTTTTTCTTAGCCCGGCAAGCAACTTTATCAATTATACCCCATTTTAGACCGTTGAATATATTGACTGGTACCATTCAGAAACGAATGTGAACGTATTAAAGTGGCTTTTTATGCCATGCTAAAAGAACGCAGTAAAGAGATATAGGAATATTAGCCCCGGTCGAGGTATTTAGTACACATGCAAACCCCTATAGTGCAACTTCCTTTGCCATTAAGTCTTCATTGGAAACTGTAATCTTCTCACGCATTGAAGACTGGTAGATACCATTAAATCATATAAAACAGAAATCTTAAAAGAAAGTTAACGAAAAGTCCATTAAAAAAATTAGTAATAAAGTAAGTATGTATGGATTATAAGTGACTGTCTGACACCCGTACTATTTTAGAACTCCATGTCATCATTCATTACTAGTCAGCGCAAGACAGTCTTTACACTAATAATAATATGTCGAATGTTAAAAGTTATAAGCAAAAGACTCTTATATGTGCCCAGATAGCCAGATATTTCTCACGAAGCTTTTTAAGATCTTTACGCAGCAATAAGTGTCTGCTATCTATTTTAAGTATTATATTCCCGTAATAACCTTTGTGTTAGTAATCATTTACATGTGATAATGAGTAGATTATCAGGCGCCTGTTCAGAATCACGGCAGGAACCATTAAACTAAGACCTAGGTATTATCTTGAAGGCTTGCGCAGCTCCGCTTAGCATCGAATCGACTCCTGTCATCATATTAGCGCCCTACCTGTCTACTACATAAAGACCATGACTTGTTCTTATTCAGATTTAACTTAAACTTTTGCATTCATGTTATCTCGCTTAAAGTATTCATTCCTTCTAACCCCTATATGATTGCTACTGTAACTAATTACACTGGCTGGGACAAGATCCCGATGCAGTCTGGGTCGTCTCTTAGTCCGGATGAGGAGATGAGATGCCTCCTCACATAGGGAAAATACGGTACCATCACCATCTGTTGCGCTATACTTACAATGCTCATTCGCATTGACTTCTTTAGTGTTGCCATGATTTTTTATACAACTGCAGTTTCTTACCCATAATTTGAAGTTCGCGACATATCTGAGCGCGACAGCAAAGATTACGGTAACTGCGGCAGAAAGCACACGCCGGAAGAAGCACGCTCGCTCAGATATATCTTCGATCGGGATGCGCCTGGACGCAGAATGCTTCGATGATGATTTACTCATGGACTTCATGAACAGGGCCAACTTCTAGTATCAGCCTAACATTAACACGATACACAAGTCCGAGGTATCTCTAGAGGAGGTTGTGCGCGTCGGCCACGCGCTATTATATACGCAGAACAAGTGTCACTATCCGCACTATACGGTAATAATCATGCGACAAAGCACCCCATCACTCGAGCCCTGATAGATTAACGATAGTACATGATGAAGAAAATGCATAATGCGCTCTTAGGACACAATCCTACCGACAGCAATCTGCGATCGGTGAACCATATCAGGCAGTGCGAGATGGTTCTCCTCAACCATGTGCTGCATAAGAACGAGGAGATACAGCCTAAAGAGGGAGACAGACATATGTATGCCCGACATACCTTAGCAAGGGGGTTTAAACGTCCTGTAGTAGATAATGAATTACTCGTAATGTTGCAGTTTGATCACGAATAAGTCGGTAATCTAGACTAGACCCAATGCACCTATATTCGGTATTGAGAATTTCAAACACATTGCTCGACTTTGTGATACGTTACCTTTTGTCACGCATTAATATTACATTTTGAACAAAAGTAGGGAGCGAGTGGCGTTCGCAGGGGTAGTCTCTGGATCTGAATGCCTTAGACTGAGCTTTCTTACACAAGCCTCCCGGGGTTTCCAGGCTCTCGGGAATGAGTTAGGAAGTTTTCTTGCACCGTGATTGTCAGCATTAGAATCCATTTATGTGCTACATTGTATCACTGCTTCGATGGGTAGCACTGCACTGCTAGACCATTCGTTATTGTTGGCCTTTAGCTCCCAAGATCAAACATGCTCCTGAACCTGCTTCGTCCATTCTCATGGAATGCACCGAATCTCCAGTAATAGGTTGGTGAAAACCTTATGACCGCATCTTGTAAAGACAATAGCTCCGCATCCAAAGCATAAGCCCTAGTCAGCATAGCTAAGACTTCTTTGCCATATGACTATAGCTTTTCATGCAAGCATGATCTCTCATAATATCCTAGATGAAAACCACTAAAACTACAGAAGGTGGAGGGAGACTATTCACTAAGTGTATATGTTCATTTGGAGACCGGAGGCTAAAGTGTCCGGCCAGGCTTAGAGGTTTCTTAACGCTTAAGTCGAAAATAATGTCATAATAAACATCCTGCGATACATTTTGTAGTGCAATGCAGCGTAGTCGTACTCTTAAATATCACCTCTTAATCCTCAACTAAAGGTTAATCTCAAATTGCGTCAGACCTGTATATATCATTCCCGCTTGAATATTTCAGACAAGTAGTAAATATAATTCCCGATGACTGTATATGTATGGGCCTCATTCTTGATTGTTGGAAGATGTAACAAGCCGATTGCGTACTATATACGAAACCATTGTAGGGAGTGTGTAACTAGAGCACGTTTCTGCGCATGTGATAGGCCCCCTTTTTCAACTGTCCTACAGAATTTTCAATGCCAACCTTGAGAACTCTAATCACCTAATGGTTCACGGTAGGGAAACGAGATACATAAACCTTGCATATGTTTAAGAAGGGAAATGTACGTCTAGCATGGTTGTACTTGTACAGCCATCGATTAACATGCAGTATATGGCAGAGTAATTTGATGAGCAGCCAATCCCTCATACCTTGTAACAGTTTGTGAGATATGTGTAAGCCTCTGTATGGATCGCGCATTTGATCCAACCCAGTCTAGCATGCTCGAAATTAGTTTGTTGTAGTACTAAAGTAATGAAAGTTATCCTGACGTGTGTTCAGGATCCAAGAATGACACAACTTAGGAATATTATAAAAGAAGACACCCCACGCTTCATTTATGTCAGGCTCGTTAACAGGATTCAACGCCGCAGCTCAGATTACTTCAAGTCAGTTGTCTGATCCAGACCAGATTCGACACCCAGCTCGTCTCTACCCCGAAGAAACCTTTATCTCGACTTTTCCTAGATTCCAGATGTGTGTATACGCTGTCGTTTTTGTCTTGTGTCCGAGCTGCAGGGTGCCGCTCGAACAACGTTGGGGAGGTAAAATGTACGACTGCCCAAGTTTCAAAGGGGGAAAACAGTGTAGAGGAAAAACTGGCGGAGATGTCCGAAACGAAATTGCCGCCTCCCCGTGTATTGCATGTCGACCACGCAATCCGCCACAACGAATCAGACGCCGATAAATACGCCCTTACTGAGGAATCGTCCGTGGCACGATCAAACAGGATCATTATTCGAGCAAGACGAGGCGCGCCATACGCAGAAACAAACTGTTCATGTTATCGACTCATGCCCTAGTTGTTTACTTCGGTCTTACCTGCGGATTGAAAGAAAACAGAAGCCTTCTATGCACCACAGTTTTCTCAACTCGGAACTATCCTTAAACCCACTCAATTCATTCCTTTCTCATCACGTAAGGTCCTTTCGGTGGCCAAGTAGAACGATCGTTACGAAGACCAAGCACAAACGGAAACCATTTAGTCGGAGTCGCTAGATTTCTTATACTTGGCATACTAGTTAAACTGTTATGAGGCTTAATACACATGTTTTGTTCAATAATCAGAAATCTTAGCAAAGATTACCTTTTTCAGCATTGTACTAAGGAAAAGATCAATGTTTATGCTGTCTATGAAAATGCCTGGACACTTATGCTCATAGACCATATTTAATCTTTGCATAAGGAATCACATTTAGTGATATTAATCTTTATAGCTTCATATAGCCATCGGGTGTCATTATATCGGTGACTAACGCGCACATCGAGAGATTCGAGAGCTCTGTCGAGGTGTGGGGGATCAGAAGTTTGGTCCTTAAAGTTCGTGAGCAACTCGGGAGAAAGCAACAAGTATTAGAGGTTTAAGACGAGGCTATAAGCGCGAGGACACATAGGCTAGCAGGAAGAGCGATTATTATAATTAATGCTTTGGTATGAGACGCTGGGAGTCTGGCAGATTAGGTTTGTAGGTAGAGTAAAACTGTCTACATAGTTGATTGAAAGTAATGAATTAAGAGAATATCCTTCTAGATCTTATGTCTACTCGTTTTAATGCAGTATTAGTCTTCATGGCAATTGCCTCGTGACTACCTACCCACTAGATCCCACTAACCTAGGTTAGATGCTTACTACCCCGCCTACCCCTCTCCCCACACGAACACGCGGGGCTAACTAGTTCCTGCGCTGCTGCGTACGGTAAAAAGCTAACAGTGCGATCTTTCTGATCCGCGCAACATATTATATTTGTCTGTGTTAAAGAAGAACCACTGTTTCCCACTTAGGACTGCAATCTTTCCACTTGCACATCGTTATAGTTCCAATACCTATCCATCTAGCAACATACGATTTGCAAGGCAGCGTTTCTACCATGATGACATTTAATTCCCATATATCAGAATTCTTTTCTCCCACCCTGACATTTTCCTCATGAAGTACTCTTGAAGGCGACCCGAAACAACAACAACAAAATCAAACAGCTGCTGAACACCGTCCTTACTACAATGAGTTTCTATCCACCTGCGGTCCATCATCCAAAGGGGCCCGACATATTCATTATTAGCACTAACAAGAAACGTGTTAGCATTGTCGGATTTCCCTTTAGAATCGTCGTTCGCTGAAGGTGGTCTGATTTTCAAGGGTGCGACCGTCATGTTGAAGATAAGTGACCCTTAGAATAGTGCTGCGACAGTGCATGCATCTGTATTCAATCCTTGCCGCTGGTATGTCGTCCATGGGTTCTGAAGACACTCTTTCCAGTCCCTATTCGACCTCCATTCTCCTGGTATGCCTTTGCCGCTGAGAGAGAGCAGGCAGCTCCTCTTGCTGCGAGATCTCATGAATGGAAACGACATTCTGCACCCATCTTTCCTCGACGTTAAGCTTGCGAACACCGCCGTCTAAGTCCTGGTAATGGAAGTATACAAGGCTTGCGATCTGTAGAAAGTCGCTTCCGAGTGTTTTGCTCCCCCGATCGTAGGTAACAGCTGAAGACGAACCTACGAGCATAGCAGTGCAGAAACTGCATTGAGCTTCAGCGCCAGTTCTTTGATAGTCGCCGATTGCGAAGTAGTAGTATACCAATATTTATCGCCTCAACCGCGCAGCTCGTCTAAATTATGTGCGCTGATGTGCCCCTAAACATGACATCTTTGGCATAGAGGCAAGTGGCTAGATACCTGTGACAGAGGGTCTATACCTGACAATTCTGGCTTCGGCGCGTTTGCAATCTCAGGCTCGGTCATAGCAGAACAGGTAGAAAACTGAGCCCATCTTCAAGGGTGAATATGATCGAGGGAAATGGCATTGTAGGTAGAATTGAAGGTTGGCTACTTAGAAGTCTAGGCTATTATTCCCCGCACTTTATCCAAGCGTTGACGATGGCGTCAGACCAGGTTCGTTAACTCTCTTAATAGTGTATCTTACAGGATACAACAATGACATTAAAATGCGGTCGCGGATGCTACCCGTACCGGGTTTAGGTACCTACCTACCTAACCTAGGTCTTAGAGTCCGCGGTGATGGGAGAGAAAATAGGGGGTAACAATGATGTTGTAGAAGACATGGAGGTCAGAGACCGTAACAGGTCAAGCTAAATACAGTGGGGTCTTTACCAACTTGGGGAGGTGTGGCGACGTGCGCTGTAGTTCAATTAGCGTAATTCTTATTTGCTAAAGCATATAACCACTCTACCTTTCTCTATCACGATGATACAGTTCGATTTCTCCAGGCAGACTGGTCTCCGGCGAGCCTGCGATCGCTGCCATCACGCGAAGTTAAAATGCTCCAAAGAAATTGACGAAGAGAAATGTCAACGCTGTCTTCGTGCTAACGTAGAGTGTACATTCAGCCCAGCAGCGACCACACCACGTCGCCAAAAGTGGTCTGTATGTACGTGTTTTATCTACACCTCACAAGCTATTTAATTATTTATCTTTATCAACTTCCGTCTAATCCGATCACAACTCGCCAGCCACACTAACCACCAGCAATACTCGGTACCGGGGAAGAGAATTGGTTTCTAACACCGCTCAGCCCGACAACCCGTCTCCCCACGAGGAAGACAATGCGCAATGCACTTACCCAAATGGGGATGCAGATTTGGGTACAGCATGTTCTGATGCTCTGGAATTTGCCAACGACTCAACTACGTCACCAGAGGGCAATAACTTCATGAATCTAGATGAATGCGAAAATCCCCCTCTTCCAGTTCACGAGACCAACAGTCTAAAGGGAACACGTCAAATAGTCGAAGAGCATTTCCCGACACAGGGGCTCAGTGGTGTCAGGCAATCTCCCGATCCCCCAGTACATCATCTTCCGTCCAACACCCATCCATTTAGGTCACGTTTATCGCCAAATATCGCCTCTGACACCCATTCCAGACCCATAGAAAATCATCTAGGTGAATCTACTAGTCGTATAAAGGAAACAGAGCATACGCGCACGCTATGGATGCGAAGGATAACCGATGTCAACATCGCTTTGACCGAGCACTTAGATTTACTTTCCGGCAATGTCTCCGGCGACTTTGTGGGCAGTAGACAGAAAGAAGAGCTGAATTCTGCCTTCACTATTGACCGGGCGTTCCATCTTTCTCAACTTTTCATAGACATTCTTGGCAACATATGCCTGAAGTTGCCTACGTCAGACAAAGGGGGGGACGAAGTAACAAATAAATCTCAGCAAGCCTCCTTTCAATTAGACCCCTCCGCCGAACTTCTGATCTTTTCGGCTTACCTCCGCCTTCTTGAGACCTACCACCGGATTCTTGAATCCGTTCAAGCAGCGGCGAAGCAGAATCATCTTGAAAGCTCGACCGCAACCTTTCAGCTCCCGAGTCTGACGGTTGGATCATTTTCACTCTCATCCAAGTCCAATACCCAATTCCTCGTTCTGGTGAATCTGACTGAAACAATGGCAAGGAAAGCTAGGGGGCTTATCACGGAGATGTCGTCCCCAAAGATCACGCCTGGATATAGGGGCGATTTTCAATCTTTTGGGGGTGTCTCCCTAGTTATTGTCCCAGACCTAGCATTGAGAGCTATCCGCGCCCGCGAGGAATATTTATTCCGTATCATGGATGACTTGAAGAACTCAATCTTGTAGTGTTGCCGTTCAGCAGACATTGGACACTACGAAAGGTCGAATTTCTTGCCCATTGTCACGTGCGGTAATCCTCGGACGACGGTTTATGCGGTTGCCATTCGATCCGCAAATATCATCAAGGAAATTATACTGGCGGTATAAATGCAGACTATTATGTATTCTAGTAGAACAATAGTGCGAGAATCGGAGATAATTAAAGAGAATCGTCAATTGCATTCAACTTCCCCTCGAATAATCGAGCGGAGTTGCCCATGTATATTGACCTAGCCAGCTACTCATATTAATAAGGTTGGACTTTGACCGTACCTGACTGAGGTGCCTGACGTACATGAACTGCGCGTCGTCTGTGACCTGCTTGTTTCGATTCCTTGATCGAGATCAATACTACCACTGCTAAAACTTAAATTGTGCTTAGATGAGGTATTACTAACCACATCACCTACCGCGTGCTTTCGCTGCCTTTCTTTTGTACAGATCTCATTAGCCTTTCTTCTGATAGATTTGCGCAGTCCTTTCTTTCCTTAGATATGAAGATCTGGAAATCGTAGCGCAGCCCACATGGCCACCATTTAGGAGCACCCGCAGGTCAACCAATGCACCTTAATTCGGCAGTCCATCCGCACGAGTGTCACCATTTAGAACCACTTCAACGCCCGAGAGAAGTATGACATTATCCTTAACACTCTTAACTACCACGTCGTTGTCGTCGAGAACTTTAATAGCGCTAGTTCAGCTTCGTAGTAATTATAATTCTAGAGTTTGAAGTTACGATGATGAAGGGAGTAGCCGAGTTTGTCAGGAGACGGTTATTGAGACTGACTAGATGATTTTGATATTATCATGTCAACCTCCTAACTTTAACCTTGCTTGTCGGATACATTTGCTTATCTAAAAACCCTTTTTTGTTACATAAAGGGTCGTTCCTAAGAAACAGAAATGGGCGATTTAATTATCTTAATCGGGTGTATAAACACAGTAGATCCTAGTCATCCCTAAGGATACCAGCACTTCATCTTGCGCTGTGATTTCATGAACCTAGCTCAAACAGAAAACCTTTTGCAGTATTAGTTGCTTAGCTATCAAGACCAGCTCTCGTTAAGTCCCTTTGTAGGGTGGTTTGACACAATGATGTGTTCACGAGTTATGTGATAGTCTCAAGCTCTTTGAACACGCTTCGGAGGCCTACTGGAATGGCTTCTATACGCTAGAGGCGGGGGGCTCCTTCTCAGGATTAGTCTTAGAATCCGTGCCTTGCTTCTTTTCCAACCCAAACTCAGTGTCGATGGTAGAGCGAAGAGAAATTTCCTTCTGCAAGAAGCAGAGCAGGAAGCCGAGAAGCGCAAAGCCAAGTGAGACCTGCCAAGTCAGCTTGAGGCTCTGAGCGTACACTTCGATGATCCTGTTACGCTGTGGCTCCGGGAAGTTTTTGATGTAGTCTGCATTGGCGAATGAGTATGCGTTGCCACCGCTAAGCTGCTTCTGGATATCCACATCGCCTATGCGCCAGGACAAGTTCGCAAATTGCGCATTGAAGATTGCAGCCGGGATGGAGACGCCCCAAATGGACCCGTAGGCTCGCATGAAAGCGAAGGCGGCTGTCGCTGCGGCGGTATCGCTGTCGGGCAGATCTGCTTGGACGGAGGATAGGTTAGTGGACATCATGATTCCAAGTCCAAAGGCTGCTACCGCCTGTATTAGAACCCACTCGGCAGGGTGTGTGTGCTGATTGAAGCGCGAAAATAGTCCAAGCCCCAGGCTTATGAGACCAAAAGCGAGGATATGAAGTGGTCGATACCTTCCCCACTTAGATAGCAGGACACCAGAGATTGCACCGGTTACTACAGAGAGAAGGACCGTCGGCAGCAGCGCTACTCCCGAAAGGGTGGGAGACATTCCGAGCACGGCTTGGAAGTAGACAGGAAGGAAATAGATGACCCAGAATAGGCATATGAAGTTGATGAAGGCGATGATCAATGCTGTAGCAGGTGTGCGACGCTTGAAAACCCTCTCAGGGAGGGTAGGGTAATCTCGAACCCAAGGCAAGCTTTCGTATATATGGAAGAGGACCAACCCAAATATACCAACGATAAGGGGAACGAGGACATGGTACGAAGACCAGGAATATTTGGTGCCGCCCCATGACAAGGCCAGGAGTACGGCCACGACACTCGCTACCAAGATTGCATTGCCGACATAGTCGATACGTTTCAGCTTCGTGAGAATTGCCGTCTCTCTATCATAGTTAACGCGCAGGAAAAGGAAGTGGAGTATGAGGGCGACGCCAGCAACGGGGAGGTTAATCCAGAAAACCTGTAGAATAAGTTGTTTGTTAGTCTAGTGCTGTTTGATGTTGGAGAGACAGCCCTGATAACCACTATGCCAATAAATCAAAAGATCCAACAATACCCCGGTGTAGGACATTCAGGGTTTCATACGTACATAACCACTTCGAGCACTCTATTACGATCGCGCCGCACTACACCAGTGGCTATGACATGATTATCAAAAAGGAGATTATGCAAACTTACCCATCGCCAAGTGGTTCCGTCCACGATCGCACCACCAACAAGAGGCCCTACGGCAGTACCTAAAGAAAAAACGCCGAAAACAATACCAAAATAGGCACCACGCTCGCGCAGCGGAACGAGGTCCGAAACGATGAGTTCGATGAGCAGGTTGATGCCACCGCCACCTATGCCCTGTACCGCGCGGCCGCCAATCAGGCTTGTGGCGTTGTTCGCTCCACCGCTAATGCCACTACCAAGGGCGAACAAAGCCACGACAATGAGCATCATCCAACGACGACCGAATAAGTTGCATAGCTGACCGAGGAGTGGGAGCAAAGCCGTGCTTTACATGGGAAGTCAGTCATACTGTCGCCAATATCTCGGATCGTTACGGACATACCTCGTGAGAAAATACGCGTTCACAAACCAGATATATAAGTCGCCCGCATTTAGGGCATGGGAGATGAATGGCAGCGCAGTTGAGGTGACGGTAGACTCAATGGCAGCGAGCAGCGTAGTGAAGCAAACTGCCGAGAAGACGGCCCAGAACCGCCACCCCTTGCTCACCGGCGCTTTATCCTCCTCGTTTTCTGAGGATAGTGTCGTAGCGACGAAATCTTGGTTGCCTGTGAGCGGCAGATCTTGATGCTGTTGCGACGAATGGTTCATTGGCGAGTATCCCTTGGACTATAATCTGTGAGACTTGGGGCAAAGGGTTAGGATTAGGGTGATAGGATGTTCGGGAGATATTATTTTGTTTTGAGATACCAGTTTGGATAGGCGCATGAGCTCATACAAATAGTGATGAACATCGGGAAGAAGGACATGGTTCCTTTATTACTTTCCTTATAGACCTTGATATTTTCCCGCAATTACCATTGACATTCGACCATGCCATCCTCAGAGCAAGCCCCAGGAATGAGCTTATCAATCTCGTTATACTGTGTAAGGCAGATCACGAAGGCTTGGCGCCGAGTCGGTGTCAGTAATGCCGTTTTAGGCAAGTCGCCGAGTGGGGCTGACGGCGACAAAAGCGGACTAACCAGAGGCTCATACACGTTCAAACAAACCTACTTCGTGTGTGAGACCTGTAGAAGTGCGTAGAACGTACATCTAACAGGCGAAGGACAAGATAAGACTCCTTTGCGAACTTTATAATGATCATGGCAGCATAAGATTAGTGCTAGTCAAATCTCAAAGCTGAACCCCTAATCTCTAGCGATTTCACGATGGAGCAATCGCAGAATCTATAAGCCGCCCAGCTCTGAATTTAATTATATCCGGATGAGTTACTAACGGTAGTCGATAAGAAATCGTTCTACTACTCCTGAACAAATATTACCTGTTAGCTGGACAGCTGTTATAGCAATGATTAGGATATAAAGCAATAAACGTGCAATTCAGGATACCTTTACGTTATCTAAGTTTACAACACGTGAAAATGTAATCAGACTATCTTTCCTCTATTAAAAAATTGGCATTAACCTTACACGAGCGAGTAACAGAGCAATAGCGTGATGATCCCTATATACACATATTGCGAAATGTTGATGGAACATCGGACTACAGTGACATTTTACCATTTCCTTTTGTGCCCGCGCGCAGTAGTATTAAATCGTGCATCGTGACGTTGCTATCTCTCACAGTGTCGCGATGTCAAAAGATAGTATAGGTAAGTGGCTTCTTCTTAGATCCGTCGCGGAGAAATAGCTTGAAGGAAGCAAAACCACTTGAACATAATCGAAAATCATGGCAATTTAGATATCATTCAAGGCCTCTGTCGTAAATTATCAAGGGGAAGCGTTCCCTGCAACGCAGCCTGTGTCTTGAAGGGCTTAGCTCTAAGGCAGAGACAAGTCATGGTTTGTCACAACGGGATGCGAATGATAAGAGCTGTCACCCCGATACCCTTCGGCCTAGGACTCTGATATCAAAAGACTTGTACAGAAATTCAACCGCGTAGGATTTCAGTCTTTTAAATATGTTTCAATGCAAGCGGATAGCACTGGTTTATGTTGAGACACAAAATAGGCCCGACCGCTGCGGTCATTTATAGGCTGTAGTCTTATGTAGGACTGACGATAATAGTAACAGAAACAACAAATCAGATCTGGTAGCCTATTAAGCATTTAGCAGAGTCAGATTATAGTGCGAAGTTCAGTATCTCAGCTTTTACTTATTCTACCTAAGGTTAGCATGTCCTGCGGTTCTTGAAACTAGGACTACAGCTACGAAGTCACTAAGCCTACTTCAGCTAATACCTACAATACCTACAGTAGCTGCAAGCTGCCATGTAAGCACCAGCGACGAATCCTGATGCTGCCGTAACTTAAAGCATACAGGCAAGCGACAGGCGAAAGTTGTTCTGGCATTATTTCCCCCCTCTTTCCTCTCTCGCTAGACAGTCTCTTCTGTCAATTTGTTTTCTCCCTCAGTAACAAAGGCCAAACTACCTCGCTCGCTCGCGCGCATACTGGAACTAGTTCACGGCTACCCTAGGGTGTAGAACTAGTGGATTCTGTGTATATAAGTGACTGAACCCCCCTTGATTTGGGTGGTTCAGGAATCAGTTGATCATCTATTGAGCCCTAACTACTACTTTCCTGGCTGCAAGCAGGTCTCTCTATTCACTCTGGACACTTACCTGTAACAGGTTCTAAGTATCAATCTAGTAATTGGACGTTAATTCATCGGTATAATATTAATAACAGCAATGGCTGCTCAAAGTTCCCGTACGAGCTGCATGACCCTTTGTACTCAAACGACTGTCTAATACCTGTTGGTAGATATCACTCAGACCGAATGGTCTACAATCGCACCGGCATTAATGCAGATGATTGCTGCTGGCCCAGGCGTCGTGCCAGCTAAGCACATGGCCGAGCATGCCGATGCACTCTTGCCTTTTTCTCAGGCTACAACTATCGTCGATATGGGCTGTGGTCCTGGTCAGGTCACTAACGCAGTTCTGGAGGTCCATCATTCGCATCTGACCTCATCCACAAAAGTGATCGGCGCCGATAATAACGGCCAAATGCTCGATCAGTACAACAGTCGAAAGAAGATGGAAATCGAAAAGGGAAACAGCTACTGGGAGCGTGCTGAGACCCTCGAGGTAGATGTTCACAATTGTGCCGCTTTGGAAGACAACTCCGTCAGCCACATGCTATGTGGTTTCGTCTTATTTTTGGTTCCCAACCCAGGTCAGGCCATCGGCGCGCTGAAACGTGTGCTTACCCCAGGAGGTGTACTCGCCATGTCTTCTATGTTGGACAGCGAATGGGTCAAGCTTTCAATGTACCCCCTTCAAGTACGCCCCGATTTGTCGACGTTTACTAAGCCGAACGACTGTTCTTCGCGTGAAGACGTAACGAACCACCTGAAGAATGCTGGATTCAGAGATATTGAGGTCATTGAAATCGAAAACTATATGGCTTTCGATGACTATGAAACTGTCTGTCGCTTCATTCTCAACAAGCTCCCCACGGCAACTAGAGTAATTGCCCAGATGACAAATGAGGAGATCATGAAGACCCAAGACAAAATGTTGGCCGATTTGAAGACGTGGTACCCTACCTTACCAGCAAAGCTAGTAGGAAAAGTCAATATAGCGTACTGCCGCAAATAATGACACACCTAGTAGGGTGGCGCAACAAAGTCGTTCCTAGATAAACACCAGGATAACATAGGCATAGGAGCTAAGGGCGCCTTTCATCGGTCTAGCGATCAAGGTATCCTGAGTTTGCGGGTCTTATATACTTTTATATATAGTTACAAGCTAGATAGTGTAAAAGCCAAGTTTAGAAACGGATGTGGAACCTCTCTAGTTCGTGGTTGCTTAAGTACTCTGACTATATGTCGAGGGAAAAAAAAAACAGAAATTCGATAGTGATTCGTCGTAGGGCGTTTAGAATACCTTAGAATTGGGGATTGGTCTTCAACGACGAGAGCACGAACTGCTTCCACCAATAGTCACCATGGCCGATGCCAGATCGAGGATGTCAAGCCAGGCTATGCCGGCACGATAAAGCATCGACACCACTATGACCACTGTGACAGTAGTAATCACATTTCATCGAATAAACCAACCCAGCGAACGTCAAGGTTGCCAGCCGTGTCGAGTTGCCTCTTGTGGGCCGGGTTGGTTCGGGATCACCACTTCCTGCAGTCGTACTCCCATCTGGATGGCCTAGTCGCCGTTCACTTAGACCAAGTCTTCATGATCTATTTATTAGTCGTCTTGGGTTGGCCGAGGCCAGCGCTTACGAATGTTTTGGAGTAGCAATTGGTTAACAATCTTCGGCTGGTCCGTTGGAGCTCATAGGCCCGTTACTGCTTAGTCTAAAACAGAAATTTATGTCAAAGGTCAGCAGCTATACATGAGACCGTTTGAACACATAGATTCCGGCTCGCTCAAATAGCTAGGGAAGATACGAGATCTTCACTGCCATATTAAAGCTGTAGAAGACGATCAGTATTTTAATACCCTTATAAGCCCTAAACGCAAGCTTTTATCACAATAACGTGGGGGGGGAGGGGGAAATGATAAGTTCTTTTTAATGAAACAGCTTATTTATGGGACTTCTTGCTTTAATTTTTTCTATGTTCGAGATGGAGTTTACAGGAAAGAGACACCTATGCACCGTACAGTAGATTTTATCTAAGGTGCGTGCACGGTCTATACAGGGATTGGACGGATATATAGAGGTATATAAAAGCGAATGCTGTTTAAGGCTTAATTAGTACTAAAATCAAGTCAGAATAATATAGAGAAAAATGAAATACCAGTATGACGATGAGTGAAAGATCCCGTTAAAGTTCCATATGCCATCCCCCTATTCGGTTTCTCCAACACGCTTGTCTATTTTGTGGAGACATCCGTTAATATTCGGTCGTCTTCTGTCTCTTCGCGGATGTAAACCATGCCGCGACCGATTCTCGCCGAACACCGGAGGATCATCAAACACGGCCCCACCTCTCCTTGTCTACCATATTCCTAATTTTTCTCTAAGCTTATACCACGACCTACACAAATTTTTTGGGGTGGGAAAACCGGGGAGGCCGGAGGTTTGATACCTAAAGCAGCCACTTGATCAGGACCCCCAAGCTTCTGCCCAACGTCCTTATTAAAAGCGGGCTATAACTAATTAAACGCCCAAACCGACCGGGTATATAATTAGCCTATTTCTGCCTGCTGATTTTCTTTCTCTTACAATCGTATCTTTTTATTTTCACATTGAGTTTTCCGTCTGAATACTTCGTGGTGCAGAGACCTCCGGCCAAACATGAAGTGAGCAACTATACCGTACCGACTTTCCCTTGATCAACACAGTCTTCATTTCATATGTTTAGCAGTGCCTTCATCGTAATTCAGAAGGTACGTTATCCTCCTCATAACTAGCAGCTCTGTGACATTTATCCTCTTTCACCCAGACTGACCGATCATTGGCGTGGCAGATCAACTGAGACCATCCCCCCAACTGAACAAGATGTTTATCACTCGCGCCATTTCCCTCACCAACTTCCTTGTTGCCAGCTCAGCATTGGGGTTTCAGGTGTGCGTCCTATACCCATGGCATAAACAACTTGACGATGACTTTGAGGCACTGAAAAAAGAACACATACGAGTCTTGGGTGCGATCAAGGGCACCGCTGAGAGCGTCAGCGCCGAGAAACGCCAAGGATTCCGAGAAATGCTCGGCGGTATTAGTCAATGGAGGTAGTGAGGATAGAAATATATTCCATTCTTGTCCTAGACACTCATACTATCTATAGCATGATTGGACGCTCGCCAATGTCACCTTCGTCGTCTTCGTCTCTGGTTGCAGCAACCGAGATACCACGTCATGTTCCCAAGCCATCAATAGCCAAATCGTTGAACAACCCCAGCGATATTGCGCTATTTTCAAGATACGCTTTGGCCGGTGCTGTCTGTTGCTCGTTCACTCACGCCATTCTTACGCCCATCGATATGTAAGCCAATCAGCATTAGAGACATCTCAGTCCGGCGAGTTAAAAATCCATACAATACATCCTGGATACGTTTACTGATGCTAGCTTTAGTGTCAAAACGAGGATTCAGGTCGATCCTCTGACATATAACCGTGGCATCTCTGGGGGATTGCGACAGGTTGTGGCTGGAGAAGGGGCTGGGGCTCTTGCTACAGGACTCGGCCCGACCGTTGCAGGATACTTCTTGCAAGGTGCCCTCAAGTTCGGGGGATATGAGTTTCTCAAGACCCGTGCTATCGACACATTTGGGTACGAGGCGGCGTGTAATAACCGGTACGCGATATACCTAGGAGCATCTGCTATTGCCGAAATAGTGGGCGACATCGTTCTCTGCCCCTTCGAGGCTGTTCGTATCCGGCTAGTATCGCAGCCGGGATTCGGACGTGGTATCTGGGATGGGTTTGCACGAATTGTTAGAGAAGAGGGGATTCGAGGCTTGTACTCCGGGTTGGGCCCAATAATGTTCAAACAGTACGCAACTCTCTCACTGCCCCTTTCACAGCCAGCATGCTGATCATCCCAGGGTACCATACACAATGGCAACCTTCGTCGTATACGAGAACGCCCTCGAGCAAGCCTACAAGTGGGTTGATAAGTCTACCGTATCCAGCACCGCGATCACTGGTATCAATCTAGGCTCAGGCCTTATTGCTGGTATTGCGGCAGCGCTCGTCTCACAACCAGCAGACACCATGCTGAGCAAGATCAATAAAGAGAAGGGCGAAACAGGGGAAGGGGTCACTCGTCGTTTATGGAGAATCGCCAGGGACACGGGCATTCGTGGAAGCTATGCTGGTATTCGCGCTCGACTAGTCATGGTCGGGGGTATGACTGCTATACAACTCGCTGTTTATGGTGACATTAAGAAGGTATGTTTTGCATTGCCCTCTACTAACCAATACGTAAACATGACTAAATAACGTAAATAGGCTCTTGGCGCAACTGGTGGGATAGAGATTAAATGATTAACCGGTAGACTCACATAGATTTCTAATTATGAAGATGAATACATTATGGCATTTTACAGATGATTCGAGGCTTGTAGTCTGTCCACACGAACTTGAGTTGCCCTAGTTAGTTGCATCACCTTTCAACCCTGCAACTTACCGAAAAGCCATTGCGAGATCTCATTTTCAGTGAGGCCGCATTTGCTTCCGGAGACTGGATTAGGTTAGGAGACTTGCAAATTCAAGGTGCCAGGCGAGGTGCGGATCAAAATTGATGTCAGTGGGTCCGGAATTACTTAGTTCCACTCCAACTAAATGCCAGCTAAAGGTCGCTAAGTGCAGTGATTGGAGCAGAAATAAGGACCCACTGACATCGATTTTGATCAGGACCTCGCCAGGCCCTTCTGTCCCTGACTGTCGGGTCCATTGGAAAAGACCCCGGACCCTGTCGTCAGCAAGGGTAGACCTTAGTCTAGACAGTTCTGCGAGACGAGAACAACCCCTTGTGCTTATCGCTCCATTGTCACATCTTTATTCAGAAGCTACAATCCTAGATTACCCTTCGCAAAACGTTGTCGTGCCTTACCATTAACCCTATCTCGCATGCTACAACCCGGTCCTTTACCAGCTTATCTTTGTTTAATATTCAGTGTCTAGCCAGTACTTCTATCGCAGTGTAACAAGTTAGTCTGATTGCGCGATCTTAGGTCGATCGTGGCCAATTGTAATTACGCAGACCCGCTAGAACCACAGCCCTGCGTTCGCGTCTCTGCGCGCAGGTCAGATGCGACAATAAAATTGGGGGTGGGTGAGCTTGCTGTCGACGACCAAGACCTTCACGAGCATTGGGGACGAAGGTGTTAGGAGTCGGTAAATGCCACGCCAGCTGGCTGGCTGGTGCGCAAGCTCCTCAATCACACACACGCAAAGGGGTCTAAAGGCAGCAAGAAGTGGATTTCTACCATTATCGGTGAATATCATTACTGAATTAGGATAGATTTGGAGAAGGTCTTGTCACGATGTCCTGGAGTTGCCAGACAACTATTGGAGATTGGAGAGCCGTTCTATTAAAAGACGTATGCTTATCTGACTCATCTTGAATCCAATGCCCCGAAATTTATACCTTAAGCAAGATGAACAAAGCCGCTGATACTTTTCTTGAACTAAAAGGCCCTACATACTGCACACTAATTCTATAAGCCTAGCAATAGTGATTTCACATGTAAGGCCAGACTGCGAGCAGATGAGCAAGGGGAAAATCCATTCCAAGATTTTGAGGTAACCAAGCTGTAAGCTTGGATTGGCTATGGGCAGTGTAACTAGATAATCGGGCTCTCCATTTGGCACATATGGCCGTTATACATAGTTAACTGTTGTGTGGATACGTCAGGCCACTTTTGCTGTGTGGTGGCCTGATTTTTGGTGGGTTTCGCACATATCTAGGACATACCTCGGTATCCGATTTTATCACGAGTCGGCAACGAGGATAATTTTGCCTCCATCCCGAATGGAAAATGGTCGAATTGGATCCGGAAACTCGTAGAACAATCAAGTCAATACGTAGTATATTCGCTCCATCGCGTCTGATTTATCAAATCAATTTGTTACGGGGCGCTAACGGAAAACCCCCCCGCAGACTATAACCGGACGGAGGGCTGTATATAGGGGAGCCGACGTACTCATGCTCGCAAGAGAATGTTTCGGACTGTGTCCGTGTTTCAATATTGAGCGGTTATGCTAAGAATCACATGCAAAGCGTCGTTTCGGATTTGATGCCTAATCAAGGGTCACGAGCGTCAGCCTTTTTTTTTTTTTTTCGACTACGGACTGTACAGCTGATCCCACTGAATTTCAAAGTTGATGTCTTCTGACTGACGAAGTCGTCAAGCTGTATTAGTTGCAGAGCTAAACAGCTGTGAAAGAGAGCGTCGAAGTCGGGTAGGCAAAGCACACGGGCGAGGTGAGGTCTACGTAGCGTAGCCTGAACCCGAAGTTAAAGGACTTGAGGGATCTGGTTCCCATCCGATATTGCAAGTGGGCACTCCTTAGACCAACCTACTGTTGCTGCTAATGGGACACCAGTGGTATTCGTTGCCGATTCACTTCACCGCTGAGCTGTCGACCGAGGTGTATGTCTTTTATGCCTGTGTTTAATTGCAGTTCCTAGTCCGTCTCTTTCAGCTGATAGTGTTAGGATAACCGTGAGAGCAATAAGTCTCGGGAAGATGGGAACCTATAATACCAACGTCCTTTATCTTTCCAGTGCCATCCTCACTCTCTCCGCGCTCGTTAGTTGAAGGTCTTGCCCCTTGTGCAGGGTCACTTTGGAAAGGTCGGCCGAGCCAATAGATCGCACCGGGCGCCAGTCGCTCCGTCATTCTGAGGTAGCATAGTCATGTCCTGTTCTTGTCACGCATTCTTAAGTCTGTTCTTGTGTTGTTTCTTTAGCATCAACCACATCTGCTCTTTTAGGGCCTGATTGCTTCCGCCGCTGTATACATCTCGCCGAGGTTGTAGAGCATATTAAGGACAAGTCCCTTCTAGAGCCTACGCTACTACCGTCTTCATTAGCTCATGAAGAATTCCGTTAGTTTGATTCTGTTAGGGATTAGTAGGGTCTATGGTGACCGCTCTGGCCAGGCCTTACCATGCTCACGAAAGAGACATTGAATCGTCGCAGCCTTTCAGGCTGTCCTGGAATCACCATGTCTTCGACAACTCTCCGGCAGACAGCCATTGTGTATATGCCGTGCATTATAGGAGCAGGCAGCTCAGCTATCTCCGCTGGCTAGAGTGAGTACTGCACCTACTAATGCAAGTTTGCCGATTTGCAACTCAGCTCAATTTCAGAATGATCGATACCCCCTATACCCCTATAGCCCATGGACAGTCATTGTTACTATTACACAGATTACCCGTATACTAGGGGGTAGGGTCGGCAACTTCATCTAAATAACCTACGAGGCGGCGGTTCGTGCTCATTCTCGTTATTATGTTTGCCCGATCATACAGTCCTTCATGATAATAGCGATACGGTTCTGAACAGATAGGGCCAGGCGAACGGGAGCGAAACCTTCGTATACTTAAACCTAGAACGCCGCCAAGGCTGGAAGGGAGGACCATACTGTATGGCCTCCTTAACGCCGCAAGTAGACATCTAATACTATTCTAAGCCCTAGTTCTCGGTCCCTTGTTACAATTATCCTCATTAATGAGAGAATCCTAGATAGAGCCTCCTCTGTGGACACGACATACCGAAGACACCAAACATGGCAGAACGAAACAGGACTCAAAGTCAATTTCATCTATTTAGTCTTCACTAGGAAGAGAATTTACCACATCATATTTTTGGTTTTAAGATTATTGTTGTTGTGGTCACCGGTACAATCCTAGAACAAAGCGCATGCATGTATGTTTCTATAGACTAGTCTACGAAGGTGATGCACAGACTTTCACACAACAATAGAGCTCATACATCCCTTATGTTAGAGACCTTGACAGTTGCTTTCTGCTGAAGGTATTCTAACTGGGGAAGCCACATCCTCGGGCGAAATGGCTCATGCTCTGAGTGTTGTCTCGAATTTTAGTATTACACCGACATTATAAATATTGGGTTTTAAATTTGCTGAACTGAAAGTTGTAAAAGGATATAGAACCTAATCATCCCATTTTTGCCTCAAGGATATTTGTCGATTACTTGCCACACGGGCTGTTAACGG
This sequence comes from Xylaria cubensis, assembly GCA_022385715.1. Lineage (NCBI taxonomy): Eukaryota > Fungi > Ascomycota > Sordariomycetes > Xylariales > Xylariaceae > Xylaria > Xylaria cubensis. The sequence goes on along the minus strand of MU279028.1, from coordinate 505,631 downwards.
GGAATGAGATCGCTATATTAAGCCATTCTGAGAGCGAGACTTGGTAGAAAAGACTAACATCTGACGTCTAAACTATGTAATAATGGAGGTATGAGCTGTGTCAGCAATTCCTTTACTAGGTTGCTAGGCCTATTGCTTAAATATGCTCAAACAAGGGCTCATCACGAACAATCACCACTATTAGGGGAATAAGTAAGGCGTAGCATCTCAGCAAAGCAGCAGGTCTTCGGTAACGGGAGAAACCGCATTAAAATCAGAGGCACGTTTCTATCAAACTCTATAGTCTCAACGTATCCTTCCTATATGTCGCCAAACTTGTTCTACACATATTAACAAGACGGATGAGTACGTTTCACCTTTTGGGAGAACCAGGGAGCTTCCAATAACACAATCCGCAGTTTTGCAGAAGATGAGATGATAAATATGCAATTCCAACAAATGGCTGATTGTTTTGTATTTTACTATAACAACTTAAAGCCAGTGCAAGTTGTGATCAGGGTTCTTATTGACTAGGCCAAGACCATGCGTCCGCAACTTTCGAACCCTTATCAAGCCTACAATGGCAGTATCTCTCATCCCGACATTGCCAGGTTTAAAGAACAACGGTTGTTTCAAGCGTCCTGTTCAAGAGAGAAGAACGTTACGTTCAATCCTCGGCAGAAGCTATCGCCAGGCAGCGGAGATTGTGTAGCGAATCTAACGCAAAGGTTCTAATTCCCACATGGACTGACCCAAAGTAAATACCAGCTAGGATTACATCTATTCAAAATCCACGGGTTAGGATCGTCAACATCATGTAAATAATCATGTGAGCGGCAGATCGCATATTTAGCTACGCGCGCTCCTTTTCGTATTATTCTCCCGATTACGATAAGGGCAATGCGGAGCTAAACGGGCAAGCCCAAACGAGAAAGAGCGCAGCTCTCGTGTACTGAACCTAGATCACCGCAGGACTGAAAGGAAGGATTAGATCTGCATGGTCTCTATGACGTCCTGTTCGATTATTATGATATCGAATATCTTTCCAAGCCCTGGTCTGCTTACCCTTGCTGCATATTTTACGCGGACCTCTAGTGTCCTTAGGGCATGTATCGAGTTTTAAAATGCAATATCAGAGAGACAGCCATCTAGTATTGTGTCTCCTGGCTCGATTAAAGAATTATATTACGCAAAATACGTTCCCTAGGTGTCATCATCTTCAACAAAAGCCATTAGGTACAGAGTCCATAGATTTAGCACCAGATCACGACGCGGCTCGGAATAAGCCCTGCTACGTGAAACGTCATATTAGTGCCTGAGGGCTGCATGGCCACGCTTATAGACTTGCGGGATCGAAATCGGTGTATCAAGACCAGGTGTTCGCACCGCGCGGGCTGGGTATTATTAAATAAGAGACACTTTACCACCACCTCCAGTCTCTTTCCGAGTGTGAAGGCCTTTAGACATATCCTAACAATTTCATTTCATCCCCCGACTTATTCAAAAGAAAGACCAACCAAAGCTAGCGTGAGATTAATCAACGGTGTCGGTGACCAGCTGAGTCATCAACTCGTCTTCGACATAATCGTACCATTCCTGTGCTTCGTAGCCTCGATTGACGATCTCCTGCAGGCCCTCGAGCACAAAGTTTTGACAATTCCAATCAGCCTCTCGGTTCTCCAGCGGTATGGCTTCAATGATGTCCACTAGCGCGGATTCCTGACCCTTATATGCCCGTACAATCTTGGCATTGACATGGGAGAGGTACCTCTTCTCCTCGGGCCAGAATTTATCGGTTCTCATTCGAACGACCTCCCATGGTCCATTTGGATATGGACGTTGTATGAGGATACTCTCATGGAAGTTGAGATTTTCTTGTGATGAGAAGTAGATGATGACATGGCGGTTGAAATGAGTGTCAGGCTTTCCTCGAAATACGAATATTGTTAGATATACCGTGGTGGTAGCTCCATTGGAGCTGTCGCTTGATTTGGTGCTCCGATTGAACCTGTCGCTAGGGTCTTGCAGTCTCGCGTGGCCGAGTATACTGGTAGTCATTGCTTGCGAGACTAAGACGGGATGGAGCAGGAGCTGCTTCGAGATGTATCCTGGCTTGGGGAGTGGGTTGTGGGTTGAAATGGGTATGAGCATCTACCGAGACTAATGTGGGTTAAGACTGGGCTACGTATTGTGGTGTTTTATCTTGCTTCTCCAATACAATAGGGAGGGATCCCCGCCTTAGATTACCTTAGATTACTAGGCTTGCTAGGTCTGCGATTGGTGTACGACTGGCTCCTCCTTCCGATCGGTTTGAATCGCTGATCATTGGTGGCAGAGGCCTGCATATGCAACTACCTGCTATAGGTATAGACTGAGATGTCTAACACGGAGGATTAAAATTCGGGTTACGAGCGGGCCGTACCTTTTATTAGTCTAGATGATATTACATACGATTTACACGTCTCATCTATTTACGCCCATTCAACGTTCCTAAGATTGTCGGTCGGCTACTTTACCACTTGGAACAGGACTTATGTAAAAGGACAAGGTTCTCAGCATTGGAGTAAACTAACCTTTTATGGACAGATGATCTTCATAGTTTCCATACACAAGGTGCACAACAGGTCAGTCTCAATTTCATGACGCGTAAAAAACGAGCTGATGACGCGCATTAAATACTGACGCCCACAAATCTTCATCTCCTCTCACATCTTACTTATATGCGACGGACTATTGATGTTTTGGCGCTGGCTGGTGTTCTCGTCGATCTGAGCTTATGTCACCGTCTTAGTAGCTGTTGAGATGACGTCAGAGATATCGATCTTACTTAATTCTGAAGTTTGACATCTCATATATCAATACGCGAGTTTGATCATGCAAGATTTTAGGTACTGGTCTTCATAGATAAGCGTTTTCAAATGAATAATAACGTTCGATTGACTGAGTGGAATGAGATGCAGGTCACCCACCTTTCAGACAGAAGGACTGATTGCATTAATGTATATTGATGATTATCTCTCATATCAGCACAGTTCCTCGCCTCACTTATGAGATAAGTTGACTCGGATACTCCAACCAACTCCAAAGGTAGGTATCTATGAAGAAGAGAGGAAGCTCAACAATTATAGAGTACAATAGATCAAACTCATAACGTCTTTGCGAGCATGGCACCATTTCAAACAAAAGTTGATCGTTCGGTGAGATGACGAGTTATATTACCCTTTTTCTTTTATTCTCTGTCCCCCAAATCATAATAGGACACGCTGCTCTCAATTCATTGAAACATTATTTGGACTTACACTCAGTTATGCGATATGCATGAGATGAAAACCTGTGTAGGCGGAAAACGTATTTGAAAGTCGCGTTCAAAAGTCATTCGCCGAATACGTCGTGGAATTTAGAAGGATCAGTCACGAACAGAATTAATCACTTTAATCATATTTATGGACAGTAGTTACGGTCAGCTAGTTTAGTCGATAGATTCTTGAGCTGGTAGCCAGCCACGTAACGGGCTTACGATGTCTTGAATATAGCTTAGCAGAGCGAAATACTGAAGTGCGAAACCAATGCTTTAAGTATATTTTCTATAGTATAGCTCCTTCACGATAGTGATGGGTATGTTTCAAAAACATTTAATATTACTTAAAGGAGCTAATATGCACGTGTACATCCTGCGAACACGCCGCAATCTTTCGCGCAATATCGTTAACTTACAAGACCTTCCTACTCACCTAAAGAAGAAAAGAAAGGAAATACCCCAACCTCCAGATCACTACACTACGTAAATTTACCTCGGCGTCCGCCGCGAACCGAGAATATCAACAAGGAATCCCAGTCAAGATCATTAAACTTTGCGCCATACCTGCCGACCTGACCCGTTACATCATGCTAACAAAGCGCCGTATCAGTGGTGAACCAGACCCGGAGTCGAAGAGAGAGAGTGTGTTTTTCAGACTTGCGCAGGAGCTTCTTCTCAACCCCAAAAGCATTCATTTAGCTAGGATCGCTCTCTAGAGCTGGCAGTGTTGCTGCGATCGTATACCTACTACAATTGATGTCACAGGAGCAATGGAGGAAGGAGCTAGCATGGAATTTCATGCTGATGGACGCGTATCTGAGCGCTGCTGTCCCTTGTTGTAGTCTCTAGCCATGTTGAGTTTCTTCTGTCGTGTTCGGTCAGCGGTATCAAGGTTAGTACGGCTATCGCATGAAGAGATCCACGCGGCTTCAGCGTTTGGACTGCTGTGATGTGGTCGATAAGACGGTATGTCATCAAGAAAGTCCGATGATATACCTGCTTGGAAGCAAGTTCTCCCAGCTGAAAGAAGGTTTTAGGCGGGCGCGTGCAGTTAATATCTAAATTCGCCGTGAACCTGCAGATATAATTTTCTCCTAGATACCTGTGTAGCTGCACTTCACAAGGCTTTCCCTGGGTAGAAATAGGTTATACGAAGAGTCTTGAATGTCAAGCACCTATTTCTGAACACACTGACATTTATTTTTCTGACTGAGTTACAAATTTCCATTTCCAGTGCACTCATCTTCGTAGACATCTATTTTTTTCGTATCAAATAAGTATCATTCTTTCAGGTCAAGTCAGGATAGGCCTATGGAAGCTCCGAAAGACTATGGAAAGCAAGCTGGGACGCAACTGTAGAATAATCACCGCTACGGCAGTGATCGGTACGTGTCAAAGTCTATATCTGCCGGTCTTGCAATGATGTACTTATCCCCGCCCTCATTTGCTGACCATCGTGACCAACCATAGGCGGCATGTTCATCGGCTTCAATATCGCATCGATGAGTGCCATCATTGCGACAGCGCAATACAAGTGCCGGTATAATTCCCAGGTGAGTCCCTCTCTGAAGCGATGCATGCTGCGTTATCGTGTCGACCATTGACAGTCGGCTAGGGGAACGACCTTGTTACAGGCCAATGTAGGGGCCCCGACCCTTGGCTGCAAGGCGTGATTATGGCAGCCATGCCTGGGGGTTCGTGGCTCAGTGCTATCCTTTCGGCCTGGCTTTTGGATGGTTATGGTCCTAGGCAGGAAATTCAATACGTTACTGGATTCTGGTGAGTGTTTCCACTTGACAAACGGAAATGTATTCATAACGCATGCTGTCGACTAACAGAGACGACGCTATAGGATCTCCGGCTGCATGTTCGTCACGTTCTCGGTCAATGTACCCATGCTCATCGTTGGGCGCTTCATTAACGGCATCTCCGTGGGGATGTGTTCGGCTCAGCTACCAGATTACCTCTCAGGTATCTCGCCCCCATCGGTACGTGGTCGACTCGTCAGTATGTACCAGTGGGCCGTCCCGTGTGGAATGGCGACCATGTTCTTCATCTGCCTCGGGTGCAGTTTCATTGAACATCAGGCGGCTTTCCGGCTTCCTTGGGGCCTCCAGCTCATCCCAGCCGTCCTGCTTTTGTTGGGTTTGTATGTCTTGCCCGAGAACCCAAGATGGCTGGCTCAGATGGACCGCTGGCAGGAGGTGAGAGAAGTGCTTACGCTTATTCACGGGAGGGGCGATTTTTGTGCGCCTATTGTTAAGCGTGAGACGGATGCGCTTATTGAGGCTGCTCGCCTTGATGAAGTAAACGCCGACGTGCCTTGGTCTGAATTGATAGTACCTAACATGATCAATCGGACTCATGTAGGACTATTCACACAGATATGGAATCAGCTTACTGGCATGAACGTTATGACGGTGAGTTCAAGCTTACATCTTCACATGCCAGGGGGTTTATGAGATCGTTCTTCTATATCTCCTTCTAGGAACGTTCGTTCTGACTTAGCTGATATAGTATTATGCTACTTATGTATTTGCCATGGCTGGCCAAGGCGACTTGGCGTCTAGCGGCGCTCAGTTCATCATCTACGCAGCGATGTCGGTTCCTGCTTTGATCTGGCCGGACAGAATGGGTCGACGTCCTGCCATGCTAATCGGCGCATCCCTTATGTGTTTCTTCATGTCACTCAACGCCGGGCTATTTGCCATATATTCCCGGCCTACAACGAGCGGTGATCATTTTGACACCGGTGCAATCTCCATGGTTGTCAAAGGCCCGCCCGCAAGGGGTATTATTGCGTCAACCTACCTCTTCGTGGCCTCGTATGCGTCGACTTGGGGGCCGGCTAGTCGGACATATCCTCCGGGGCTCTATCCCCTCCGCGTACGTAGTAAGGCGGTGGCATTATCGACATCTGCGAGTTGGTTTTTCGACTTTGCTCTTGCGTAGGTTTGGTGGATAGCCCGTAATAACTGCTCTGCTAATTCCCATTCACCTAGATGTTTCACGCCTGTTGCGTTCGCAACCATTACCTGGAAGACATATGTGCTATTCGCTGTCTTCTGCGCATCCATGTTTATTCATTGCTTCTTCCTGTTTCCTGAGACAGCCAACAAGTCATCTGAGGAAGTCGCGGCGATCTTTGAGGATAACGGCCCGGGGTCGATTAAGTATATCGGTACCCCGGCGTGGAAGACACGCAACGATCGCCACGCTACCCTGCAACGTGAGATCAATGTCGTCGATCCCGAAATGAACCCCTCAACTACAGTCAGGAGCAATAGGCCGAACTAGAGACTATGCTGAAGGCATCAACTCCAGCTTGAAATAAACGGCAAGTAATGAATGACTTACTGAGCAAAGCAGGGGATGTTCCGGACAGTCGAGCATCCAATTATATTGAGGGTACCCATACAGGCTAGAGTGAACCAAGTTGCTGAACCGGGCAAAATGTGTAACTGGGACTGGCCTTGAAAAGGATATTATGCTTGATTCATCTCACGCCTCGAAGTCTCACCCGCCTCGTAACCATGATCCAGGCAACTCACGAGTCAGGGTTGGTGCATGTGGTGGGCAGAGTGGTGGACTATGTAATACGGCATATGAGCGGGTTGGAGTGGAGAAATGGCCGCGTCTGAAACGTCTGAAAGCTGGCACGGGCTGCTGCGACTATACCCAATTGGCGAACAGGTGGCTATCAGCCTATCGATGAGCTGCCTTACATGGCAAAGCCGGCCAATCAAGACCCGTGACCTCACTGGGCTCTAATTCTGACACTGGACGCCCGTTGTGGGAACGATGACCGGGGGAGAAGGGCGAACAGACTACCTGGGGCGCCGTGCACGTCTGCATACGTATGCATCTCGGCCATTTACAGTTACGTCGCCTTCTTATTTATGTAAGGCAGCGTCGACGCAACGCAATGCAACTCGGAGGCCAAAACAGACACGAGGTAGAGGCAGAGGTAAGTAACTAAAGGGAGGGTGGGATTCGATGGTGAGTGAGTGTGCTTGCGGCACAGAATTGTGAATTCTCGGGAAAATTCAAAAAAGATTTGAGTTGAACAAGTCGACGTGCAGCGAGATAAGAGACAAAACGGCAGCTGAATGGCAGGAGAGACATGCAGGTTGCAGCGGTCGCCAAGTTTGCATGGAGAACGAAGGGCTGCTTGCGATGTCGATTGCAGCGAAGCGTCGATTACGACTGGTTGGACGGAGCAGTCTAGACCACGGCTAGGAGTACGACGGAGTAGCGACGGAAGGGAGAACGAGCCAATCCGCGGCGGCCGGCTGAATCATTTGGAAGCCCCCCCCCAAAGTCAGCAGGACCCGACCAATCAGCGGGGGCACTTCTTGCACGGCTACAGCAAGCAAGAAGTGGAAGTGGTAGCCAGCAGCAAAGCAACAGAGCGGGTATGATGAATTGGATTGAGTAGCGGCAACCACCTCCTCTTGCGCGTCTGCTCGCTCGCTCGCTCGTCGGCTGTCAACTTGCGCGGGGAGTTTGGGAAAGTGGGCAGCGGGGAGCAGCATCCGTGATTGGCTGCAAGGAAGAGGGCGGGGACCGTCAAGGAGGCTGCCAGTCCCGTTAGGGGCCTCAAGTGTCCTGTAGTTGCATATGTACAGGCTGCGCGCTTGGCTGTCAAAGCGGGGCGGGCTAGGCTAGGCTGGGCTTGCTGACCAATGGACAGGGCTGACAGACCGACAGGGCCATTCCTGCCCTCTCACAGCCACTCTCAATCCGAGATCGTCTCGCCATCCTGTCCGAAACCCAATTCGCTTAACGGGCAACAGCGACCGTGGTGTAGGTAGGTAGTGTCGCGGCAGACATGCCAGTGTAGCGCTGTGCAGGAGCAGGAAGCAAGAGCAGGAGTAAGCGCTCGCCCACCCTCTCTACCTGGGACCTGGGTATCCTCTACCTACCTCCCTCTATATCCGGCTTAAAACAGTTCGGCAGCACACATCCATACATACCTCCTCACACACGCATACAGCATACTTATATGATTAGCACTAGAGGTTAGAGGTAAGTCCACAATGCCAAGTGTGGAAATAGTGTAAGAGGTGGTATGGTATGGTATGTGTGTTGAGGTGAGGAAGTAGGCGAGTTTAGAGGTGTTAGCTCGACCGTGAAAGGCGGCCACAAACCCCCAAGGGTCCATCCACCCATACATCCATCCATCTACTATCATCTACCATCTTCATCTAGTGTACGGACTAGACTAGCCAGTTTCCCAATTACCAAGTTACCAAGCTGTTTACCAAGCTACCAAGCAACCTACTGCATTATCAAATAGAACTGGCATTTACGAGCAGCACAGCGGGTTGGGTGGTGTGGTGGTGTGCACCACGTTATCTCCTTACTTCCTTACTCACTCACTCACTTACTAAGTAAGACACGACGCTGCCGAACTTGGAAAACGAAGACAAGCAGAGCTACCTTAAGCTAGCTTATACCTATGTACATACTATAGCCAGCCCAGCCAGCCAGCCAAGTCAGTCAATCAATCAATCAATTAATCGGCTAACCAACCAACCAACCAACCAGCCAGGTAGCCCAGCCCAGCCTAACCCACTCACTCGTCCACTCAGTCACTCAACTCAACTCGTCCCGGTTCCAATCCAATCCTCCCGCCCGCGCCAGTGCCAGTGCCAGCGCCAGCACCAGCACCAGCACCAGCAACAATAAAGCTGGCCCGGCACCAAAAAGCGCCCTTCGATTCCAGCCTCGCCAGTAGCCTTTCTTTCCCAGCCTGATTTTCCAATCCCATCAACATTATTTTGACCTTCGCCAATGCCCCCCACCGTTCTGCTCTAGCCTTGTCCAATCACTTATTCTATCGTCTTTATTTTCCATTGTGTTGATGGTCTTGCTGTTGTTACCGCTGCCTTCCGTGTACATCATCCCCTGCTGGTGTCAATTACTCCCGAGACCCCTTGCGCAGCAGCCATTTCTTCTTCTTCCGTTTCCTCCTCTTGCTCCTCTCCCCTCTTAATTCCCCTATAACCCTCTGCGCCCTCACCCGAACTCTCGCCTGAGCCCATGGATCAACCCGCCGCGAAGAAGAGGAGGCTGGCGCCCAAGGTCGAGCCCCAGCCCAGTCCCTCACACCCACCACAACCGCTGCCGCCGCCTCCTTCCGCCGCCTCCTACGCTCACGAGTCTACGGTACGCGAGCGCGCAGTGAATGCTTCGCCCTAGACGTCCCGACGCTGACAAGTAGACACAGCCAGCCCAGCACTACCAGCCACAAGATATTCCTCCGCCGCCCCCGGAACGCCATGAGTTCGAGTCCTTTGCGAGGCATCTCCAGGATGCCGCCATGCTCATATACCGCCAGAGTCAAAGATCCCCCTATAGTAAGGTGTCGGTGCTGCTGCTGAGGTGGGAGGACGATACCGCGGCCGAGCTGGATCTTGTCGCACTCGAGCAAGTCCTTCGCGAACGATATAGCTATCGCACCGATCGATGGGTTATACCCGCCACGACCAGTCCCAGCATGAAGCTGGGTGTGCGTATGGCCTCGTTCCTCGAATCCGCCGGCCCGGAGCATCTCTTGATCATACATTATGCGGGGCACAGCTACGTCGGCGCGGACAAACAGCTGTACTGGGCAAGGTAGGTTGACAGCCATCCAATTCGCCGCGCGTCTCTCTAATACGTTGCCAGCCATGCAAGAGGAGGCGCTTCCAAGCTCAGATGGAATGGGTTTCGGTGTCTTTTCGAAGATAGCCCCTCCGATATGCTCTTGTTGATGGACAGCGGTATCGTACAGGAGCCTACAGTGCAGGGTGGCAGCAGTACAAAACGAGTTATTGCGGCTGGCACCCCCGACCATTATTCTCGGGAACCTGGAGCTCGGTCCTTCACAGCTAATTTAACAGAGGCGTTTCTGCAGCTAGGTACCGGACGGCCCTTCACAGCGGAGCACCTGTATCAGGAGGCCGCTCGGTTAAGACAACATGAACTTCAGCAGAGCCCGGGACTTACGAATGGAATGGTTGGTAAGGGCATCCCAATGCGGGACAAGTTGCCTCTATTGTGTACTATCACTTCGGGCAACGGCCAAAGTCTAAGTCTCTGTCCCTTAACACCACCACCCCTGGGACCTCCACTGCAGTCTCCAAGGACAGCCGAAGCGAGCTCGAGGACGTCACGGGAAGATAACGCCATTCATCCCAGCGCGGTCGCAGATTTGACATTTGATGAGCCAAGGGTTCTGGTGTGCACAACTTTTGTTGGCGAGGCGAGTCCCGACATGTCGTCGTTTTACCACTGGCTTCACAACACGCCTGCCATCGGCTCCAAAATTGCTGTCGAGGGGATGTTCCTTGGACCGCCTACCATGCTCCTTATATCTATGCCTGTAGCGGTCTGGAATGTGGTACAACATGATAAAGTTTGCTGCTTCCTGGGATATGTCAACTCACACAACATGACGCACCTCTACAAACGATTGGTTGGGTCCATGTCCGTGAACAAGGCGTCGGCTAAAGATATGGAGGATGGCAGAATGCTTTTGGAAGCTCGAGAGGTGGCTGTAACAACGCCTGCTGTTCACCGACACTTACTTCCTGAGACTCCAATTCGCCCCGATAATATAACGAGAATAGATCCGACGAACATCTCCCAATCCGCAGTTGCTTCAGCTGTACCTTATCCCACTACAACGCCAGGCACTGCCAACTCGAGAAAGGATGAGGTAGAAGATTCGGCTGAGATGCAAGAGGCAGCGGAGCAGCTCAAGGCATTAAGCCATGTTCGTCATGTTAGCGATGACATTTCTTCTGCGCGGCTTCAACCCTCTCCTAGTATGCGTGCTACGGATTTAAAAGCAGAGGAAAGAACGCCAAACGAGCCGAACACGAACAGCTTAGATGACTCACTTTACCATGCCGAAGTGACAACGCCATCAGCAAGGCCTAAGCCAGGACGTCGTTCTATACAAAAGCCTATTCCGAAGCAAGAGACTCGATGTGGTCATTGCAGCCATGCTCCTTTCAAAGATTCTTCTTCATTGCGAAAACACATTGCGGCAGCTCACACCCGCCCCTTCCCCTGCGCATTTTCGTTTGCTGGATGTCCGAGCACGTTTGGATCGAAAAACGAGTGGAAGAGGCATATTGCATCACAGCATCTCTGCTTGCAGTACTACAGGTGCTCGTCGTGCCCTCAGTCGTCGGTCGAGGGTAAGGGAAATGAGTTCAACCGCAAAGATCTCTTCACGCAACATCTGCGACGCATGCATGCTCCATTTGCTATCAAAAAGGCTCTTGCCAAGGGTGACAGCAAGTTGCAGGTGGAATGGGAGACCCATGTCAAAGATATGCAACAATCCTGTCTCGTGACCCGAAGACGGCCGCCGCAGAGTTCGGCATGCCCCAAACCCGACTGTGCCAGCATATTTGAGGGGCCCACATCCTGGGACGAGTGGACGGAGCACGTCGGTCGGCACATGGAGAAGGGAGAGGCGGATCGGCTTGGCGTCGACCGTCTCCTGGCCAAGTGGGCTTTGGATGAGGGCATCATCGAGCGCAAAGAGGATGGGGAATACCGACTCTGCAGTGGCAATGGCGGCATCAGCAGCACGGAGAAGGAAAACAATCACAATAACACAGAATACCATTCGGATGGGAATAAACGAGATCCGGAAGAACGAACAATTGTTGCCGCGAGCACGATTGTGGATAAGATGGACGTGGACTAACAAACATGGAAGTATATACATATATAAGAGGATAGGGGTGAACAGGGCAGCTAGCAGTCAAGGCAAAAAGCGACAAGTTTAGCTGCCGACATTAGTCGAGTGCATATTGTCTTCCATCTTCGGCGAGGTTACAACGGCGTTTATCATCACTCTCTGCAAAGCATTTGGTTTGGTTTGGTTTGGTTTGGTAGATATGATGGATACGGGATGACTATGGTTTTGTTATCACTTTGACTTTTTTCAATTTTCTTAGCGGGCATCTATCTGGTCCTTCCATCTACCCTCCGAAAACCTTTGGGTCTCAATCAAGGCAAGGCAAGCAGTCTTTTTATTAGCTTGTAACTTGTTCTACTTAGCTACTATATTAGAAGAAGCATAGTGAAGCGCGGGTTCCGCGCGAATGTGTGTAAATATGAATGAAGTTGAGATTTTGGGTTTCGCGTGCTTTTATTTAGCCCAATCAGTGATCAAGGGGTCGGTCTATTTGATGCTGTGTTTGGTGGATGCTATTTATATAGGTCTTAGTAGGTAGGGTAAGTATTTGATAGAGAGGTGAGGCGCATTGTATGTTGCGAGCTATTGATTCTATTCAAGGAGAATAACATGGTTGTGCAATATTGATCGAGGGGGTATACAATGGATGGCAACCCCGCACAACCCTTTTCAGGTAAAATATCATGTTACTGCCCAGGTCTGTCTCACTGACCAATATGCAATATGTATCCAGCTGAGAAGTCATCGATGTGATAGCCTTCGTTACCTAGGTAGTCTAGTTGAGTCTGGAATTCTGCTATATGGAGATTTCAACTCCGTCCTCAATTGACTGTAGACTGCCTATGCTGCGGACAGATTATTCCATCAGGTTAGTCTAGTTCTCGTCTCAGTGTCTACATGTGTCTTCCGTGCAACTTTATACATCAAAGTTTTCTCGAAGAACAAACTTTCGATGAGACGATTGATATATACAGGAGCATAACGTTTGTATATAGTATCTATTAAGCAGGGTTCGGGCTCCTTGTTTATCATTATCTCGAGTACACAGATGCGTAGCATGAGACTTATGCGCATTGACGCTTATTGAGGTAGGGAGGGAATGAATGGGGTCAGAGTATACGTGTGACCGATCAAAAAAGACAAGTTGCTCCGATCTTAATCCAGGTTGAGCTGTTTCTCCACGAATCAGGCTACGTGTGAAACGTAAAACTTGATATCAAGAATTGGGGTGTTTGCTATGATGGAATATTTCTCGATGTGCCTACCTAGTAGTATCTTCAGAGCCACGAGAATTATGCTTAACAAAGCTTGTTAACATTGGTATATATATATGTAGATATCAGGGCTGCATATCCTACAATTTGATTCTAGAGGATATACAATAATTTTTTTCGTCGTCGCATCGAGTGCGCAGGCTAATTAAGGACGAAAGTGATATTTATAAGTACCCGGTAACGAGCTGCGAGTGGAAAGAAAACAGGAAACGGAATGGATAAGTTGTTCCTCGCAGTGGGTAAAATGGATGGAACGGCCGCAAAGGCTATTGGAGCGCATCGGGCCTCCGGAACATAAAACACACACATATATACAGCGGTAGGTGACATCGTGAGAATAAGACCCGTTACTACGAAGTGCGCACTGAATCATGGAAGGAAATACATTCCATGTCAATGCGACTATCGTCATGCGGATATAATAAATATGAGGCCCGCGCCCTGGGTATCGCGACGAAGTCTCTTTTGCAGTTGGCTTTGGCTCCTTTAAATAGTCATAAACGCCCGTCAAATTCTGGATACGTAAAGAACACGCAGAGAATTCCGCGATGCTGTTCAATACGAACTCCCTGAGGGCATGCTTGCTCGTACTTACGGCGACCACAGCGAACGCCACGCTCCAAATCGTCCCAGGCGCAACATGGACAGCGGTTAGTTGTTCTCGTGCCTTAAGTCCCTTTCGTCTATTCTCAGTCTATCGCACAGCTTCGCTCTAACTTATAGGTACTGTTAAACTAACATGAGCAGACGAACACAGGCGCGCATATCCAAGCCCACGGGGCCGGCGCCATTAAAGTAGGATCGACGTACTACATAGTCGGAGAAGATAAGACACAGGGTTCGGCCTTTCAGAACGTCAACTGCTACTCGTCGACGAACCTGGTGGAATGGACATACGTCGGGGCGCTTCTATCGCAGACAAGCTCCGGCGACCTGGGGCCGAATCGCGTTGTCGAGCGTCCCAAGGTCATCTACAATGACTCGACCAAGAAGTACGTCTTGTACATGCACATTGACAGCAGCAACTACGGCGAGGCGAAGGTGGGCGTCGCGACCGGCGACTCTGTCTGTGGAAAGTACACGTACCAGGGTAGCTTCCAGCCCCTGGGTTTCCAGAGCCGAGATCTGGGACTCTTTAAGGATGACGATGGAACTGCGTATCTTCTGACCGAGGACGTGAGTATTGTTTTGTTCTTGTCATTTATCTCATGTTCTAGCTGTTATTTATTAAACGACTTTTCCTGAGGAGCTGCCAGAGTTAACAAGATTTTAATGCAGCGCGCCAATGGACTCCGCATTGATCAACTGAGCGCCGACTACCTCTCAGTGTCAAAGTCGACGTATCTGTGGAAAGACTCGATCGAGGCGCCAGCGATCCTAAAGCGTCAGGGGACATACTACATGTTCGGTTCAAAACTCACGGGCTGGGATCCCAACGACAACGTGTATAGCACAGCGACATCAATGTCGGGACCTTGGTCGTCCTGGAAGACCTTTGCCGACACGGGTTCCAACACGTATTCCTCGCAGACCAATTATATCCTGCCATTCGGCGACGGTGCCATCTACATGGGTGACCGTTGGGTATCGAGCAATTTAATGCGCAGCACCTACGTGTGGCTACCCCTCACTTTCTCAGGTACAACCGTGACGATGAAGAACTCCGTGAACTGGACCCCGAACGTCGGCGCAGGGACCTGGGCCGCAGGACCCAGCGAGACGACGCCCGAAGCCGAGGCGGCGACCTTCGCTAACGGCGCCAAGACGCTGTCGTGCTCCGGGTGCAGCGGCGGCTCGAGCGTCGGGTATATAGGCGGCAGCTCCGGCGGCTCGGTGACGTTCAGTGGCGTCAGCAGCAGCGCCGCGACGAAGAGCTCGATCCGCATCAAGTACCTGAACGGCGACAGCAGTCAGCGCTTCGCCACCGTCACGGTCAACGGCGCGAGCCAGAAGCTTGCGTTTCTGCCGACTGCGGGAGGCACACCCGGGAGCAGTGTTTTGAACGTGGATTTGAAGAGTGGTGCCGCTAATACCGTTTCCATCAGCACGACGGATGGTACTTGGGGCCCGGACATTGATCGTATTATGGTGCCCAATAACTGATGAGTGGCACAAAGTCGCCACTGAATGCGAAGTGTGCGGTGGTTGTGGTTGTGTTTACGTAGGTAGATACAGCATATTTCTAAGACAGAACATACGAAAAACCTTGATACATATCTATATTCAAAGGCGACAAATTGGCGAGATTGGTCCGGTTATGTTAGCAGAGCTACTTCGCTCACCAGCATACTAGTACCTTTATGTACTTCGGAGGTTGTCCAACCTAGCGTATTATCCCACGCGTCGCCGAAATGGTCCCTAAAGAGAGAGAATGATGAACTGTTTGATCATGTCGATACTACCAAAACTAATGAGGTCATACACGACTGAACAATTCTGAGATGAAAGAGTATAGGCATTGGGTCTCGGGTGTTGATCTCTATAGTATGTAGGTCGAGTCCTATACCAATATAGTTAGAGAACTTAAAGCCTACTCTCATTAGGACCGATCAAAGAGGCAAAAAAGTTGAAGCATTATATGCAGGTGACTTGATACGACCCATGTCTTTTGGTGGCTAGATCTTATAAAGCCTCCGAACGTGGATACCATGTGTTTAGTCGTTTGCCGATCCAACGGTCTCGATGAACTGGGGGCGCAGATGAATTATAGCAATATGCAGCTACAATATGCCTGTTGGATACCTGCCTGCAGCTGTGGCTGCGATAAACCTTGATTAACAGGGGGATTCATCTTACTTAGTGTCTCTTGTTACCGCCACAAAGCTAATATTTTTCTATATGGTTCGTGAACTTAAACGTCGTGTCCTTGCTCAATGGGAAATAAATCTTACAATAAGTGGTTGATACGAGGTGAATACGAGGTTGGCCACCGCAGCGCGGAGCTAATTCCTAGGCAATTGAGTGAATCACTACGTTCCCGTGGGAAGATGTATGAGGTAGTGTGTTGTTACTTGGTTGATAGAAGATAACTATGATGAAAAAAAAATTAGCTGGACCGGTGAAGAAGAATATGCGGGGAAGAGCTTCTCCTCAGTCCCCTCATCCCCTTGTTAAGCCCCCCATGTCATATCTCAATTACAGTTTATATAAGCCAATCGTATCTTGCGCCAAGATTGCCTGCGGAGAAGATCATACGGGAAAAGGCATGGTGCTGTCTTCAACCCCGGAATTCCCCTCATTCTAAGATCGCGGATAACTTGCCGATGGATGCTTTAAGCCGAGGCGATGTACGAAAAGGATTGCAGTATTTTGAGATGGCGGCGAGGCACTATAGGAAAAAAGCCCGAGAGATTTAACAAACGTAGCGGATAGTGAGTCTCTCAGCTTTTTCTTACACCGCCTCGGGCGGGACTCCAAAATACTACAATACCGCCTCGCAAGCCTCACCTACCAGCCTCTGCCAACAAGGTGATAGAATAGCTCCGCGAAAGGACCGCGATGGTGCCGCTAGAGGACAACGTTATGCCGGATTTGTATAGGTCGCCTTGGCCTGCGTTGTTCTCGATACGCGAGGATCTCGCTCGCCCCGAGAAGTTCTCATATGTTACATAGTAGACCGTTGTCGGAACTATCAGAACTGATTGGTCTATTAGGCCTATAAGTCAAAATTGATTGGTCAATTTGCCAGAGCATCCATTTTCTGATACCGGCAGGCCGTTACTGCTTTGCATAGCAATCCACAGGCGCGGCCTGCCTCGACCGAGAAGGTACAGGGTGTTATCCAGAGTAACCTTTGTATGAGAAGCGTTAACTAAAGGATAACAGCATGTGTAAGTTGCAATACTAGCATCGGGGTGGCAATTTTTCTAAGACATCTGGTTGGTGAAGTGACGATAGGGCCAAAATTGAGGCGGAATGCGACCTACTTGCATCATAACATGGGAAACAACGTGAATGTCATCGTTTTTCAAGCTTAAGCGGGGCTCGACAAGGGCACACAGCATGAGCACCATAGCTCGACCGGGGACCTGGGACTACGGTGACAGTGAAGCCCGGAGGATTTCATTATGATCGCCTTCCAGTATAAGTAAGAGCCTGCCGTCACGCAAACCTGGACCGGCGAGTTCTTCCTGTCTTTTCATTCACCTGTGGCACACACACAGAACACATTGTCAAGAATATCTCGACATTGTTCGTGTCGTTGCACAATGGCGAGTCTCTTGCTCATGGCCGCCGCGGCTTCGGCCACGGCTCTCGTCGCAAGAGATTATTCTACCGGTGACCCTCTGTCAGCGTGTCCAGGTTATTCTGCCTCCCAAGTTAAGACTACTGCCTCGGGCCTCACCGCATCCTTGACTCTTGCTGGCGCAGGCTGTAACGTATATGGCACAGATCTGAAGGACTTGATCTTGGAGGTCTCCTATGACACCGGTAAGGCTATCTCCTACAATCCAGTTCACAGAACCCCCAGCTGACCTAGGTTAGATTCGAGACTCCATGTCAAGATTCAGGATGCCGCAAACGACGTATACCAGGTCCCCGAATCCTTCTTCCCTCGTCCGAAGAGCGGCGGCAGCAACAAGCTCAAGTCGGCTCTCAAATTCGACTATGTCAAGAAGCCCTTCAGCTTCAGCGTGTCTCGCTCGGGCTCAAACGAGGTGTTGTTCGATACCTCTGCTGCCAGCTTGATATTCGAGTCTCAGTATCTACGCTTGAGAACCAAGTTACCTAAGAACCCAAACTTATACGGTCTCGGCGAGCATTCGGACTCGTTCAGGCTGAATACCACCGACTACATCCGCACGTTCTGGTCCCAAGATGCTTACACTGTGCCTGAGGGCTCCAACCTGTACGGTAACCACCCCGTGTACTACGAGCAACGTGACTCGGGGGCACACGGCGTCTTCTTCCTGAACTCAAACGGTATGGACATCAAGATCAACAACACCGCCAAGGATGGCCAATACCTCGAGTACAATACCCTCGGTGGCGTCCTGGACTTCTACTTCTTCGCCGGCCCTACCCTAATCAATGTCGCGCAGCAGTACTCTGGCGTCGTGGGCCTTCCTGCGGAAATGCCGTACTGGGGATTGGGCTTTCACAATTGCCGATACGGCTATCAAGACGCCTTTGAGGTCGCTGAAGTTGTCTATAATTACAGCCAGGCCGCTATTCCTCTGGAGACCATGTGGACTGATATCGACTATATGTATCGACGAAGAGTGAGTACTAACATTGCTCCGTTGCTTGACACGGCAATCGCCGTGTTCAATGTTCTGGCACTGACACTCTATAGACATTCAGTTTGGATCCTGAGAGATTCTCTCTTGCTTCCATGCGCGGCCTTGTTGACGTGAGTATTTTCACAATGTCCTCTCACCCTTCAAAAAGATAGAGCGACAAACTCGTGAAACTTGAGGGAGTTTATCTAGCATTCGAACCAATGAGGGAAGTTTCGTAAGCCAGAACTTGCTAACCCTTAGTACTACAGTACCTTCATAACCATAATCAACATTACGTGTTGATGGTAGACCCAGATATCGCATATCAGGATTTCCCTGGTAGTCTGAACCGCGGTATCGAGGACAACGTCTTCTTATTACGTCAAAACGGCTCCGTATGGAAGGGTGTTGTTTGGCCTGGTGTCGTTGCTTTCCCCGATTGGTTTGCCGTAAACACGACGAAGTTCTGGGTAAGTAACAATCCAAATCCCTATGAACCCGAGACTGCGGGTTGGCCAGAAGTATTTTGCGCAATTACACAGTATTAACGCATATTCAACAGACCAACGAATTCGCCATATTCTTCAACAAGGACACCGGCGTTGACATTGATGCGCTCTGGATCGATCTGAACGAACCCTCCAACTTCCCGTGCTACTTCCCCTGCGCCAACCCCGACGCGGTTGCTGTAGGCTTCACACCAGAGCCACCGCCGGTCCGCGCGCCTCCAAGGCCTCTTCCCGGCTTCCCCTGTGAATTCCAGCCCGAAGGCTGCAGCAACAGCACCAAGGAGACTCGCTCTCTAGAAGTCATCCGCGACAGCCAACCGCCGTCCTTCTTCCCCCACCTGACCCGCGCAGCTCAACCAGCCAGGGGCCAGGCGCTGGGCCTACCGGGCCGTGATCTCCTGTACCCTAAGTACGCCATCCACAACAAGGCGGCCTACCTGGACAGCTGGAACGCGGCCGAGGGCGGCATCTCCAACAAGACGGTCAACACGGACGTGCTGCACCAGAACGGACTGGCTGAGTACGACGTGCACAACCTGTACGGCAGCATGATGTCGGAGACGTCGCGCGATGCCATGCAGGCGCGGCGACCCAACGACCGGCCTATGGTCATCACGCGGTCGACGTTCAGCGGTGCGGGCCGCAAGGTCGGACACTGGCTCGGCGACAACGTGTCGACGTGGGACAAGTACAGGCTGGCCGTGCGCAGCATGATGACCTTCGTAGCCGTGTACCAGGTTCCCATGGTCGGGCCCGACGTATGCGGATTCGCGCAGAACACAACGGAGCAACTTTGCGCGCGATGGGCAGCGCTAGGTGCCTTCGCAACCTTCTACCGCGTACACAACGAGCTAGGAAATATTCCCCAGGAACTGTACCGCTGGCCTGCGACGACGGCCTCGGGCCAGAAGAACATCGCCACCCGCTACAGGCTTCTCGACTACCTGTACACGGCCATGCACCAGCAGAGCGTGGACGGCACGCCGGCCATCAACCCCATGGTGTTCCTGTACCCGCACGACAAGACGGCCGCGTCGCTGGAGCTGCAGTACTTCTTCGGCCCTGGTCTCCTCGTCGCCCCCGTGACGGAGGAGGACGCCACCAGCGTCGACGTGTACCTGCCCAACGACCGCTTCTACGACTGGTACACGCACAAGCGCATCGAGGGCGCCGGCAAGACCATCACGGTCACGGACCAGGACTGGACCGACATCCCGCTGTTCCTGCGCGGCGGCATCGTGTACCCCGTGCGCGCCGAGTCCGCCATGACGACCACGGAGCTGCGCACCAAGCCCTTCGAGCTGATCGTCGCCGTCGGCCGCGATGGCAAGGCGTCGGGCGAGCTGTTCGTCGATGACGGCATCAGCATCACGCAGCACGGAACGACGGATGTCAAGTTCTCGTACAACAGGGGCTTGCTGAGCGTCACCGGCTCTTTCGGATACACGAAGGAGAAGGTCAGACTATCCAAGGTTACGTTCCTTGGCCTGGGAAACACACATAGCAAGCGCACTGTCGAGGTCGACGGCCAGACGGTCCAGGCAGACGTTGATGCTGCGAACGATGTTGTCACCGTCGAGGTTGATAGAGACTTGACGGGGGCGTTTACTGTCAAGGTCGATGCTTGAAACCCCTGGATAGGATGACAACATGATTGTATATCAAAAAGAGAAATTACTAGTTAACATCTAATCAATCAATGTAATAAGAAGTTTAAGCTGAAGAACAAGCAGCCATTATTCTCTGATGTGATGGGAATTGTGCTAGCCAGTATAAGTAAACCCTGCATAAAAAGAATTGTCGAGTAGCCGATAGTATTTCATGCAGTCTGTATTGTGATCTTTTTGTGACGAGGTGTGATGGTAACGAAATCTTGCGATCGGAGATGGATACCAACATGTGCGTATTCACCGGCAAACACAAATAGCACTCCTGAACGCACAATCACAATGTAATAGGCGGTGCAAAATCGTAACAGTAATAGTAGTATTAGTAATGAATACTATACTAACTATCTTTAATCTCGTAGCAGACTATGAGTCTGCAAGCAGTACTAGCTGGATCTGACGCTCGCTTGTGGGGGGTATTTAACCAGTTAACCAAAAACGATGATCAAAAGTGATGTCTCCTGAAATTAGATGGGCAGGTGAGTAGAGGGACAAGTGATAATGCGCCTGTGCAGTACAGGCCGATCCATGGTCTGCATTCGGCAAACGGGATGCTGTTAGATATTGGGCTCTCATTCGCATTGGGAACTCCTGGTATGATGCACGCTTGAGCTGACTGCTTTGCTGACGGTATGATACAACAACAGCAGATCAGACAAATTCTAGGAAGGCTATCGTTCTCTTTACAGTTGTGCGGGGATGGCATGTGTCCCTAAGAAAAGCTAGCCATGACGCCTGGGACAGAGTGGTTGCGGTAGTAGTTTGGCCGCTGACCCCTTTTTTTCATAAGCAAAACCTCTTATACCAGGCTTTGTAGCCTTCGGCAGCAAATTTCACCTTATAGCTGCAAATTCGTCGCGGGAGCCCGACTCGGTCCCCCGCGGAGATGTGCAGCTGAGTTTTTGAACAAACTTTGCCAGATGAAAGCCTCGCTAAGCAAGAGCTCTATGTCTTTCTCGGTCCAATCCCGGGTTGGTAATGCCTGCAGGAACATCATGATCTCCTGGAAGTCCATTTTCACTAACTTAGAGGACCATTTAACAAGGAAGGCGGCACAAACATATAGGTGGAATTCTGAGAAGCCTTGCTCCTCGGCCTAAATAGTCGGTTAGGAAGAGTCGAACAAAGGCAATGGCTGATACTTACGAGATATGTGTCCCACATCCGAATTGTGTTTCGGACGCTAATCTCCCTCATAAGGAGGCAGTTCATCCACCGGAAACTGAACTGGATAAACTCGACATTCTCGCTCTCGAGATGTTTCGAAAGCCCTTCATCGATTCTAGCGGTGAGATCTCGGAGCGCGGCAACTTGCCTCTGTATCCCGGGTTGTGCAACAATGTAATGATCCTGGATCCCGTCGAGTAGCTTTGTCAAGCACCAGTACGAGTCAGCCTCCACTGCATCCAGCACGGCCTTGGGTAGTTGACCGGGGTCCATGCCGCTTTCGATGTTGTTATCAGTTATGTAACTTCCCAAGAAAACTTGCCAAAATGGCGTCACTAGGTCATTGATGCCCTGCACATAGCCACTCGCGGGATGTCGGATGGCCCATAGGTACAATATTCGTTCCAATGATCTCTGTGTCGCTTCATAGCTGTATAACTCAATATGTGGGTTTGTCCTGGGCACATCGATGCTGATCTGATGCCAAATCGCTTCGTCAAGGCCTCTTGGACGGCCAGTCGTGTTTTGGCCGGCACCCCCGCGTTCAAACGCTTGGCGGACCCCGTCTAAGTATTCCTTGCGCTTCCGTTCGAGAGTCGCAACTCGTCTCTCGCTACTTGTCGGTAGATAACTAAGCAATAACTGCCAAGTCATCGCACGCACTTCTTCAGGAACCCCACTCCATGCCAGTGCTCGGAGGTCAGTTAGGGGGATAGTTGTTGCTTGAAGAATCTTCTTGAATTTATTGATTTTTGTAACGCGGGAATTGATAGCATCAATCTCCTTCGGTGTAGCATTAGCTGGAGTAGATGGGTGGTCTATGAGATGCAAAGCGTTCGCAGGATCTAATAGGACATCAGCAAGCGGCGTGTTTTGCTAGAGGGTAGAGGCAATAGACCTTTTAAAATATCTTTGTACTGTGGTCTCAATATTTTACCCTCCGTCTTTTTCGGCATCGGGTATCCGAGCGTGGGTCTTTCGATAGCTATGTCGGCACTATTCGAGTACCGCCGATTGGGGAAGCCAAGTGAGCCATCTAAGGCCGGTTGACTTTTGGAGGCGAGGCCGCTGCTCTGTGTAGCCGCTGCTATGCGTCGAGATCGCCGCTTCATGTTTGATAAACTAGGTAATCCAAAGTCGTCCCCATCATCGTCTTCGTAGCCATACTCATCTTCGCCTTCGGGATCTTCCACATTCCAATCCGAGTTCGTCGTCGACAGGAAGTTAAAATAGGACTTTAAGGGGGGAGAGGCAAGAGAAGACTTGCGCGACGTGGAGCCAACGTCACTAGTTCTAGCTTTTTGCGCAGAGGAAGAAGGGGGGGTCTTGGGTCGAGATGAGCCAGACACGTTTCTGGATCTATGTATAAGAGATCGACCATCAATGAATGGATTGGAGCGGCTGGTAGACACAATATGACGTACAAGTTATCGAACTTGAGCATATCGGCGTGGGAGTATGCTGCGCCCACAACGAGGTTTGGATCGCGCCCCGATCGCTTCGGAGTCCCTTCTCGCGAAGCGCGCCAGAAGGGCGAAGAAGACCTGGAGACCAACGGCGAGTTAGTTATAAGATAGCGAAACGGAAACAAGAGAAGAGAGGGGTGGGAAGAGAGGCTTCAACATACTCAGACCTGTCTGCCCGCACCAATTCCAATTAGCAACAGGTCGTATGCCAGAACAAACAGGCGACTCGGGAGGCGCTGGACTTACCGACCTGGACCATCTCCTAGACAGAATACGTCATCATCAGTTGCGATTCATCATGAGAGGCTTCTTTGCCTGCACCACCAGGAAAGGAAGAACAGCGTGCGTACCTGCTGTTGTGGCGGCTTCTTGCCACCACTCGAAGATGAGAACATGGCGGCGGCAGCAGCAGAACTAGAGATCTAGGTCAGGATAGCATTCTCGTTTTGGGGCCAATGTCACGCCTGCTGGGGATGCGTGGTTGGAGAGCTAGGTGAGCCAGATGTTGGTTGTAATGGTTCATGGTTGGTTGTAGGTATCTAACGACGAATTGACTGACCCTTGTCCACTAGCTCACATGCCATGCCCCTCCTCTCGCTGGTAGGTACTTAACCTATCGCGCAATGATACTTCCTACAGTAGGTACCTCTACGCAGAAGCAGCCTACTGAGGTAAGAAGTAAAATCTTCAATGTTGCCAAGTGGACAAAGCTACCTGATGTATGTAGCTTTGTCAAAATAGACCTATGTTTTCATGTCCAAGCTGGGCAAGAATAATAATTGTGAATAACGTAAGTGCTTGCGTGAGCGGGTGAAGTAGCAGGCACCTAGGTAACCAAGAGCTAGAAGGTAAGCCAACCTAGCATCCAAGTGGGTCGCGTGCCAGTCTAATTATATGCCTACTGCGCTGTAAGTAGTTATCGTTATCTAAGCTTGACCTGAGTCGAAGCTGTTCCCCCATTGGCTCAAGTTTCTCCCCCGGCTCCATTCCTTCATTACCTCAGCGCGATCTCCCAGAAGGCTACAATTTTCCTCTCCCATCAACTTACTTATTTCTGCAACTCCATCATTCCTTTTGCCGCCGATATCTATCTTAGCCACCTTTCGGGCAACCTGCGACACCGTGTTGGTTGTCTTCTTGTGAACACGTCGTTCGAGCAACTTGTTCGGGCTATATGACCTTGACTGGTCTACTGATCCGAACAATCTCGAACCTCTTGCCTGACACCGGAACGGATACCCAACTCTGATCATGGCGGATCCCGAAAACTTCGAGGACGACCTGTTTGCCGACCTGTTAGTTAACCCCATTGCGACCGCCGCATTCCCGACCGCGCTGCGCGTTTTTTCTCCGTCACTTCCGTTACGATATAGCCGTACCCCTGAGGACACTGACTAACTGGCAATTTCCTAGCTATGACGATAACGATGGTTCGGCCCCCACGGCGACTGCGCCCTCATCTGCGCCCGCCCCAGTACCGGCCCCAGCTCCCGTTGCAGCTTCCATAACACCGCCAGTCGCACAGAAGGCACCGGAGCCTCAGCCCGAGCATGCATTCGATGAGACGACTCATGGTGCCGGAGAGAATGGTTATGGTGACGATTATCACGAAGACGCTTACGACGACGACGACGACGTCGACTTCGATCTCGGCAACGGCCCAGCGAACCATACTATGGCGGCGACGACGAAACAAGAAGAATCCCCTGGTCCTTCATTCCATACCACACGAGGACCAAGCGCAAAAGAGGACGGGTAAGTGATTTCATTAATATCTACCTTCGTATATCATATTTGTTGTCTATCGAGCGGTCAAACCGGAAAGGTACACCAGCAGTTGGCCAGACTCGGTTGGTAGCTTGAAGGGCCAGGCAAGTGACTTCCTGCGGGTGAATGTGTACTCTGCCGAGGATGGGATGGTTCGGTACCCTGGATCACACCAGAGGTGGCATTGGGCATAGAGGGTGTTCTGCACATGACCCAGCTAGCACCGCGAAGAGGGTATCCTGGTATTAGAGTTCTACCAAATCAGTCGGTATTCGAATACTGGCCAAGAGACAACACCATTGTTTCGGCTCGGGGTGTATCTCAAAGACAAAACAAAAAGGGGATATAAGGCGGAATGATTCACACTGCTACCTGAGAGGACCAGACGATATGATTCGACTATAGCCTGTGCGAGAGCACTCTTCTGCTTTTCATAGCCATTCGTCAAGATAGGCTCATAGAGCTCGACAAAAGAGACAGACACCTCTAAAGCTGTAACAAGAAGACTGGCAGCGAATAGCGCTCGAGTTAGATGACCTAGCTTGACGATAGCAAAGACGAGAGCAAAAATCGACAATCGTTTCGGTCATCCTTCGCTGTTTTCCATGATCACTTGAGCAGTGCTACTTTGGCCCAGCCGCCGGGATCTGGTTATTGGTTCACGTACTATCGCAAATGAACTGCACAACATCGCACGCACATACATTCCCCACACTTTCAGCACAACCCGTCATCTGAAGCAACAGCAACCAGTCTAGAAGGAATTTCTTAAAGCTTGGGTCTAGGATCGTCGTTGCTTCGGCTCATGTCCACATCAGTATTGGCAAAGGATCCTTCCAATTCGTGACGCCAAGAAACATATTCGAGAAAATGTCAGCATCTCGCGGCTGAACGCGTAGTTGGTCATGATGCAAACTCTATTTGGAGATTTGGAGTTGTACTCGGTCTCATAATGCCACAAACCTAGCACGCTTACTCAAGTGACAAATCCATGCTGCCCCAAATCACCAAATACACCATTAACTCAGCAATGCGCTACGTTATATCATGCTTGCATGGATTTATAGTGTGTATAGACTAACAGGGCCGCTTTTACAGGAAGATGTTCATTGGAGGCTTGAACTGGGAAACCACTGATCGTAAGGAACCACCTATTAGTCCCAGCTTCCCGCGGTCGAACATTCAGCTAATCTGTGTAACAATCTAGAATCACTTCGCGACTATTTCTCACAGTTTGGCGAGGTCACTGAATGCACTGTCATGAGAGACGGTGCAACAGGACGCTCGCGAGGGTTTGGTTTCCTTACATTTAAGGACCCAAAGACAGTGAACATTGTTATGGTCAAAGAACACTTCCTTGATGGGAAGCTAGTACGTGACGGTGCCTTGCAGTTGGAAACACAATTGTACTTACTGACTTGCCTGTAGATCGACCCGAAACGAGCTATTCCAAGAGACGAGCAAGAAAAGACCTCGAAGATCTTCGTCGGGGGTGTGAGTCAGGATACAACTGAAAATGAATTCAAGGATTATTTTGCTCAGTTTGGACGCGTTGTTGACGCAACCCTCATGATGGACAAGGATACTGGACGGCCTAGGGGGTTTGGGTTCGTCACTTTCGAAAATGAAGTTGGTGTCGAAGCGTGCCTGAGCACACACCTGGAAATTCATGGCAAGGCTATTGAAGTAAAGAAAGCACAACCTCGAGGCAACATGCGAGAGGAAGAGGAAGCCCAAAGACGTGGCAAGTTCAAGAAAGGTGGTATGGATGATCAGGGTGGCAACCAGAATCAGATGGCAAGCCAGATGAACCAAGGAGGGATGACACCGCAGATCATGGCTCAGTATATGCAGAGGATGCAGCAGTACATGGCTATGATGCAGCAACAAGCGGCCATGAACCGAGGAATGGGGATGAATCCCGCCATGATGCAAATGCTTCAGATGCAGCAGATGCAGCAGATGCAACAGCAGATGGCTCAGGGTGGCGGCGCCAATGCGCAAAGTATGGCGGCAATGAACCAAGCCATGATGCAACAAATGCAAAACCAGATGATGGGCAACACTGGTTCAGGACAAGGACAAAGCCAAGGTAGCGAAGATGGGCAGAACTACAGTGACTACAACCAGCAACAAGGGTTCAACCAGCGTGGCGGCGGTGGACGACGTGGTGGCCGAGGTGGATACAACCAGAGCTACGGTAACATGGGAGGTGGCGGTGGTGGTGGCGGCGGCGGCGGTGGCGATCCGACATCTTGGGAGGGCATGTATGACGATGTCCCTCAGCCCAATTACAATCAGGGTGGACGTGGTGGATTCCATCGAAACCGAGGTGCTTATCAGCAAGGCCAAAACCCCGCGGATCCCAACCACGCACCCCCAGCTAACGCCCCGACCGGACCCAAGAACGCAGGCAAGCCAGGCGCCAACTATCGTGGTGGCGGGCGAGGAGGCAACCGAGGCTTCCACCCGTATGGCCGCTAGCGAAGGAAGCTTTTATACCACAGCAGTTGTTCTACGCCCCTGAGTAGAAAGTTGGTATCTTCTACGTTTGATCCTAGTATCCCCATTTCTTTCGCTGGAGATAAAACGACAAATTCAGGTTATCGAGAGAAAGAGAGGAATCCCCCGCGGAGAGAGATTTCACCTCCTCTAATTGTCGACGTTAAATTTTTTTTTACGGCCACAGTTTGCCTCACCTCTGGGGCAAACAAAGATCTTTGTGCAAATGACAACGTTTCGATCATTTGCCTGTACTTATAGCATTTTTTCAACAACCAACCAACCAAACACCCGTGCATAATATGGATTGATGTGTCATCTCAGTACTCAGTATGTCATAACACATCGCACTGAAAGAGAAAAAAAGGAAAGGAAAGTCAGAGAAAGACGGCACAACGGAAGAAAAACGAGGTGCTCTCCCCCCTGGACGGCGGTTGATCTCTTACAACCGCCACCACAAAACGTCTTACCAGTCCGCCATAAACGATTATGGTGGGCGGCTGGCTTCGTGCCCACGCTTAATTCATATTTGAAATTAGCTGCGCAGATAGCTTGAGGACGAACTCCTTGCAAATGAAAGCAATGTCTAATAAATAACTCTTGCATACTCTGTGACTGTCCTTCGTCTATATCGTGGCTGTTTGCTCGTTTGGGACGTATTTCACCTGAAGGTTTTACCAGGACCAACCCTGCTTTTTAATGGAAGAGTCCTATTTCGATGCGTGAAAATGCATTTAAATGTAGTACCATCTACTTCAAAGAATTTGATTGCTCTGCTTATTTAACTCAAGTGATGCCATCTGTCGCTATACCACGAACACCAAGTCACTTATCCCCAACTAGATACATCCGTATTAATACAGCAAAGAATTCTCCTGCTCTTCAACTCATCCACTTGAGTTTCTATCCCTATTCACCCATAAAAAGCCAGCTAGCTTCAGGCCCTATACAATTTCGTAAACCCTTCAGCAGGCGGCTGCAACCAATTCCGTTCGTCATATTGGGTGCCTTCTCCCTCGATGACATGGAACGTATATATAATCCTCCCCTTCTGACTCATATTCCTCTCGCTCTTGTGTAGTAGATTACCGTGTATAAGGACGAGCGACCCAGCCTTGACCTCACCCAACACGTACTCCCCCTCATCTTTCTCGTCACCTTTCTTGTCCTCCCCATACTCCTCACCAAGGGGAAACCGTGGCCCCTCATTATCGATAAACTCAGTCCCCAACGACTTGCCGGCATCCGCGTCCGCGCGCCGTCGCACGAAGCGCTGCCGCACAGGGGCCCAGCGATGACTACCCGGCAAGAAACTGAGACATCCGTTCTCGACGGTGGCGTCCTCGAGGGCATACCAGAACCCCACGGCGCTCGGGGGGTCCGTGTATAAGAAGGTAGAGTCCTGGTGCGGCGGGACGGCGCCGCCGATCTCGGGTTGCTTACAGATGACCATGGACTGGAGGACGCGAGGATCTCTGAATCCCAATGCGCGCGCCACAGCAGCGGGATGCGATTCTATGTGCCCTACGGCGACACTCCCCACGCTGGTCCCCGCGCCCTGCAAGTCCGGGTTAAGCGTCGGGTCGAGCAAAGAAGCAAAAGGGGGAGATAAGGCATGTAGGTAGTGTCCGATCTTGTTAATGGCGCGGGCCTTAGGTTTCAGGAGCTCGCCGGACTCGGAAGAAAAGGCGTCCTCTTCGAAGAAGAAGCGCACTTTGTCCCCCGAGGATAAGAAGTAGTCGTCGCCTACGTGGTCTGACTTCTCCCCCGTGCTGAACTTGGTCATGGGGTGGGAGGAGAGCGGGAATTCGTCCAGTAGCTTGTGCGTTTCTGCGAGTAAGGCCTGCACCGTTGTTGGTGGTAGCGCGCCGGGAATTATGAGGTACCCGTCGCGCTCGAAGGATAAGAGCTGGGACGCTGTGAGCCCGCCTGTTAGGGCTTCTGAGGAGGACATCGTGATGATATATAATAGGACTGATTTTGAGGAGATATAATGATGTATGTAGGATATGTTTTTAGGGGATGGATATCTTATATGGTTAGAACTTGAAAGCTAGATACAGAATTAACATCCTCATCACAAGGCCGGCGATGACCGTTGAATGCCGTTGCAGCTTCTTGGAATAGCCTCGGGGTTCAAATAAGTCATTGATGAAATCGATGGTGGGGTCCAACCACATGGTAATGATGTAGGGTACTTAGCTGAAAGAGGGGCATGAGAGATGAGGGGCACACAGTGATACTACCCAATATAATCTACTGTAGTTACACTAAAGGGGTAATATCAACAAGGACCTTGACGTCTTTCTATCTATCTACCTGCCTACTACCTATCTATACTTGTTGTTTCATTCAATAGGTGTGTGATCGGATCTGTCTTTGGCTGTGCAATAGACTACATTCTTGTCCTTCTCCTTCTCGATTTTTTAATTATCTACAAGCATGGGCGAAGAAGAGCCGGTGCTCTACGATGAGCGAATCTGGCTGGATGGGTGCTGGGACTTTTTCCACCACGGCCATGCGGGTGCCATGTTGCAGGCGCGACAACTCGGCAGCGAGCTGTACGTGGGCGTGCACTCGGACGAGGACATTCTGAAGAACAAGGGACCAACAGTCATGGACCTGGACGAACGGTACGAGACATGACATATGGCATGACCTATCTTATCATGATCATATAATGCACATCTGCAACCGACTAATACTGCTATGAAGTCTCGCTGCAGTGGACGCCTGCCGCTGGGTCACCAAATCAGTGCCGGACGCACCATACGTGACGGAGCTGCCATTCATCGGTCAGCACCACTGCCGGTATGTGGTACACGGCGACGACATCACGTCAGACAGCAACGGCGAGGACTGCTACCGCTTCGTGAAGCAGGCGGGGCGCTTCAAGGTAGTGAAGCGGACGCCCAGCATCTCAACAACGGACCTCGTGGGGCGGATGCTGCTGTGCACCAAGACGCACTTCATCGCCTCGCTGGAGAGGACGCTTACGGGACAGGAGGGCTACGGCACCGAGGCAGAGCGGAAGGCCGAGGGCGAGGCCATGATGACGCGCATCCGCCAGTACGCCACCGATGAGGGCGGCCGGGACCCCGGCGTCGACATCTACTTCTGGACTGCGTCCGATGCGGCCAAGGCAGAGGATACGAAGGAGGAGACGGGGACCTTTCGCCAGCTGCTGAAGGGGAAGGGCGTCAAGCCTGGTCAGCGGGTTGTCTATGTCGATGGAGGCTTCGATCTGTTCTCGAGCGGACACATCGAGTTCCTGCGTCAGGTTGTCCTGGCCGAGGAAGACCTGGCGAGGAAAGAGGGGTGGTACTCGAAGCAGGCCGTGGATGAACGGGTGGGGAAAGGCGCCGACTATGGACCTGTGTTTGTGGTGGCTGGTGTGCACGATGATCGAGTTATCAATCACTGGAAAGGAATCAACTACCCCATCATGAACATCTATGAGCGGGGTCTCTGCGTCCTTCAATGTCGGGTAAGTTTCTATCTATCATCACTCATACTCACCCACCATTAAGCACAACGGAACCCCTCGAAACTGACCAATATGAAACAGTACGTCAACGCAGTCATCTTCGGAGCCCCCTTCACCCCCACAAAATCATACCTCACGGCACTACCCTGGGGCACGCCAGACGCCGTGTACCACGGCCCAACAGCCTTCATGCCGCTCTCGTACGATCCGTACACGGCGCCCAAGGAGATGGGCATCTTCCGGGAGATCTCGGTCCACAAGTTCCAGGACGTCAACGCCGGGACTATCGTGCAGCGAATCCTGAAGAGTCGCGACCTCTACGAGGAGCGCCAGCGGAAGAAGGGCGTCAAGGCCGTCGATGAGGCCGCGCAGCGGCAGAGGGAAATCCTCGAGGAAGAACAGCGGCAGAAGGAAGAGAAGATGGGAATCTCGCAGTCTTAGGTGAGGTTGGGGCTTTTTGGGGGGGCTTGAGGGACGAAGGAATATATTGGGATAGGGCGGCCAAAAAAGGAACTCGTGTGTGTTTGTAGAAAAATATAGCAACCATGATGCACTTAGATGGTAGAACTAGATAGATTATCTCCTTTTTTTCATGCGTGCGCGCGGCCTACACGAGGAGATACATATTTTGACAGACTACCCAACCTCAAAGAATTCCCAAGTCTCTCATTTAATGGGTTACGTTCGGAACTACAGCGTAGCATCACAGCTCATCTTACGTGTGACTATAGAGGCCAGCCAATTGTCCACTCGGATCTAAAATACAGCAGAGGTTTTAAGCCGGTTAAGTGGCCTGGACTTCATAGAAAAGCGAGGCGCGTTGCTTTTGAGCTTTGTGACTACTAATGCTACCAGCTCTGATAGCGTAGGTCAAGACATAAGCGTTCTATGCTGAGAATGAGTCAAGAGCATTTGTGTAGTGACCAACTGTATGGTTACCAATCCCGGATATTGACTGACTAGTCCAGTGATATCACCTACCAGGCCCAAGTCTCGTTCAATTTACATCCCAACAATTGATCGTCAAACCCTTACCAACCTCCTTGTGCTTCCTCCCAGATCCCCAATCACCCTACCTGTTTAACTCAATCGTACAGTATCATACAGTCGGTATTGTTGCCGTAGCCTGATTCTGAGTCAGACGTGGTGACAAGTGACATCGCTGATGACGTAAAAAAGGCGACCAGATCATAAGCGCCCAACATCGGCACGCAAGCAGCCAATGGAAGAAGGTAGGATAAGTCTGATCGGGTTTGACTGCGTTACTTCGTATTTCAAGCACCGAGCCGGGCGGGCAGAATGCAAGTAAGTAGGTATCAAGTAAGACACAAGCTGTTCAGGACGTCGTGCTGTATGTAGCTTAGGGTTTCACACACTACCGAACTTTTGACGGGAAGAAGCATTGGCCATTGACCAACCAGGTGGGCTAGCCTGGTCGATTTTGACAGGCGAAGGTCCAAAAGCTTCTGGAACAGGCAAGAAAAGCTGCAGATCATGACACACTGCAGGCACCAGCACAGTCATCTTTTCAAGGGTTGGAGTAGTGTACGTTTGGTGGTGGTACAGAACACTTCATGTTCTTCAATAGTCAGTCTTTGACAGACAGGTTAAGCAAAAGAGAAAACAAAAGAAGGTTGGGGAAATGGTAGTTCAAAGCGGACATAACAAAGAGATTAGAGAACTATTCAAGGAGATTATGCTTGGAAGCGGATATTGAATATTATCGGCGATACCGTCAGTGTAAGTAAGTACACACGTGGTTAGGTACCTAAATAAAAAAGAAGCCGGACCTGGCAGGGGAAGCCTGCAGACAATTAAGCAACCAAGACAACACTCTGAACCGTGCGCCCTTCTGGAAGACGCGAAGAAGGCTTGGAAACAATCTGGAAGCAGGCAATCGGAGCTGGCGAGCTGGGGAAATTGACACTTGATCGGCCCCCACTACCCGGCCTAGTTAGTGGCTGGCTAGCGGCTGCTTGTCTCTCCAATAGTGTGCTGTCTCAGGACGCCATGACCAAGCCAGTAGCGACCTGCGATGGCGCAAAAGAGGAACCGGCATTGTCGAATCCCCTCCCCTCCAGCTCCTTTTGGCTTTGGGAACTTCCCGTTGAATAGTCGTTCGTCACCCCTCGCCACGCCGCTACCTATCTTGCTTGTCAGGAGCGATAGGCAACTGGTTCAGCACCAGTGGTATCAGAATACTAATCGTTCATTGCACCTCTGGTCTGCGTTGATTTATTTTCGCACTCGCACTTCTGCCATTGCCCGCCCTACCTCCGTCCTCTGTTTGCTCCACCGTCCCGTCATCGCCGCTGGCTTATTACATCGGTACGAAGAATTAGTATGGTACTTTTGAGTGGACAAACAGGACGAACAGTGGATTGAGAAACCTTACCCAGTTGCCCCTCTTCTTCTCTGACCTTACTATCTATCAATTTATTGCTACCCTCAGTACTTTAAATCTGCTCTGTATCTCTCGGCCAGCATCCAGCATCCATCGTCTCTCCCACCCGTCAATCAGCTCTTACGTTTATTTTCCCTCCTGCAGCCACGATCCTACGAGCTGCATGGAACACCGTCATCGTCTTGCCTTGCGACTGCGACTACGACCGCGAGTACAACCCCATACCATACCTACCTAAAGGACCCTGCGTGGAGCTTGAGAGGCGAGCTCCCCCTCACTAGTACTTAGCTGCGAGAGGGAAGCTTGTCAAACCACGACGACGTACATACATACTGTACTGTAAGCGCATCTTCTCTTATTTCTTATTTCTTAACTATCTAAGTAAATTACCCTTCTTTCACCTTGGCCCACCTATCCCGCTTTTGCTACACTATTATCTATCATATGCTGGGGTTGCCGAATCCAATTTCCCATCTCGAGATTTGCCAATCCACATAGTATTCAATTAACCTCACACTTGTGCCTTGTCGAATCTCGATATATCTGCTTATTCATCCCATTTTTCTTTCGTTTTTTCGTCACAATTGGGGTTAAACGACCAGGCTGCCATTGCGCCCCCCTGCTGCGAGCTTCAATTCGCTCTAAGCCTCGTCTTGCCGCCGGGTCGTCACCCCTGGTTGCCTCTTTGACGCCGTGCTCAATCCTGTTGCATCACTCTGGCTCAAGTTCTCCGTCTTCAGCTAACTCGAGTGGAGAAAGCTATTATTACTTGCCAAGGCTGCCTGTGCTACATAACAGCATCGTAACCTCGCTTGCGCGAGCCAAGTAGGTTGGGCTTTACTTTTAGAAAGGCTTTCGTTATGTGTTCCTCCTTTCCAACCAGTTCATGTTGACCACTCCTTTCGCCCCTCGTAGCATCATTTCCATATAGCCTCACATACCAGACTCTCAATTCCAACCACGAGGTTCTGGGTAGTAACTCGAGCCTTGTTCTCTTTTCTCTCTAGTTTTTGCTTAGTCAAGACTCGAAGCGCCATGTTCTCACCTAATACTTATCAGAAAGAAATAGAAAATCTCGACAGCCTTATACGACTCAAAAAGCCTATCGACATCCTTCAATTCTGTGCCGATCACTTCCACCGACGCCTTGCTGAAGAACGGATAGCCTATCGAATAAGTCAAGCATTGCAATCACATTCTCAGCTCGCCATGACCGGGACTACCTTCACAAGCCCCTTTGCGGCGAATTCGAACCCATTTGGCTCAGATGGGGCCAAGCTTCAGACCCAAACTGGGCAGTTATTGAATGTCGTCGAGGAAGATGAGACTGATGCCGTTACGTCGCCCACAACAGGATCTTTCGGGAACGGCATGTTTCGCGGTCCTTTTGGTGGTGGTGATGCCTCTTTAGATGGACCCCCGTCGTCAGTTCGAACGCCTCCCAACCCAGATAGCTATCCCGCACAATACAACTTTGGCCGACGTACTTCTGTCTCGGCAGAATCACTGAAGCCGGTCGCTGATGTCAATGACAACTGGTCTCCGCCTTCATATCCCAAGTCAGCAGAGCAGCTTGGGAGACTACAAAAAGCCATAGAGGGAAACTTCTTGTTTAGTCATCTCGACGATGAGCAAACCGCCCAGATACTTGGAGCCTTACAGGAGAAACCTATCCCAGCCAAGGACATCAAGGTAGGTCATGAAAAGCAGACACAACTAGATACGGAAGCTGACTCGTGATATCTAGGTTGTTACGCAAGGAGATGCGGGCGATTATTTCTATGTCGTCGAGAAGGGTTCTTTTGATGTGTATGTCAATGAAAGCGGAGCTTTGCAGCCGGGACCGGGTGGTCTGGGTGCCAAGGTTGGCAGCGTTCAAGCTGGAGGCTCTTTCGGCGAACTGGCCCTCATGTATAACGCACCTCGGGCAGCCACTGTCGTCTCAGCCGAATCAGCGTGCACCCTATGGGCCCTCGATCGCGTGACCTTCCGCCGGATCCTCATGGAGTCGACGTTTGCTCGCAGACGTCTGTATGAGAAGTTTTTGGAGGAAGTTCCCCTTCTTTCCTCGCTTACCCCATACGAACGGTCGAAGATTGCGGATGCTCTGGAGACCCAGAAATACCCTGCTGGAACTGCCATCATTAAGCAGGGTGATATCGGACAGTCGTTCTTCCTTGTCGAGAGCGGAGAAGCCGACGCGTTCAAGGACGGCCAGACCGAGTCTGTAAAACACTATCAAAAGGGCGATTTCTTTGGTGAGCTGGCGCTCTTGAACGATGCGCCCCGAGCCGCCAGCGTCGTGAGTGCTTCCGAGATCAAGGTGGCTACGCTGGGCAAAAGCGCATTTGCCAGGTTGTTGGGCCCCGTCGAGGGGATCATGCGACGGACGAGATATGTCGGGGTGGTGTCGGGCGTTGAAGATATGGATCCCCTCCACGCATCGTAGACCATTTGCTTTTCTTCGTACCTACTTTTAGACTTTGAGACTGGACCAAGATTGGGGCGGCTGGCAATGGTCCAATCACGAGAAGGACCATGCCATTATGAGGTTACGGTGGTGGCGTTTTGTGGGATTCCCCTCCTTTATTATTTGTGCCAGGAGAGCTTTTGGTACTGCAGTCATTGATATCGCAATAAGACATCGTGAATTATTCATACACGTATGCTAGAGTTCATCTTTGAGAAGTCGATGTGAATTGGTATCATGAGGTTAACCCGAACGCCCCTGTGAATGAAACATAACCGGTTCTATCAGCAACCATGAAACGAGATAACCCCCAGTACGTCTACAATAATCCATCTCGCAGTCGATATACAGCATCTCACGCCCCATTCCGCTGCTTCTCAAGAATCTGCCGTCTCAGGTTCTCAGTAGCGACCTCCGTCTCGAGGACCCGTCCAACACCCTTTCTCCAATTATCCTCGAGACCCCTAAGCTCCTCGCCAACCTCGTCCTGCAGACGACGACGACCAATATTCACAACATCAATCTCGCGCTTCGTGGCAGCTAAATCACGCTCCAGCGCGGCCAGTTCAGCTTCGGTCTGCCAGTTTCCTACCAGCCAGGCATTCTTGCCGTATGTGTCGAGTAATTGGAGATGTGTCTCGCGGCCTTGGAGGTAGGTGTGTGTTGCGTAGGCCAGAGATAATGGCGTAGTTAAGGAGGAAAGGTTGTTGGAGCTGGGGGGGTCCTGGATCTCGTATCTGCTGCTGTCGATTGCGGATAGGGGTTCTGAGGAGGCGATGCGCTCTAGCTCGGCGGTCATGAGGGGGGTGAAGTTTGTTGTTGTTGGGGAGGGGGGAACTTGGGAGGGGTGTGGTGATGAGGAGGAGAGTTCGGCTGCTATTAGGGCTTCGGCTGCGGAGCGTTCTGCTGGTGTTGGGTCTTTGTCGATGTCTACCCAGAGTTTGTTAGTATGTATGTTATGTTTGGCGTCTAAGGGTTGGTGGAGGGAAGAGAGATGTAGTTGCGTGTGAATAGGTGAAGATGACGATTGGATTTGCCTACATGGGAGGGACTCGTGCACTGTCGTGCGGATCGAGGACGTCATTGCGAATTGACTGATTTGGAGATATATGGATGGATGTATGTACTTGGTGCTGCTAGCTGTGTTGGAGCAGGACGCCGAAGTAGTGGGTGTTGTCGCGTGTTGATGTTATATAATTTAATTATTTGACCGTCATCTGCGCAGCATGGTGTTCTAGAAGTTCTAGTTGAGATACCTGGGTACTTCATCATACGAAATGGGCTTAGCGTAGTTGCTGCATTTGGTGGATTCATGAACGAAATTTATGCAGACAAAGGTTGATGCATAATTCCTTTTCATAAATCAATGGAATAGGGGGCAGGAAACCAAAGAAGTTATATTGAGATTTCTTATCTGTTTATTCTTCGAGCAAGTCCAAAACGACCGTTTCTTTAAGTTGCTGTTGCTCTTGCAAATAGGAAGTGTTAAGCCAATCTAGCCCTATGTTTATCAGACGTCTCCCCTATGGTTGCTTAACTCCCTGTCGAGATCCTAACTTAGACTCCAGTCAAACTGATACTTGGAAACCCAGTACATTTAGATAGGATGCTATAAGGAGAATCTCTATACACGGATCATCCGCAGATCAGTACAAATCATAAGCATTAGTTAGATAAATCTACCCTCTCGGATTCTTACTTACCAACCAATATCATGCAGCCACCACCACTTTGTTACGTCTTGGAGGCTTTCGCGCATTCTTCACACATATGCCCAGCGCTAAATGGTCTCTCGTAAGGGCCCCCACAATCCTGCATGTGGCAGTACTCTATGCTTGCAATGCCCATTTCGCCTCGACACTGTTTGCAGACTTCAATGATTCGCCAGCACATATTTCCAAGATGTCAAGGAAGGATCTTTGTGTGTGTTTTAGTATGGGTGGTAAAGATAGGGGTGAAATGCTTACTGTCTGATGTAATGATTGTGAATACGGGGTGAGATGTAAAGATTAATACTGAAATTTTCAGGGAGAAGTAGTAGGTACTAGCTGGGTTTGTGTTGTTGAGAAGTTTTGGAAGATGGTTAGATTTTTCTCCAGAATCGTGACCTCTTATAGAAAATTTTGGAGGCCCTGGACGTTTCACGAATTAACCGCTTTTGGTGGCGAAGGAGGACAATAGTATGGGACTCATGATGAGTTGGTCGGCATCACATGAACTCGTTCTCGTGAATTCACGAGCCTGACACCGCGAGGTGATACCGAACGTGGAAGAGGCAGGAGTCGTAATTTTGAGCCCTTTCGGTTTCGGTGGCCAGACTCTCGTTTTGAATATATTGTTAGTGGCTATGTCCTACGTCAATATGAAGTGCAGGGATAAGCAGATCACGGCTTAATATCCTGCTGGATACTCAATTCTACACTGGTTTTGAGTTTAATTTCTGTGAAACACTCCAGTTCACCACGATATCCAAACAAGTTCTCTTTATGAATGTAAGTTTTTGCTGCTTAGCTCGTCAAAATGACCCTCCCTTAGGTGTTGAACTTTACGTATCCCTTGAACCCTTGTGCGCTCAGGTGACAAATCTAGATTGTATAGAAACTTGTTTGATAAAATACTGGCTTAAATATACTAGAAGCACTAATCTCTTTCTTCATATCGTGTGTGGGGATGAATGGGTCGAGTAGTTTCAGCGACCTATGCGTTTTCTCCTGTGGGAGGTTGTATCACAAATCTGCAATCAGCCGTATTGCCAAGGTGTAAACTCTGGTCATTCCGGTGACTTGTTTCGAGATTGATGTTACGGTAAGAACGTGGTGTGAGCATCGCCCGCTGCAAGATTCCAAGGAACTTGTTGTTGATCGCCGCCGGTGTCTTTGATCCAAACCTTTATTTACTGTTGTGTAGATATTCTCTAAACTCATTTATGTTGTCCAGGCTCTATCGCAACAACCATAGTGGTCGACACTATGGGAAAAACAAACATGATGTCCCGGTCTAACATCATGAACTCCAATGCTTTCCTTTTGAGCTGTTTTGTAGTCGGGGCTGATATTCGAAGTGAAGCATGATCAATATAACCCGAGGAACGCATACGAAGATAGTCCGCAGCCGCTGAGTCACCAAGCTATGATAGGTGCCCCTGACATACATGCTCAAGTTGTAGTAGTGTTGCTGGTGCCGTTATATCTGCTACATATAAGCCAGCATCATGTCGATAAGAAAGAGGCTGTCTTCAGAGTTAAGAGATGCCCACGAAAAACTTGGATATTGGCAGTGTCACTAACTTCCTGGTCCACGTCTATGCAGAGATCGCTGATGAGATGAACGTCATTGGTAGCGTCTATTATATTGAGGAAGTGCGGACGCCTGACATATATATCCATTCGAAGCCCTTAGCTACCCACTTATTCGCTATGGTATATCAGCAATCAACAAAAAGGCTTATCTGAATCAAACATCATTGAAAATATCTTGTCGGGTGATAATAATGGATTAGCTATGCAAGTCGGCTTTGCGGGTGTTCGGATATACGATGAGCTTGTGAATTAATACATTAAGAGCTTCAAGCAATTATTCGTATCCCTTTGTGGGATAGATGGAAGATAATACGGTACGTTCTTTGGATTGAACCTTGAACTGCCGAGGCACCTGAAATTATGATGTCTCCGATGAGCTTGTTCAGGAGTTTCAGGGTTCCATGAGTACGTGTTTAAGTTGAGAGCATGAGCCTTTCTGAACTGCCACTACTACATGAAATGAGGGATCATAATCATGTCGCCATTCTGATAGATTAAGAATTGACAATTGAATATACTTCGATACACAGTGTCTGTCCCTTTGTATATTTCGAGACTTAACATGGCAGCATCCTGGAAGCTGCCTGTCTACCTAGTTATAGAAAAAGTTACCAAGATTGCGAAGTATGGCCCGCGGAACGGATACGGATCTGTTAGACTTTTACGATTGCATCACGTTAATTACGTAGGACTAGGGTTCAAGAAGAACAGTAACACGGACGGACAATATCCATTCCAGTATTATTGTACTGGGCTTGTCATTGACAACAAGATGCATATGAAGACTGGCAACATCCTTATTGATTAGTTCACATGTAAATCTAAATTACCTTACCTCGGTCTTCTAAGATACATCCTTCTCAGCATTTGTTAACCAACAGTCGCTTTCTAGGACTTTTAGATGCCGTTATCAACAGGGAGGGGCCCTCAGGCTGATGCACTGTGATAAGACTGCGAAAGCGCATACTGAGCCATCTTGATTGGTAGCCTTTTCGGGCCTTTGTCCCCGCATAACGGCAATATAATATGGGCGGGGAAAATCCTACGAGCAACTCTTTATATTCACAACACCAATTTCAGTATACCAATATCCATCTGTGTCGCACATTAGAACCGATCAGAGGAGCGTATCAAGTCACGAACCAACAAATCGGATTCAATTTCATCATGCCCGTCAACCACCTTGTATTGTTCCAATTCAAGGCTGAGGCTTCTGACGAACAAGTTGAGAAGGTTAGTCTTCGTCTTCGTCAAAACTAGCAAGCTCTTCGAAGGGACTAAGACAATACGAAGGCATACGCGCATATGCTATCGCTCAAAGACGCCTGTCTCCATCCTATCACACAAAAACCATATATCAAGTCTTTCACGGGCGGAAAGGATAATTCGCCAGAGGGTCTACAGGTGAGCGCGAATTCCACCTCGCGTAACGGATCTGTCGCAAGCCTAATTATGCTAGAATGGAATTCAATATGCGTTCGTGGTCGAATTCGAAAGTATAGAGGACAGAGACTTCTATGTCAACAAAGATCAGGCCCACAAAACCTTCGTTGCGAACGCTTCGCCGATTATCGAGAAAGCAATCGTGGTCGATTACAACTTCTGAGCGTGTATCTAGATAATACACCTAGCCGTTCCGCACGTCCAAACGAAGGCTTAGAACATTTCCCCTGGAAGGATTCGAAATGTGAATACATATTCTCTGCATAAACGTTGTCATAATCACCATAACATCCAGCTCACAAGTGACATGAATGATTCATCCGTATCTTCATCTGTACCCTCTCGTCCAATGATCCTCGCTCGCTCCTGGCGAGCCTTTTCTCTGAGATCCTTACATCTTCTTTCTGGGCTCCCAAGCTTGTGTTCCACAGATGCCAGGAACCAGAGACCCCGAGCCAAATGGGCTCTCATCTCCACAGCCGCCCCACTGATATCGACGATTTCGTTGAGAAGCTTGGCAGCAAGCACATCTTTGCCTCTATCTTCGAGTATACGTGCTAACTGGAAGATTGAATCCGCCACACGAGGGCCACCATGTTGACCGAAAAGCCCTCTACGAATGCTGATCGTTCGAGATATGAGTTCCTGAGCTCGATCTTTCTCGCCTTGCATCCAGTATATCCTTGCTAATAGGACAATATCACCGCTATGTTTGGGATAGTCAGAGGCCTCAACTTGCTCCTGCGTGAGACCCTGTAGTTCCCAACACACTTGGAGTGCCTCTAGTGATTTAGCAGATTGGCCCGCTCGCAAGAAGGCGAGTGCACGAATAGCTTCTGTACGGCCTCTTTTCAGGGGGTCATGAGCTGAATGGATGGCCATGGCTCGGTCAAGATACTCCATAGCTTCGTCTACGTTCCCAATCTCGGTCAGGCTGCAGGCGATGGAGTCGTAAACGTCTGCGATGGGTGGCGACTCGGGCTTTTCAATCCGTCGCCGAGCTGCAAGTGCATCCTGGTATGCCTTGAACGCAGTATGAGGTCGAGCCAAATCAAGAGAGATATGACCCAGCAATCGGAAAGCCTGTGCTGCAATCACACTGCTCTTGTCAATATCCTGGTCAAGTCCGTACTCAAAGAAAGAGAGTGCCAATGTCGGCTGCTCCTTTTCCCATAGGTATCTAGAATTCTCCAATTAGTAATACGCTCGTTTGCAGCATCAAAGGATATACTACTTACGTTCCAGCGCGGAAGATCAGTTCTACCCAATCTGTAAGGAATTTTGGGGCCACTTTATGATCTCGAGATAAGGACATCAGCCAGTTTACGTGGACAAGAACTGAGCTACAAGTCTCCCACGATTTATATCCGTGTCCTTGGTATGGGCCTCTTGCTGCCCACGTATTGGGAAAATCATGATAGAGGATCTGGACCACTATATCGAAGTAGTAGATTCTTTGATCCTTAGAAAGTCGTTTGAACACGGATAATTGGACGAGCCGGTGGATGGACAGAGCCTTGGAAGGCGCAATTCGTGTGACCAGAGCAGCCCTTGTAAGCTCCATCACGGCATCGCCAAAACTGGATATAGTCAGCAAGGCTAGCATAATAACAAAAGATAAACTACATACTCGAATTCGTCGAAAAGAAATTGAAGCTGATCATCGGATAACTTCGCCTTGGTGTCGACGATCAGTCTTTCGAGAATCAGATCGGGATCAAAGAACGCGAGCACGTTTTGGAGAATGCGAGCATCACCCGACAACTTCTCAAGCGACATATCCCACGCCGTCAGGGAATTGTAGTCGTATTCTCCAGGATCCTTAGATCGGGCAAGTACCTTTACGGCGGACTTCTTATAAAGAGTCAAGAACTCTTCGTATAGACAGTTGCGATCGATAATGAAGGTGCTGACCTGAACCATAGCCAAAGGCAAACCTCCAAGCAGATGGATAATCTCTCTTGCAGCGGCAGTATCTTCTTCCGTCGCTGGTTTTCTTCCTGCAAGAGCACATAGTACATCGGTCCCTGTGTCGTCTTCGAAGCACTGCAGTGCAACAACGTCAGTTGTTCGCCTATTAGCGACCGATGGCGATCGAGTTGTGATTATGATCGAGGCATTTGTGCTCGCAGGCCATATTTGCTCCAGGAGATCCGCGTCTTCGACATTATCAAAAATTAGAAGAAATGGGTCTTCAATAGTATTCAGCCAGTCCCGAAGCTTCTGAACACTTTGATAATCATCCTCTTTGCTCTCCTCACTCGACAAGCCGAGCTTTGCAGCATATCTAGCTAGGGTTTGAATGATTTTGATCTGCGTCTCAGCTGGTATCCATATAATAATGTCAAACATCTTCAGCGATGTATTTGCATACTGAAGAGCTAATTGAGTCTTTCCGACACCGCCTAAGCCTTGAATCGCCACAACTCGCATGCTTTGACTATCCTCTCTTGGGTTGAGAGAATCACGTAATGTAGTCATTTGACTCTCTCGGCCAAAGAACCTTAGATTAAGGCCATATGGGATGTTGTAGCATGGAATATTGAGATTTGATACTCGTAGCTTGCGCATCGAAGTGAGAACAGAAAG
Source organism: Xylaria cubensis (assembly GCA_022385715.1). Lineage (NCBI taxonomy): Eukaryota > Fungi > Ascomycota > Sordariomycetes > Xylariales > Xylariaceae > Xylaria > Xylaria cubensis. The sequence continues at coordinate 462,384 of MU279028.1, read as the reverse complement.
AGTTTCCGAGCTTTGGGTCTCGCGGGAAAGTCGGATCATATCAGCCACCTCATCCACTCTTCGCGCATATCCACGAAGGTTGGACACGACTTTCGCAAAGTCCCTACTAAATTGAGACCATGCGTTGCGGCTCCGTCCAAGATTAGGATTGTTTCGAAAAAAGGTGACAGCATGAGCGCAAAACACAATGATTTCGCTGTACATGTCAAAAAGCGCGTGCTCTAGAGTGTCTGTCATCGGCAGTTCATTCTCGTACTTCTCGATTCGCGGAAGAGTACGCTGTAGCTCTCCCAGCATGTCTAACAATTCTGGGAGCACAGGCTGCGCGAACTATAGACTTTTAGTACCAATACGAGAAGCGGGTAGTGTACTCTCCAAACCTTGATCATCAAACGAATAGACCCCCAAATGAGCGCTGCAGCCTTACCATCCAGCCCAAAGGACCAGGCAACAAGGGCAGCGAAATCATTCAAGCCGAGAAGAATAGGCCGAAGCTGTCTTAATGCATTCAACCATGTCTTTGAGCCCCTTGACTCTAAAGGGGCCAACACCTCGATTTGAACTACCAAGTCCTCAGGTGTCTCGATATTCCATAAGTCCTTGTCGATCAAGGAATCTTTGATACCGCCCTTCCGAAGCTCGTCATAATATTTGTCCAAAGCAGCCTGCCAAATAGAGCTCCTGTTTCTCTGGGAAGAGGCAGGAATGATGGCTATTTTTTCATTTGTAATAGTAGACATCGGGTTCAGACGGTCCTAAGATGAACATCACAGAATGTCTTTGCCGCGTCTGACAACATTGCGGGGTCGAGAAGGATCTCAAGTCGACTAGAGCCCCGCACCCTTAGTGAAATTAAGCACTTACAAGACACAACCACAAAAGGGGGATTATCAATTACGTTGAATTATAGTTCATAATACGGAAACACTATAAAACTTCACAATATTTGTATTTTTCTATTTCCTATATTATATTAATACAAGAAGTTAGTGTTTTGTGGTTAAGTAAACTGTGTCCAAACATATTGAAATAAATATTTAAACTCCTACTTACTTAGAAAACAATTGTCACATAGCATAGCATAGTGGTGCCCTGCAGCCATTGTGCCAACACTTCCAATCGTGGAACACACTCAGGGCTCCGTACAAAAGTATCTACGCCACCTCCGAGTGCTACGATCCGGTGGTCGTAGAGGCTAGCGGCATGACAATGAGATTCAAGAAGTTTTTTACGCTATATAAATTCTTGAATGTTAATGGCTATTTCTATACTGTAAAATTCATATATATTGTGTTAGGTAGGTGGATATTTCCCAACTACCGGGTTTTAACACGTTACATTAAAAAGAAGTCAAGAAAACTATCTTAGAGTTTATAAACAGCCCGGCTTTGTGGTTCCTGCGCTCGTATCGCCCTTATTATTCCCTGTCTTGATTGCTGCCATGCAGATTCCCTGAGCATGATAACTATCGCTCTCAGGTACAACTAAATGATTCCGTGAACGGTGGATTCTGAAACAAAAACTCATCCACTCGAGCATTGCTGGGAGACTTGGTAGCCTTGTAATACAACTTGGGTTAGACTTAATAAAATTCCTATCACTCCTATAATCGAGATAAGCCAGAATGTCCAATATTGCAGCTTATCTCGTCTGTCTCTAAGAAGGTCTCCCATTGATTGTGGCCTGACATTTTCAATTTCTTTGGCGAGAAGCGCAACCCGATCATATAGCACACCAAAATCCTTCGATGCAAAATATACGGGTCGGTCTTCCGGCAACCATTCGTTATTCACGTCCCTTTTCAGGTGCTTGTTGGTACATAGTAGTGGGAGTAGCGTGTCAGCTGCGGTATGAGGCATCATGCTCGGGGAACTGATACGGCGAAATACTTTATGTGCTTTCGGCGTTTGAGCAAATAGAAGTCGATAAGAGAGCAAGACCTCTTGCAGAAAGCTCCGAATGTCGTCTTGGTTTCCTCGAGGGTCAGCCGCGTGTGTTTCTGTGCTTGCAAAAGCGAAAATAGCATCGCTTTTCTGTAACATAAAAACACATATAGAGGGAAACGCGAAGAGTGATAGAGTCCTTGTCGATTTATCATAGTCCAAGTGCAAAGCCAGGCTTTCGACCCATCGAAAGCGAACCCGCAGAAGGGTCTGAAGTAGGTATGCATTCATTTCCTGTGGCCAGAGTGCTGTCCAAGTGGCAACCGATTTTGAACTCTCGGATGCAGCCTGCGTAGATGCTTCGGACCTAGCCGGGAGAAGATTTCCGAATGACTTGAGGAGAACCGAGAGAGGCCGATCCGATAGCTGAGCAGATACCCTATACGTATCAAATACCAAGCCAGAGTCGATATCGCCCTCTTTCTGTTGGATGGCGAGCTCATCGAATGAACAAACATTCAGAGCTGGGACATATAGCATGGTTCTCCACCCTAAAACGGCGAAAATCAGAGTACGAAGTGGAGAAAGGTCGTCGGTGAGGTCTTTAGAGAGAACTCGTGTTGTCAGAAGGTGCTCGATTATCTCTTCAATGCTGATTCCGTCATTTTGGCTGGTGAAATTTTCCACTGCGAGAATTAAAGCATTGAACCCGGCAGGCTTGAATAGAGGGCTATCGCCAACAACAATGCTACGAAGGGGGCCAGAGATGGCTTGTAGCTTCATTGTAAGCCAGGAGGTGTACCAGTCTAGGTCAACCAAGCTTTGGCCTCGTCCTAATACTGTGTCCTTCGCCGCAAGTCGTCTCACCTTGCGAGCTAGGCGAAGCGTCTCATTCTGATGCATACGTTGGTTAATTTGCCTCATGATGGACAATCAAAGAGGAGTGTGAGTCTCCGATCGAATCTTCTCGATACGCAGGCTGAAGGGTCATATGTCTGCATTAAATCGAAAGAAAACAACTCGGTAGGCAACTGCGGCATCAGATTGATGGCTTGCAGGGTTAATGATGTGACTCTGTATGGCATGTGTGCTAAGCGAGGCTTAGCGCCCATCATTGTGCCAACCTGCAGCTAACATCCAACTTATCAGCCAAGCCATAAGCAAGCCTTACAGAGGCGCTGATTGATACTATTAATACTACGGGGTAACTAGATTTTATGCAACACAATCGATTGGAGATAGCATTCATCATGAGCGTTAATGTGAATATAAGTACTCTGTAGCGCTAGGCAAGCTGTCACTAAAATGGAAAGCTTTACTGTTGTTAGTACAGCTGCCATTTTAGGTTAGACTCGGCTAGTATCCTTGTAATGTGGCTCAACAGAGCTCGCACGGTAGTTGTATTACCCTGCACTCCTTGACTGTCTGCTTGTATTCAGACAGTGGTTAGTAACATGTTGACTATTGCAGTACGCAAGCTATACACTTAGCCATATATTGTAGTCAATTTTAGTGCGAATACGTTGTGGTTGATGCCTTTTTTAGAGTTTGACCAATTAGCTCGTTGCAGAGTTTGTATGGACCAATAGGATTCTTGCAGAAAAGATTTAGACTTCGGGGAGTTACCATTAACTTCTCGAGCTTCCTTAATTGTCGTTGCTAATATGCGTTCGGGAAAGGTAGAACTTTCTAATAATGTAAATATTGCCGGTCCAAAAGATAAATGATTGCCCATCAGGATTCTGATTAGAAGCATGAGAATTCAAGAGACTGAGTGCATAAATCCAGACCTAGGTAGGTGTTGATGGTAGCAACACGGAAGTAACATGTTATCATGAAACCACTGTAATCGGGTCTTTCAGCTTGAGGGGTAACTAAGTACACCTGTCCGCCCCCCAATTGTTGCACGCCACCGGCAAGTTCAAATTTCCCTATAACGATATAAGCATTAAAATGCACCTGCACTTTGACTCTGAAACATAATAAATACATATACGAGGATATTTTAGTTTCTTACATGTAGTTGCATTTCTGGCACGAAGTAGGAGGTAGGCGCTGTTGAAAAAGTGCAGGGTGGTGCTAGCCGCTGCAACTCACTGATGGGTAGACCCACTATTGGGCCGCATCCGTCCAATTGCTGTAAATAGCTTCCTTTAATGCCAGGGTACTAGTTGTAAATTCCTCCGCTAAAAACGAAGAGTGCTGATGGGGCATGACTGGTAAGAATTTTTGGCCTTCCTTACTTACGCGCCGCAAAGGTTGTGCTGTACGTTAGCTATGCTATTTTTTTAATAGTTGGGTTTATCTGATTTTAAATATCTTTTCTGGCAGACGTTGCGTGTCTTCAAAAGACGCAAAAGAATAAACTGTCCTCCCTGTGTTGTCAACTTTCAATCCCTCTTTAGCATCATATGTCCGTCCTATAGCATGTCTCCCAACGACGATGAAATGATCCTCGACCGATCGGAGATGAACCAGGAGCGGACAAGACCTGAGGACGCACACCAAGTCTCCCTTTTGAGGGATATCAGATTGGTGATAGGCTTGAGAGAATTTTGAAAAGCTCATAGTGCCGGACGCAATCGTTTCCAGCCAGTCGCGTTTAGAGACCGCTCCTACTATGCGACCCTGGACCATCAACTCTGTACGGCATTGAGACACACGCGGAAGACCTTTCTCATCCCAGCAGAGTTGCGCGATCTCTTCGCTAAGTTCAGCAAACTCCCCTGTTACGTCCCATCGCCGTTGTTTGAAAGACCAGTCTGGTACCCAAGTTGGGAGATTCATCGTTGTGCTATTCGCAAAAGTAATGACCTTTAATGATTTAGTTAGTAGAATGCAATTAGTGGCGAACCTCTTGTACAATTCTTCTACTCCGATAGTATAGTCTGGATATGGAATCAAGGCGTTGGCATCAGAGGCCAGAGCTAATCTTGAGTAGAGCATATCTCTGGGATCGGCGCAAGCCCAGTACTGTCTCGAGTTCTCCAATACATCAATTAGAGTCTCCCTACGGCCATGGCCAAGAGATGCCAGGTCTGCGCCGGAGTATAGGACTCGCTGCTTTAGATGGCCGCTAAAAGCTGTTACCAAATAAGACCCGTACTCAGCCATCTCTCTCAGAGACTCTGTACTTTGAAAAATATTCTCCAAGTGCCGTCCGAGCTCAGCGACGGAGCGCAGATCCGCTGTTCTTGTGCCGCAGCAGACCAGGATTGATTTTGCCATTGTAAGTTCTTGAAGTATCCACGCTCTGGTCCAGTATCCGCCGTTAATAAACTTCAAAAGCTTCGCTAGTACAGCTGGAGCGAAGTTCTGGGAAGTATCTTTCGCGAATTCGTTGGCAGAATCCAGCACGATGTCCGTAGCTTCGCTCGGTGAGCCAATCATGGCAAGGACTTCGGTAGCCTGGCTGTAGATGTCACCCATATGAGACACTTGCCTACTCTTCTCACTGAGATCTGACTGATTAATGCAAAGAGTATCGATCCACAAGATATATCTTCCATGCTGCTCATCGAAGGTTAGTCCCGTAATGGAAACTGCCCATAAGAAACACGTATACCTTCAGAGCCAAGCTAAGTATATTGGCAACTTTGTCAGAGACCAGCGCCAGCTCCCCGTTGATCCGAATGGGTTTCGGACGAGCATCATACTCTCCGTACCACAATCTATCTTGCTCATTCCAGGTATATGAGATCGCGGCGAATGGTGGTGGGCTTTGTAAAGGCTGACAATGCAGACTGACAACGAGACATCCTTGGCTATCGCGGCCTTCCACATTTAGAACACGAAACTCGCCAGCTCCCACAGGCTTGTAGATATTATCCAGCCCTGACATACGCTGGTCATACTGCAGCTTTGGTTCGTATGGTAGTTCCGGAAGTGGATTACAAACAGCCATCTGCTATGAACGACTTGGGATGAGAAAGTGGTCTTCTTAACACCCCAAACAGATTATCGCGAAATTTGGACTGCAAAGGTAGGTATTATTCAGCAAGTTCCCATTTATTAGACCCAGTGATTGATACATGAATCTGTTGTGACCTGTATGCTGTAGTATCTATTCACTTCTATTGTCGGTTCCCGCTAATCGGGTTAGATCCGGGCTGAAAGTGGCGTGGGTCAGATGGGAATCCTATCGTGAAGCTAAGCCGCGCATGGCCTTCGATTTGGTACCTTGTGTACGATTCGTACATCTATGATATCATTACACTAGGGACTTGGCCAATTTGGTCAACGCCAACATCTGGTTATAGGAATCTGTCGAGCCACTCTGAAAATATCCTTCTGTTCTGGCCTTGCTGAAGGATTAGCTTGGCCACCTCCTTTTCACCTTGTCGTCGAATTATACGATATGCCACGCGATTCCCTTTGTAGCCTTAATCCTTTTACTCCAATCCGCTGCAACGTTCCTGTACTTTACTCAAGATCGGCAATATATTATTTGTTGCTGCACGAAGGTGTTCACAACCCCCACGTGTGACTATATATAGAAGCCTCTTTGTCGTGTCTTGCGGCACTAACCCTTGGATTGGATAAGATACATCTGTGATGATATGCCAAGACGGAAGATAAAGCTTGTATTTTGGGCGACCAATCAAAGCGGTCTTTAGCATTGATCCTGGCGTTAGATCATGCTAGGTTCAGGCCCCTGTCTGACTCTTCACGTTAACAATCTCCGTCTCGCCGCTGATGACTACAGATCAGCTGAACATAGTTAGCATCATATTGCCCCTTATTAGATAGCAACGCGATATATGTTTATCACTTAAGACTTCTTCTTAATAACGCTGTAATGTAACCTCTTGCATCTTATCTTCCAAGCGAGGCATGATGCAGCGCTTCCCTATTTAAATTCATTATGTTTTGTATTTTTTAGAAAATGTATTCTAAAACTCAAATCTTCAGAGAAATTCGGATTAGAAACTAGAAACTCTTTTGACCGAATTCCTTCTGTGATAAGGAACTAACCCTTCGCTTCACTCAGTTGTGGCTCCTTCGTTTAAATCGAAGGCATGTGGCCAATTATGACTCCTCCCCAATACAGATTTTCTCGGCCCTCGAGACATCGAAGATACCCCGCTCGTTGGTGAGTTCCTCCTTACGCCCAAAATAAACAGGATAAACAACGTCAGACGCACCGAACTGCAGAGAGGATGTCAACGCCTCGGCATCTCGGTAATTAATCCGGAAGTCATGCCACTTGTCCGTCTCTTTGGGGAAAACACCCTCGTCTGCGATCTCGACGCCCGGCGCTCGGCTGTAGAATTGAATAAGGAGAGTTTCGTCACTGGCGCTGCGTTTGTCCAGTATGCCAATGAGGTCCTGCTCGATGAAGTTGTACCTAGCTTGCATGTCTAACGTCCACGCTTGGCAGTCGCGTTCGGACGCGCCGATGAAGCCTGCATCGAAGGGTTCATTTTCTCCCAACGCTCTTTTGAAAGGGCTGGCATTATTTCGAGGGCCATCACGTGACTCTACCAGGTTGAATAGACTTTCATCTGATCCTTGAAGCTTGACGTTCATGATTTTGTATACAATCTAAAAAGAATCAGCTATGTGGACATCATCAAGTGGAGCTCATCTTACGCGTTTTGCCTCTTCGGCTGTGCAGAATAGTAAAGGAGCAGCCATGATGTAGATAATAACGAGCTGAAGCTCGCACTTTTGACCAAAGAATGGAGTGTACTGTTGGTGAAGCAGAGCAAGTAAGAGTTTGAGATTGTCTGATGAAGGTTGAATGTTATCAGTGGCAGAAGGATGAAAGTGAAGCTTATTACTGATTTTACGGGGTTTTTACAACCTGCGTTTCTTTTAAAGATACCTACTTGTAAGAAACATCAGAAGCAAGTAAGCAATGACATCATGGAGCTGCAATCAATGTAACATTAGGAGTATTCCGTGGCTTGAGCACTGCCACAGCCTGGATCAACTTGAAACAAAACTACCAAAAGGTGAGTTTAACTAACCTCTGGTATCACTACAGCAGCCAACCTCAATATTTCTATTTTAGGAAAACGGATATTTTTTCATGGGAACATTATCCTAACGTCCAAAGACTATACAAAACACGAAGTACGCATTGTGCGAAAGGTTGTTGACGATTTTGGAGCGCAGCGCAGACTATCGAAGGACATACAATAGTATCAACTCTAGGGATTTACTATAAAGCTTTATAAGAAACAGAAAGAAAAGCTTGCAAATCTATAGGAACCAGAAACAGACAGCATAGGGATCTTAACCACCCATCTCTGCATCAGTCGTAACCCCTGAACCCAAAATATCCTCTGTCGTCAGACAAATCATGACGACCCCAATTAGCAGTGAGTACCTCGATTAGACAGACAGACATCGGTGCATGTGCCATGGACACTGATGCCTCGAGTCTTGCCCGAGATACCATTCTGCGTGCACTGCGACAACATGGTTTGGGCAATGGGGGCCAAATCGCCCTTGGTCAGACCGTTGACGACGTTATGCCACGAGACACAACAGAACTCATTGTCGCTCGAGGTGCCTTGGTAGCATATCTGCCTGGGTGATGTTGCAACTCCAACCGTGGGGTCAGCAAACAGTTCTGTCACGAGTTGGTCGCAATTCTCATTGCGAGCCGTGTGATCGCTGGAGCAAGAAATCGATCCGGTGTTGCTGCAGGAGGCCCGCTCTTCTATGGATCTCACGGCCGCGTGTGCTGTCTTCCTCTCACCTCCTGGGCCGAAGAAGATGAGTGTCCCATTTCCGTTCGAAGTCGGCTGTCGGCCGAGCTCTATGAAATCGCCCGAAAACGACGTGTCGTTGCGGAAGTGACTTTGTGCCATAAGACCAGTGGCACCCAACATGAAAAGAGTGATTGATTTGACTTGCATTTTTGAAAGTGGGCTAAGTGCGGCTGCGGATAACTTTAAGAGTGATTGATCTTCCAATAGAGGGACAATTGTAGTTTTTGAGTCGAATGGGTTTTATAATAGAGACTCGAGTAGATGTTGGTGATTTACTATTCTGCTTCAACTCTGATGAGCTTGATGCGTTGCTTTTATAAGCGTACTGTACCATAACGGATTTACGTCACTGCCTGCTTATTCCTCTATTTTCCCCAAATATTGACGACTGATGATTGATGCCGATTTTGTTTTGGTTCTAATTATGGTGGTTTACTGGATTATTGTTTCATTGGGCTCATGTGGCGCTTTGCAGATCGTCTTGACTTATTCCTGTAGCGTTCAATTAATCCCGTTCTGGTTATCGCCATTGTATATCGGGTAGGTTGCTTTGAACCACTGGCTGTGCATGCTTAGTTGCAAATAAATTAAGCTGATATTACGACCTCAATAGCCTTGCTTACAATCATCAGAGTGGCTCACATACGCCGCACATAAGGTGGAAATACCCCATTGTTACCTTTTAGTCCTTTCGCAGGTAACGTCTTGTATTAGTATATATGCAGCTCTGTGGCAGGTGATAGTCGATCCTGCTACATAAGGTATCGCTTGTTTCAATGAATACGTAAGAGTAGGACCCATCTTCAGCCATAGTTTCAGGTCGAATCCTCTTTTGACGTTCCACTTCACAAAGCCACAATAACGTGATTAGTTCGCCTTTTCTTGCCCAGCACAAATGCAAAGCTAGAACTGAGTTGTCTCCCAACACAATGATAACCTGCCATTATTCCTAATGCATTCCCGATTCTAGCGTCAGCTTAGAGTTGCAAAGACAACTCACTGTTACAATGTCGTCATGCGGTGATTTAATTATAGTATTCGCGACTGTTGATCGATATTAATGTCATCCGTTCACCGCAAAGCCTAGCTGCTGCTGACGCCAGGATTCAACTCTGTGTTGTCCCAGCCATGAATAGAATGATACGGCTCCTCAAGCACATAGAAAAAAATTGTTTGGCAGAACAACAACCATATGGGTTTCAAAACTGAGGCAAGTATAAGTATCACAAGTAGCCGGCAATTCCTAGATACCGAAACGACATCGCATCATTGCCAACACGTCTCTCACCAGTTACTGCGGTATACCGCCTCAAAATCCGTCCTTAGCACTTGCATCACTGCCCCTTATTTACCCATTTTCATTGCCTTTTTGATATTCTTAAAATGGCAGTCTTGAAAAGCGTCTTTAGCAACCTCTGCCTCCTTTTATTATGTTGTTCCGTAGTACTTGGGGCTCCAATTACTGAGGAAGGCGAACATGAAACCGATTATGGAAAAACCCAAATTTCAAGGAGAGCAGGCGGGAGCAAAAGTGATCCCAAAGATGCAAGCTTTGATATTACTGGATGGGAGAATATTGCTGAGGAAGACTGCTATGCAATGCTGTGCTTGATGGGCGGAGAACGGGTTTTGTAAGTACCCAAGACCCATCCCAAGGCTTCTATTAGCTAACAAATATCGTAATTAAAGCCAAAGAGTGACAACCGCGAACGGGGGAGATCCCCATCGAACAGAGTCCGGTGCAAATCTAAGGCCGTTCCAAAGCAATCAGTTGACATCTCGTCACACTGCACAAATCAATGGGCAGACTGTGAGCGCCGAAGAATTTCCATTCGCCAGCACTCAGCAGGGAGGAACAAATGCGTTCTTGTTCCCCGCGACTCTTGCCGAACAGAACAGTACGTGATAATGATATTACCCTTTAGAAGCCAGTTGGTCTTACAATGGGAATAGAGCAGAAAACCGCGATCAGCGCTGCTTACCGAAGGACGGGTGGTCCAGCATACAACGAATGGTTCAAGATATCGTTCACCGGAGCGTAAGTCAGCAGCTTACTTGTTAAAAAAAATACTTACGGGTCTCAATAATCACTGACCTTATCTTAGCCCGCTTGGGAAATTTTGCACGGCCCTTTTCAAAAATCCGCCAGATACGAGTGTTTGCGGAAACAACGTTCAGACGACGATATTCGGAACCGCAGGTGTCATTTTAGCCAATTTCGTGTACCAGCTCGTAAACAACCAGGGGCAACCTTTTTTCTTTCATCACGCCGCCGGCTCCGGTAAAGGTACGCGCGGCCTAGAGGTCAATACGACGGTTCCTTTACTCATGGAGGGTGAATTTTGATCTCATATTCATCGGCCCTCGGTGGGATAGACAAGAGAGACGCTCTTTCAATACGATGCGGGAGTTTGGTTAAATTTATGAGAAGTTCGATCATTCCTAGAGTCCATTAAATCCAACTTTACTACCAATTGCTTTTATGAACTAGAACACGTAAATCAATTCCCATAGCCTCCTGAATCTGTTAAGGCCTTCTAACTCGAAGAAAAACGTGACTTAATAAATGTACATTGTTTAAAGGCATATCATAACCCATGGCGTGGGCTGCAAGAAGCTACTCTGTTCGAAACGTTTTTTTTATTATGGTCTTGCCCCTATCTCTGTACGAGTTTTATGATATCCGTTAAATGAGGTACAAATTCAACTCCCTAACTGAACTATGAAGTTTGAAGCGAAAGCTAATAAAAGACTCGAAAGATTCCAATGTCGCCGGAATCAAAGGTTCGTGGGTAGTTCTTAAAGGTAAAAAGCCCTACTATATAATTTTTTAGAATTACTACTAAACTTAAAAGTGCACATAACGTACATGAGTCACACTTCATTAATTAATACAACAACTAATTTCTTATAAAAACTGTTAGTTAACAATGCCTTTTATTATATTCTGTACTCCTTAGATATGCTTTTCATGGTCAATAATATTAAGATTTTTGAAACTGCGACGTCACGATACTAGGTTAGTAAAATGGTGGCTGGGTATTCATTTGGTTCCATGTATTAATGATGCAGACTAGGGACTCACCTCCCTTATTTCAAACATGCTAGCCGCCTGCAAATGGCCACAGATGCTAATAAGATGTGTAATGGCTGAAATAAAAGGTAGTGATAAGCCGATAACTATAGAATATGCTACTGTAACAGCCAGCTATAGTACGGGGCCTACCTTAGCAGAAATTTAAGCAGATCTTACATCGATAGGCATACGTATCGCCTATACTATGTCTCTGCTTAAGTTGATCTCTCCGATCATGTCTTACTTGAGTTCTATCTAAGCTTTAGCTTATGGCTTTGTGACAGGCGGAACTAGCCCACATAATCGAAGGAAATCTTGGAATGGGGGCAGGGAATTTCCAACAGTTCGCAAAGTGTCCGCGGTCTCTCCATACTGGTCGTCAAAGAGCTTAGCGTCACTCTTTGACCCTTCACTACTATCTTGCATCTTTTCTTCCAAGTAAGGTCTGATGCAGCTCTTCCCTTTACCTAAGAAATGGTCACGTAACTTGTCCGATCTGCTGTAGGCGGTATTGCAACCCCATGAGTTTCCATTCTTGAGTGACCCAAAACATTTAAATTTCCCTTCGCCGTGTCCACGTTCATGTCGATCGCAATCGGACTTGCGAGTAAAGCTTTTGTTACAAACTTGACATACATGTGGCTTCAAGCCTTGGTGCGATCTTAGGTGATTTTGGAGGTTGTGTTTTCTCGTAAACTTTTTGTCGCATTCTGTACACTCGTATTTTGATTCGCTGATGGCTGTGGTGACGACCTTGCGTTTGGGCGGATCTGGGAATTCAACATCGGACGTGTCATCGCAACTACCAATGCCATGATACTTCAAGAGATGCTGCTTCAACTCATTGCTGGTAGCGTAGCCGAACACTTCCATATGACATCCTGTGATATAGCAAAGAAAGGGTCGTTCATGCTTGTTGAGATGGTGCTGTCGTTCTTCCAAAGTGCTAAAACCTTGATAATAACGTAAGCAATTAACTCGTGGGCATTTGAACCAGTGAAGGCCGTAGAATCTTCGTAACTTTTGTTCTTCGTCGTCAGAGGGCCGCGCATCCTCTAATACTGACCTGACCTTCTTGGTCACCTGCCATAAATCGAGGGCTTCGTCCGGACTCGGGCCTTGGCCATATTTACTGGACTGTCTTTTTGCCCAACCAACTGCGTAGACGATCTTATCGAAGCATTCCGACGTCCTGACCGACTCCAGAGAGCTCCTCACCCTCTTGAGATCTTGAAGAGGTTTGTGTGTTCGTGACCAATGTATATCGATGAATATTTCAAGACTCTCTAATAACTGCGTCAATTCGGCACTAGGTTTGAGCTCCGATATTCCATCTTGCAGGTGCATCGCCCAACATGCCGACGCATAGTCGTAAAAGGAGTAGGTGCCATTAACTAAGTTCGAGTAAGATTCGTCCACTTCTTGTCTATCTATGTCTAGCTGCGGCAAAGTGAGGTATCCAATGCTGACTATTGCTAGCGAGTAGTTAACCTCACGAAAGTCAATGAGATGTTTATAGAGATAACTGTAACGATCTTTAGCTGAAACTCAAGAACCCACTAAACGAGGTTATCGCTGATCTTAGACTTACACCCGTGCAGTCTCGTGAACTAATTCCACTGTATCATCTTCCTTGATCTCAATAAGTGATGCAAAAAGATCTTTCGGGGAGTCCGATAACATTCTTTCATGATCGACGACCTGGTTGTCAAAATCTACGCAAACTGCGCCTTGGACTTCAGCCCACTTTAACGGGCGCTTGGCACATGTTATCCATCCTAGAACTTGTCGGATAGGAGCTACGGCCGTGCCATCTCTCGTCTCGAACATACGCTCCAGGATTCGCGCATAGCTTTCAGATAGATTAGATGGATCGATTTCAGGCGTTCAAATTAGTAAGGTGGCTTATACATACACGTGGTCTAGACTGACGGGCAGTTTGCTAGGGTCTAATTCTTCTAGCAAAGCTGCCCTGCTAAGCTGAGCTTCAAGGTATTTTGCAAACAGATCTGCAAAAATGAACATCCCTGAAATAAGGTCAGAAAGCCTGCTCCTTGACAACCCGATGCTAGGGCATTGTACCTCGCGATCTCGCGACTAAAATGTTTGAGATATGACAGTCATTTGACTGTAGTGGGCCAAACTTATCCTCTATCGCCTTATGGCGCTGCTTAGCAAAGTCTTTAAGATCATCCTGGTTTTCGTCGACAATCTTGATAGCGGGAAGATCTTGAAAGTTGCGACGAGCATTATTGTCGTCTTGGCTAATGAATGCACATCTTACGGACCCGGCAACTTCTGCCGGCAAATCTTCTATCGTCGTCCTGAATACTTCTGCAATGTCATCTCGGTCATTGTGCCCGCATTCATCGACCCCGTCGATGATGATATACGTTTTTTCACAGCTACCTAAGACTGTTCGTATCATTTCTTTAGCTGTAACAACTGAGTTGAGAACGGCATCGCCACTGGTTGATGCTTTCTCAAAGAAATACGGCGTAAGATGAGGGCGTTGACAAAGCAATTGTGCCAATATAGCTCTGGTAACACTAATGAACGAATTCCTGTGTTCATCGCCATGCTTACAGTAGAAGTACGCAACAGTCGCATCAGGGATGCATTGTAAATGATCGACAATTATTGACGCAAGGATAGTCTTGCCTGAAGCTCGAATGAATACAGAAGTCATTATTTAATACACAGGGCTTGATAGATTGCTCACCTGCGCCGGGGATCCCATTAAGCCAGATGAAAGGATACGAACAGAACTCAGGCGTCGACCAGTTCAGAAAACGGGAGTCTTTTAGGAGCCATGACCCCGGAGATTGGCATATTGATCTTGTCTTACGGTATCGAGTCTGCTCCGCTTCGCAATTATAAGAGGAAAGCCACTGTCTTACGGTAGCCCTGTGAGATATATCCTCTGCGGTCTTGTTCATTTTGAAAGTGTGCAATGAACTCGCTCGAAGGTTCCGTATTTCTTCCATTTCTTTGAAGGAGACGTCGCCACTAATCAGTCGATGGCTTCGACTGATATTTGCTTTAATCTGATCAAGACATGTTGCAAAATCTCCCCAAGTGGATGTAAACAATGTTTCCCATCCTATTCCAATATCAGTCTTTGCTACATAGAACCGTTCTTCTGATACTCACCTCGCTGCTTTAACTGCCGCAATATTTCTCTATGAAACCACATGATGTCACTGTAGATGAAGACTAAGATGCGTCTTAAGTCCCGGTTTGAGGCAAAAGTCCGTTCCTGATACATCTGAAATTTGGGGATCTGTTCACCAATCTCTTGATATGCATCCAGAAGGCAATTGAATATGTCAGGATGTAAGGAGGTTGCCTACAACATATGAAGAATGAGTTGGACATGATTGCAGAAAAGGGTTAACTAACGTATCTTACACGAAGTATATACTCCATCGGCCCCTGATAAAGTTAGCAGACTTCCCTACAAGTAGCTGTTCTCAATTAGTTCTGTTAAAGACGCACCCACACATATACCATAGGGTTACATAGTCCAAACGTTACCCCAATAGCTTCAGTGACATCAGAAAACTGCTTCATCGAAAGCAAGATCGGCTCAAGCCTTTGCATGTACATCAAATTCTGTCTCTCTTCCTGAGATAGTTGGATATCACGAATGATGGTTTGGATCACGTCGAAGGTCAAGTTTTGGAACTTGGTTTCTTCGGCCGCTGTTAGGCCTGAAACCCTCCTGAAAACCTGGAGTTCAGCTGTCAAGGAAATTAGCTACCGTCCCACCTGTGAATACATAGCCAGGAGCTACCTGTCATGTTTTCTCCAACATCACAAGGCCCTGTTTGATCAGTTTTAGTCTCTGCAGCTTGATGACTTGCATAATTCTGGTGATTGTAATGCTGAGAATCATCGCCCGGGTCATCATTGACGATGCTTGAAATTTTAGAGACAACTATGTGATAGTCGGGAGACTCCCTTGTGAATTTCACCATGTCGGAGTGAGTCGCCTTTATTGGAAAAGTAACGGAAGAATTGCTCTCTATCGATCTCAGAGTAGCAGACTCTCGACTCACTAAAATAGCCCGTGGACCATTCTGATTTATTTCTCCACGTGAGTTTCTCTGGCTCTTATTAGTACTCAGCATACATCGCGACTTGCAGTCGTCACATACAACAACAGTAGGAGACTCTAAAGTCTCATAAGCCCAAAACTGTTTAAAATGTGCCTCGACTGGATTGCGAGAGAAGTAGTCATTAAGTCGGCGTAGGTAGTTAGATCCGTGCCTAATATCATCAATCAAGGTGTCGTTGGGATTGCCTTGGACAATAGTTTGGAAAGAATCTTGCTCAATGCCTAAATTTGGTACGCCGAAAAACAAAGCTCCACGGAAAAGACGCGATAGCGTCTTATACTCTGCGGCCGAACTACCTGAAAGCTGTCTCAATGCGTCCCTAAGCACAAGTCCCCCAAGGCTGTGTGCGAGGAAAATGATAGGTTTCGAGGAGCGTGAGCCCCATCCGTAGGTCGTGAGTAAGGCAATAAGCCTGCTGGCTAGATCCTTAATGCGTTCAAAGGATTGACTTTCAGCAAGCCTCGTTTCGTAACCATAGATAACTGCTCGGATGCCATATATATGCTTAGGAAGAACGTCACGGATCCACATAAATGTCTTATCACTGTCCTTCGGCTGCCACGACCCAAATGGATGGCTGGCAAGCCCTGAGATAGCAATACAGCTGTTAACAGTTCAGCTCTGGCTCCCTTTTCATCTTTCATAGTAGAGATAGTTAACGTCAATACTCACTCAAACCTATGCGACAAGTAATCCACGTCGTTAATAGTCGTCATACCCTCAAAGTGTGTATCTAAGACAAGACAATGCCCGTTCTCGGGACCCGGGATAATAGTTTCCCATTCGTTCCTACTACTTTTGTCCCTTATAATTGAAGGGATAGTAGAAAACATCAACGTGGCAACTTTAGAAGGAGAATCATCCCCAAAACCTAGGTTGGTGGCTAAGGAGAACACACGGACATCATGCGCTAGAATATCGCCGAGGCTCTTGGACACTAGATTAGCAACATCATCTGGGCTTTTGACACTGCGCGGCAGTCCACGCAAGCGAAATACAGTCTTGAGCAATGCGGGATAGTTGTGTTCCATTTCTTGATTGCCCAAATTAAACAATCACTAAGCTTTATGGCCTACCAAAAAAACCTTGGCGACATAAATATTGAGGAGATGTCTGAAGTTGGCAAAAGCTGACAATGGCCGGTCATTTTTGTTTCGCCCCCAAATTACGAATCACAACCACGAATCACGTGCACATCGTCGTAGCACCTTCTCAATTCCATTTAAGGGCGGTGCAATCAGCTAGTCCTATTCCAGCCACCAATGCGATGTTATCTCCAGTACTGGCAGATGATTGGACCGATTGCGATGACTCTTGAACATTGGCCCACTTTTGATGCAACTTTGAACGATCTCTGACTCCGTATGACTAAGCAAAAACTGAGGTGGCAGATGGCGAGTAATGGTATGAAATTCAACCTTCCTATTTGGGAATCCCTGCAACCCTCGGCAGGCCACCACCTGCAACCACCTGCCACAGCTTATCAAGCGCTAAAAACGAAGGCAGCTCCCAGGCGTCAGCCGAGGAGGGAGCCAATGCTTGGCATGGTGGGACTAAACACTGACCAACTCTAAGATTTTCACGTGACCTAGAAAGGCGTCAATCTGAGCCTTCTGCTGGAATGTGATCCATTTGAAGCGACTGGGAGTCCAGGTATCGATATTGTGCAACAGATGAATTTGACTGACATTATGGTTACATTGCATCAGCACTAAACACAGTCATCGGATCCCGGAATCTCAAAGTTGACAGTTTTACTTCAACTTTGAGGGCTCCGAGTATTGCATTTTATCAAATGTATAGGGGGGAGCGGTAATCTGCTCTTTTCAACTTTGATATCAAAATATGCACTCATGAAAATCCGTTGGGTGCCATAATGTTCAATCATTCAAGTCAAAAACGAACTTTTGAGGATGAAGCAGGCACTTTCGGGGACGAGGACTCAGGTTTGAATACTAAGAAACCCTGTAGGTACCGAAACGATGTTCGTCGTCCTGCTTACTAACATATCTAGGCCTGCCAACGAATACCAGCCGCCTGCCAGAAATTCCTTCTCTTGATATCTGCAGTAGCCTGCAAGTTCCCCAAGCTTCAGCATCTGACAAGATATGTTTCGGAATGGTACGTGTCCATACTATACTCCAAGATGCTTCCCGCCCAGTTTTGGGAGTCTGGACAAAGCTGACATAGCCTAGCTGAGGGATATCCTAATCTCGTTCAATTACGGGCAGGATACGTATTCTATCATCTTAGATAAACTAGGCGAAGACGATAACGGCTTTATCACTCTTCAATTGAGATGTTCGGATGATCGGTGTGACATTCTTGCAAATAATGTCCCATTCGCTTCAATGGGGACGAGAATCTATTTTGCACTGAAGTCACTGTTATCAGCCGACTTGCTAAGTTATAATGGAGTTATGCCCCGATCAGAACTTTATCAGGAATTAGCTACGGCAGCGCAAGCTCCGCGGACCCATTCCTCGAAGATCTGCTGCAAAATGGCGCTTATCATATTTGGCCCACGATCTATGAAAGATGTCGTTGCCAAAGGCCTCGCTAGGTATCGTTTGTTCTTACAACACCCTGTAAATATGCCTGAGGGGATTATTTACGAGAATCCACAGTATCTCAGTATCGTAGCATCCTCATTCAGAAATGGGGCGATTCTGCCCCCCATCCCTGCCGAGTTTTTTAACCAGGGCTCCAGTAGAACAAGTGTTTCGGAATCAGATGAATCAACAACTATTGAGGCAGTATTAGACAATCTTCCTCGGCATGGTTCTCTTGGAGGTGTAGAAATCGACAAGAGAATTAGAACTATGCTTTTAGAGTATGCGTGAATATGTCTTTATTAACTCTCAAAACCGCTAATCAATCGCAGTCATCAAAAAGAAGCGGTCGATTTCCTCTCATGCAGGGAATCAACTGAAAAGCAGACTAACATACTATGGAAATTGGAGAGCCTCGGTTCAGAGAGACCAATGTAAATCTGAAGTTTGTATTTGAAAAAATCACTTGAGCTGACATCTGTGCTAGGTATAGGCATGTCATTACCGGATTGACTAGTCCGAAACCTCACGATACCCTTGGCGGCATATTAGGCGATGGCATGGGCCTTGGTAAAACACTGAGCATGATCGCTTGTATCGTGTATTCGCTAGCTTACGCAGGCGAATTTGCGAGCAGTCTAACCAAAGACCCGCAGAGGACTCTGTTTCCGGTTCCTGTGGCATCTACGCTTGTGATTGTGCCCTCTGTCTGTCAGTGTATTGTTCTAGCTCAGTCGATTCCTTTCACTTACTAAAAAGGTCGGTAGTACTCCTGGACACATGGGTGAACGAAATTGAAAGGTATGTTGCTGACACATTTATGAGAGAGTCCTTTACCTGACGCTATAGAAGGCATGTTGTTCCCGGAACATTATCTGTTTATAGGTACCACGGGCCAAATCGGAAGCTTCCATCATCGCCGCCTCTGCCGTATAATATTGTCTTGTCGACATATGGTACAGTTGCAGCTGATCATAGCCGCGGAGGCGGGGTCCTGTCTTATTTTCACTGGTACCGACTTATTCTAGACGAGGGTTCGTGTCTCATCATATTCTTAATACTTGTATACTCTGATGCTAACAATAAGTTAAAGCCCATGTCATTCGAAATTTCTCGACGAAGCAATTTAAAGCAGTGAAAGATCTTTCGGCATTAGTACGATGGTGCGTAACGGGAACTCCTGTACAGAACTCGTTGAAAGACTTAGCTTCCCTTGTTACATTTCTTCGCGTTCCTCTCCTTGATGACGCGGCAATGTTCCGAAAACACATTGAGGGCAGACGCGAGACTGTTAATGGTGCCCCGAAAACAAACTACAGAAATCTCAGGTGCTTGCTTGAATCACTGTGCTTAAGGCGTTGTACCTTAACTATCCTATCATCTCTGGGTGTCTCTTTTATACAGCATCGCCCTTGTCTGTCCGACGGTGAGCGCAAAGGCTATAACGAACTAAGTAGCTTCTGCGATCGGTGTATTAAAGCAGCCGTTAACGGCAGATCCTCTGGAGCACAAAATAAGCTAATCTTGATCGCCGTACTGAAACTGCGCATGTTCTGTAACACAGGCCTGAATACTCCCATGGAAAGCCTCCTCAACGATACTGAGGATGAAAGTGATTTCAAACCAGACGAATTAATCAGCCTACTTCAACAATGTGGGGAGACTCTTTGCACAAACTGCCAAACGGAAGTATCATCCCCAGGTACTGATGCCTATCTCGAGGGACAACAACATTCAGCAGGTCACCGAATAAAATGCCGGGAATGCGCTCGGTCATTATTGAATACACAGGAAACTGAAAAGCCATCAGAATACTTTGATAGGAATCAAAGCCTTACCAGCAGCGGCATGGTGCCGGGAGCACAGTTCGAAAACGACCACTTATCTGCCTCGGCTAGCGATACCCTGCACCATACTTCATATCCCTCGAAGATTCTTTCTTTAGTTGACGATATCAAGATATATTATCATCATGACAAAAGGTAAGAGGAATGCGCCGATGATAATAGGATCGACTACTGAATATGTGCCTAGTATTGTCTTTTCCTTCTGGAGGCGTAGCTTGGATCTCATCGAGAAAATCTTTATCGAGCAGGATATCACTTTTGTTCGAGTTGATGGCACCATTCATTATTCTAAGCGAAGTGAAGTGCTGGCAACTTTTCAAGAAAATCCTTCGATTCGGGTTCTATTGATGACTATAGGAACGGGGGCTCTCGGGTAAGACCAACTAACATAGAGTACTGTCAAATGCTAACAATTCCTCGAAATAGGCTCAACAATCTATCGGTCGCATGTCGTGTGCACATACTCGAACCACAATGGAATCCATCAATAGAGGAGCAAGCGATAGGGCGTGTGGCCCGTTTAGGACAAAGCAAACGGGTCACCGTGATCCGATACATCGTCGAAAATACGATTGAAGAGGTAAAGTACAAAAGTTATTAGAAATTCAGTCTTGAGGGAAATCTAACTGATCCTTCTAATAGAGCATAGAATCACGCCAGTTGCAGAAGCTCCAGCTAGCCCTGAAAAGCGGTCTGAAATCATCAAATCGGGACGTTTCTGGAGGAGAAAGGCGAATCGAACAGCTCCGAACACTGGGGAAGATAATTGAATCGACCATGTGCGCTCCCAAGTCAAATACATAACTTCCGCATTACGCAAGCTGTAATTTATGGAATTTTAGGGAGGAAGGAATTGCGAAAGCTGTTGTCCTTAAGTGCCTACAAGCTGAAGGAGATAATTCTTTCTGATGGGATAGTATCATTTAATAGCAGTCGTAGTGGAGGTTCAGCTCAAAAATGTGCCGCTTACAGCCTTAAAATGCATTTCCCCGCGATAAAAAGGAATGAAGTGGCGTGAAAGGCATCTATTCTAGAAACTCCTCTTGACACTACGGAACTTCACTCCCCTATTCTACGACACTGCGATGGAGAAACCTGTAAGTATCGCGTTACGGCTATCGCAGGCGGAAACCTCAAAACAACTGACAATTCGATACCTAGTACCCTAGTCTAGTGCCTCCTTTCTCGAAAGTGAACGCCCCTCAATTACGGGCTCGCATACTGTTCCCGCATGCCTTCCGACAACGTTCCGAGCTTTTCGATCCGAGAAAGAACATTGGTGCTTTTTTGAAGAATGAACTTGAGCCAACAAGACTTAACAAGATCAACCGGCACCTGTGGCTTGCAGGTCTTCCGCGTCCCGCACGGCCCCTTCATCGACAGCACCTACTCATGCGCACAGTGCTTCCAACCGAGTCGCCCGACGAGCACCTAGTATGGCACGACACCAACATTTGGGTTAAACCGATCCCAGAGTACCTATTCAGCTTCGAGTTCTGGGAAAAGGAAATATGCGACGATGAAAGTCTTTACAAAAGTGCATATGGTCTCTTGCTCTCATACACATGGTTAATTGCCCATAAGAGCGATCACCGTATTGCTGTTAACGCTGGTTTACTACCTCCCGAAGTAGACTATGACACCTGGACGGCATTTGCAGCTGATCTCAACTTTGGAGATGGATATCGCACCTCCTGTCCTGTAAACGAGCGGTATGAGTATGGCGAATTACGACTCTCTAGACTCAATCATCTCTACCGTCTGGGTGCTGCCGGCTTTTCGCTATGGAACGTAGTGTTTGGCTTCATGTCCCATTCAACGCGCTACACGACATTTTTTCAACGCAATTTTGGCTGGGTCTTGGCCGTGTTCATCTATTTCACTGTTCTATTGTCTGCACTGCAGGTAGGGTTAGCTACTGAAAAACTTGGCACCAATACGGAGTTCCAAACTTTTTCGCGTATCATTGCTTTACTCTCACTGGCCTTCGTTCTGGTAGCAGTAGCTATTATGCTCTTTGTGTGGTGGTTCTTATTTTGGTTCCATCTGATATCAACTATTCAATTCTGGAAGAAGATCAAATCACAGAACACCAAGCCAAACTGCTGAGGGGTGCGACCGCTGTTAGCGCTTATCCATTCTTCCCGCTAGCGCTTCCGGTAACCATAGAACTAAATACATGTGTATGTTTACTTAAACAACTTTACCTGTGCACGTTACGTGAGATTATAGCATGTTGGCTCTGACTGAGAGTAGGATGTAGCTTAGGTCGATATAACTTGTTTCCTTGTTGAGCGGAAGTGACAATATACTGGCGAAGCGATCTTAAAAAAAGACTGGCACCGCTAAGCGTCTCCGTAACTACCATGTAAAATAAAGATGTCAGCTTTATAGGTGATAAGTGATGTAAGACTAGCATCCTTTTTTAAGATCTCCTCGACAGTTGCATTTTCTCCATTCTACCAGATAATGAAGGCTATAAAACACTTCACTCACTTCTAACACTTGTATACCTTCTCTAACACCCCGCTAACACTTCGTAACTCCTTATAGATGTATAAAGTAGCCCGGCAGGGGCAGCTACGAATTTAAAGGCCCATGCATCCTATAACTCATTGTGTTCTCCTCCTCTTTTGACTTATCCATCGCGATTCCTATCGTCGTGGCTTCGGAACCGACAGTCACGCAGGAAATTAACCGGCTTTAGATACACGAGACCCGTGATCATACTCCAAATAGACAGCAACCTCCTCGCTGCGTGCCGATTAGTTAGAAAATTGCACTTTTACCTTGGCTGGTTGTTTCCGCTATATTCTTGCATGGCGGGGTTAAAGTACTTCCAATAGCAAATTGTTGCGTGATTTCGAAACTTGATTTGAGATCCTACGGCAACTCCGCGAGCGTCAATATGGGCGATAACTACCAATTCTGGTCGTCCAAAGCTTACGAGAAAGAGTGTTGAGATGAAAAGACCCGGGATCAACATTGCACCTTTGGAGACACGCAGCGGTGAAGGACGATGCGTATCAAGCTTTCTTCGTGATACTTAAAGGTAGCCCAGGTTCTCGTAATGGACCTGATTACTTGTTGCTTCCAAGCATCTGCATACGAAATCGACTCAATCTACTCGCCATTTGAATTCAGAAGCCGGCCACGCCTTGTTCACATACTAGGCTCGCCACGTTAAGAACCACGCACATCGTTTATTAACAAGAAATCAAAGTATTTTCAAGATGTCAGCTGAATTGATATTTGCTCTTCGAATCTACTCGGATCGGCAAATACTGACCCATTTCTAGGTGCGGATCGGAGACCTTCGTTACATTTGGAGAAAACAGCGAATGATTCAACCATGTATCAACCAAATCGTCCCCAGACGGTGAATACCAGGGGAAGGATTACTCGGAAGTAGTTCTAGCCCGCTGAACACGGGATTGATCTTTCATTTTGTTACGAAACAGCAAGATAATGGCCTACCTATAGCGGTTTCGCGAGGCAACCAACGGAAGGGAGAGCGCAGCAAGATAACATGTGATGGGTCATTGGGAAGTCAGGATCATTGTGATGACGACGGGCGCCAAAGGTGGTCGTGGACAGACAGAGGATCCCTGAGTGATGTGAAGGGGAATGCTTTCCTTCCATGAATCTCCTACGTCTCTAGTATTTCCTTACTTGGCCTTCATCACCAGTTTTCACTACTCCAATATAAACTACAAATTGCTCTCGATCTACCGGTTGAATACCAGTACACAGAGCACATCAGTACTTAGGCCCCGAGCGCTGAGTTTATTGGCTATATCGAAACAGCTGACGCTTATATCTCTGTCTTGAGTTGCGAAACATTTTGGATACATGTAATGGGTTGTTAAACGATCCGTCGGCTGAACGGCTAAGTGATTGGGATTAGTCATATTATCCCTAGTTTTCAGTCTCATCGTCAATCCAACGATACCAATCGTCTGCCTAGGGATTTGGCACCGAGGGGTCGGCTTTCACTTTCGTCCAATAAATGGCCGGGGTTCAACTGTGTCATCTTCGGGCTGTTGCAGAGAACATCTAAAAAGTTGAGGGCGTGCACGTGCTGTCTACAAATATATTTGAAGACATAGCCTCCCTCTCAACGAAGAGTGCCACCAAGATCCCGTCGTCCAAACACATGGTAGTAAACTGTTTGTGTGACTACATCTGCGACGATGGCTTCAAAAGCTCCCTTAGCAACAAGACCAACTGGGGTCTACTCAAAGGTAGGCAAAAAGTATATAAATCTTGGGCATTGCCAGGAACGTACTTGCTATTGAAGAACTAGTTACTCACCTTCTTTGCTTCACTTCGCTCACTTTCAAGCAATCTTCACACTTTGAAAAACATTCGCTACGCCACTCCTTTCACCAAGCATCAAGATGCAATTCACAACCATCATTCTCTCTGTCTTCGCAACGCTGGCCGTCGCGATAACAAACGACGAGCTTGCCGCCAAGGTCCCCGCGTGCGCCACGGGCTGCCTCGAAGACGGCTACAAGGCACTCAATTGCAGCCTCACCGACTACCCATGCCAGTGCGACCGTCAGCACGACATCTTCAAGATCGCCCAGCCATGCATTGACGCCAAATGCACCACCAACAAAGAGCTAGACCGTATGTTTTATAAAATTAGCCCATCTTGTTTTATCATTGAAGTTCGCCAGGGAGCTTGATTTGCTAATCTGGGGTTATATCGACAGAGATGGCCGCAGCTACTACCATTCTCTGCCTGGCGATTGCTCAACAGTCAGACCCCAACTGGACCGGCCCCCCAATAACCGACCATCTTCCTCCTAGTCTTTCCTCCTAGCCTTTTCCCGGGCTTGGTTGAGACATCGGCTGCTGTCGCTGCTGCAGGGATTCTGAGGCGCCGCTGAAGTGTGCATCCTTGGTTTGTGAGCGAGAACGCAAACAACCGGGTGAAAGAGGAACGAGCTAGTTCTATTCTGAAGGCTGGAGGCTGTACATAACTGCAATAAAACTATCAATTAAAGCTCGTACTGCAGTAAATCTAACGCATGCTGTGATTTTATATGTATGTGATGATAGAACCTCGCCCCTATTGATCCAGCAATAATATGTACAGACAGACTGGTCTAAGAGTGGGCACCTAAATCTCCTTATCGTTATCGGCTTGCCAAGGGGTTAACCGTGTAGGTACTGCAGCAAATGAGCTATGACGTAAGCGTCAGCTGGTTCGGTGTAGCACTGTACCTACCTACTTCACGTTTGTGTCTCACGGGCAGCCGTCTTGTGATGCGTATAGAGCAACCATAAAATGACACTCTGGAGTCAAACAGCATGTTCTCTGTATTTGGGATGAGTTCATATGGCATCCTAGAATTGTATCATAACTTGAGGGTCATCTCCTCGTTCTGGCAAGGGTCCAACGCCACTTTATAGCTAGTCCTCCCGCGACAGCCGGACTGAGATCTCAGCTCCATTCCATTGCAGAGGCAAGATTTCGATACCTAAGTCCAGACGGGGCCCCACTGCTTAGGAGACACCATGCAAGAAATTGACGACGAGAAGAGGGCCGGCCCTTCACCGTCACTGCCAGCTCTGCCCAGGAATAGGTCCACCAGACTCACCGTCCTGGCATCTGCCTTGCTTTTAGCATCAACGCTCTTATTCTTCGCCATAACCGCGCCGCATAGTGTGAGAAACAGATTGACGCCATGGTTGGGCGACCAGACATCTGAACAGTCATGGGCGCCGTCGAGTGCCGAGGGAGATGAGTATTTTTTGGGAGTTGGCAAGGCCGATATTACTGGGTATGTTATTGTCTAAGCATCCTGTGTGTGAATTATGTATCAACTTAGCTAATGCCTACCTTCTAGACCTTGCGTGGAGATCAACCTCATGGGCTATGCCGACCCGAATCAGATTGGCACAGGTCTAAGGCAACGACTTTATTCACGTGCATTCATCGTTGCGGATCCCTCACGTCCCGCTGACAGGTTCATCTACCTTGTCCTGGACACGCAATCCGGCGATACGGCGGTCCGCTACGGCATCATATCAGGGCTTCGCGAGCTGGGCCCCGAGTACGCCGACTACGGCCATCACAACTTGGCCGTGACAGGTACTCACTCGCATTCCGGGCCCGGGGCATGGTTGAACTATCTTCTGCCTCAGATCACGAGTAAAGGCTTCGATCAACAGAGCTATCGAGCCATCGTAGACGGTGCCCTGTTATCTATCAAGAAGGCCCATGAAAGTTTGGCACCCGGCCATCTGAGTGTTGGGTCGACCAAGGTCTTTGGTGCGAACATCAACCGAAGCTTATTTGCCTATCTCGCGAACCCTAAGGAGGAACGCGCGAGGCATTATGTCAACCCCGAAGATGACGGGTCGGTAGAGAAGGACCTGACCTTGCTCAAATTCCAGCGATCGTCCGATGGAAAAAACATTGGTATTCTGACGTGGTTTCCCACCCATGGCACTTCAGTTCTTGGAAACAATACCCTCATCTCAGGCGATAATAAGGGCGTGGCTGCGTACTTGTTTGAGAAGAGTGTTGTAGACGATGAGACGTCTGCTGAAGGATTTGTGGCGGGCTTCTCGCAAGCGAACGTCGGCGACACAAGCCCTAACGTTCTCGGTGCTTGGTGCGAGGATGGTACGGGACAGATGTGTAGTTTTGAAAACAGTACATGCAGCGATGGCAGATCCCAGAAATGCCATGCCCGTGGGCCGTTCTTCAGAGCCAACGACGAAGGCACTTCATCTTGCTTTGAGATTGGCAAGCGCCAATTCGAACCCGCAAAGAAGCTGTATGATGAACTGAACCGCTCTCCAAGCCCCATTCGCGGGAAATGGGTCAAGTCGTTTCATACCTTCCATAACATGTCAAACTACCAGTTCGAACTCCCAAATGGGACCGAGGTCACTACGTGTCCGGCGGCCTTGGGCTACTCCTTTGCCGCTGGCACTTCGGACGGCCCGGGAGCGTTCGATTTCACCCAACACGATGGGAACCCTAACACGACGTCGCCTGTGTGGCAGGTCGTGTCTGGCATTCTTAAGGCACCTTCAAAGGAGCAAGTTGCGTGCCATGGCGCGAAACCCATCCTCCTTGACGTTGGCGAGGTTTCCACGCCTTACGAGTGGACACCCAACATCGTTGATGTCCAGGCCTTCCGCGTTGGCCAGCTGGTCATCATAGTGAGTCCGGGAGAGGCTACTACGATGGCCGGTCGTCGATGGAAGAATGCTGTGGCGAGCGAGGTTGAAGCCCAACTTGCTAGCCAAGATGGTTCCGATTCGCCTGTCGTTGTGCTAGGCGGACCTGCGAATAGTTATACGCACTACATCGCTACGGAGGAAGAATACAGGTAAGCCTCTCAGTCTTTCGGTCAATTAGACACATCACGCGTTCTCCGTGATATGCTGAGGATCTTCGCTCGGCTTGATTTTTTCTTACGAAGAATACGACGGCCTAACTTACCCAAATCTTGACCTGCCAAGTCAAAACAGTTATTGGAACCAGCACTAATGTACTTATTGCAATAGCATCCAACGGTATGAAGGGGCGAGCACGCTTTACGGACCACACACTTTGGCAGCATACATCAACGTCACACTATCCTGGGTCTCCGCCCTCGGCTCATCATCCGCTATCCGACCACCGCAAGGTCCGGAGCCCCCGAACAACAGCAATCGTAGCTTGAGCTTCATTCCCTCCGTGATCCTCGACGCGCCGCCATTCTTCAAGAAGTTCGGCGACGTCGCGCAGGACGTCGACAGCAAGCCGTATCAGAAAGGCGAAC
This sequence comes from Xylaria cubensis, assembly GCA_022385715.1. Classification (NCBI taxonomy): domain Eukaryota; kingdom Fungi; phylum Ascomycota; class Sordariomycetes; order Xylariales; family Xylariaceae; genus Xylaria; species Xylaria cubensis. The sequence continues at coordinate 434,390 of MU279028.1, read as the reverse complement.
CCATCACCGTCAAGTTTGTCGGCGCGAACCCGCGGAACAACCTCCGACTTGGGGCGAGCTACGCCGTCGTGGAGAAGTTCGTCGCTGCATCTAGCACATCAGAGGCGCCCGAGTGGCAGGTCGTCCGCGACGATGCCGATTGGCATCTGGTCTTTCGCTGGCGCCGCGTCAGCGAGCTACTCGGGACTAGCGAAGTCGCCATCACGTGGGAGACGACCGATCCCTGGGCTGAGGCAGGCAAGTATCGCATTAGGTACTTTGGGGATGCGAAGAGCTTGGGCGGGACAATCACTGCTTTTGAGGGGGTCAGTAGCGCTTTTGAGTTAGTAGACTAGTTAGATCCGGGAAGACGTGATCATATCCGTGTAGGATCTCATCTTTGTCCCCTTTTTTCTTTTTTTTCTTTTCTAGTGAAGAATGAATCGAAGGTTTAATAAAGAGAACTGTAGGAATATTGTATGGCGGATTAATAATATCTTTTGTCGGAATACGGCAATCAGGCGATCTTAATGATTGTGTTAATCCGTTTCACCGGGCCTCGCATGTGATGTACACGTGTAATGCACGGAAGATGCTTTTTCAGAGGGGAAAAGAGGGATAACCCTGGAAGCTCGTTATGCACAATCATCAAGTTTTTTCAGATTGACTCGGGCCCGACTCGATGCATAATCGCTCGAGCCCAGCAGATGCAGGTACGTGAAGGCATTGCTTAATTTAATTCATTGTGATCGTCGCCGTTCATCGGCGATACGGTATAAGGCTTTTCTTGATCTTCTGGAGATTTAAGGAGGGATGGTGTTCTTTATGCTAAAACATCGACGCATGAGTGGCCATTTTCATATCCTAAAACTGCCAGTTCAATATCGGCTATACCTTCTATTGAAAAAAAAAACTCCGATCGTCCACGAGAGCTAAATACCGTCCTTTGTCCGTCATCTCTGTTACCTAGTATAAAAAAATCATTTTTCGTATTCTGAACCCCTTTCACCCCTGTCTATAGGCTGGAGTGGCCTCTACTTATTATATCGCCGGGCACTAATGCAGCCTGGAAGTTAGCGAATGCTTTTTTCCCCTTGAAAAACACAGTGGGGGTTGCGATGATTGATAGACGCTCAGGCACATAATCAAAGTTTTGTTACAATTTCTCATATATTTCTAACATTGAGACACCATACATGTTATTGTATCAACATGGGGTGGTTCTCACGGGCTATCTAAGAAACACTAGCTAGGAATGAGTCGCTCATTCGATTCCATGAGTTTTATGTATGATATATTTATTGGTTATGGGATATCATCATGAAAGGTGCTAATGTGGAGATCATGCAGTGCGACAAGGCGATGACGACGACGGCGCTTATGCAGGAGCTGTAGATGTGAGACGGAGCTCGGTAGGTAGGTAGATCGGATGTCTGCCAAGTGGCATAAGACAACTAAGGGGTCGCTGGGTAGCAAGCCAATAGTTTCTCACAGTAATGAAACATTCCGGGCGGGAACGACAATGAGTCGCGACGAGTCAATAGAGACGCAGGCGCTCGCTCCGGTGGTCGGCGTTACATGGGGAAGTTCGACGTCATTCATTGAATGAAGACTTCGAACCCCGAAGGTTTGGGGGTATATGAGATGATACGACCAGACAAGTCCTGGTGAGATGAGGGAGGCGTGATGCAATTCGTATAGCAGGAAAAGAGAAAACTAGGTGTGAAAATAATGCAGCTCCGAAAACCCGGCCTATCAAGGCAACGCCAACAGCGCGAAATGACCACCTACAACGGGTCGTGCCGTGAAAGTGATGCCAGGGTAGTCGCCCGAAGCGCAGTCATAAAGGTCGGTGAAAGCCCTGTTGGTGGGCGTCACATTGATCCAGTTAGCGATGCGCGAGATGAAGTCATTTTGGGTCTCCTTGGAGGCGATGGCGGCGGCCCACAACTGCCAGTCGGTCTTCGAGTAGGTGTGGCGCGTGTCCAGCGGCACGCAGTACTCGAGGGCCACGGTCGGGTAGAAGTTGCTCTGCATGTCGTAGACGGACTGTGGGACGAAGTCGTAGCCGAAGCCCAGCAGTGAGTTGGCATACAGATTGTACAGCAGGCCGTGCGAGGCACCGTCTCCGTATGACAGTGTCGTATGTGGAGGGTTCGCCGCGCTGTTGATGCCGAGCTCTTGCCACTGCTTGATGTACGAATTTGCGGTGTTCAGGTAGTTGGTGGCGTCGTCTGCGTGGCCCGTCAAGTTTGAGATGTCAGCCATGGCGCGCAGCCCGATGATACCTTTGATCGCTAGGTTGGTCTGGTTGGCCAACGACCCTGCGAAGTCATCTGTTGAGATCTGGTCCGCTGGGATCAGCGACTCGTCGATGAGGTAGCCAGCCCATTTCGTCAAGATTTCGTAATGCTGGTTGAGATAATCGGTGTCCTTGGTTCGTTGTGCGTAGGCGAGCACCATGATTATCATGTTTCCACACTCTTCAAGTGGCTGGGGTTCATCTGTACCGTCCGGATACCCCTTAGCCAGAGGGAAGGTGCCAAGATCGTGAATAGCGTTTGTGTTGGGATAGTGTCCATTCTCTTGGTTGAGGAATAATGGCTTCAGGAGGTAGTCGAGAAGTTTGGGATTAGTGTACAAGATCAGGGGTATCGCAGGGAATATGACATCCACGGTCTGGATATCGCTGTTGGAGCTGATTTCCTTGAGGAAGACGACAGGATCCGAGTCAGTTCCAGTGAACTGCAGAGCTCCAAAAGTCTGGCGGACGCTAAGACTGGTGATGGTCAAATAATCCTGACCAGCGGCAGCAATGGAATCCGACGCGACTTGTTCATCAAGGCTGGTGGCTAGACCGGCGGCCGTACTATAGTCATTATAGAACCAGGTCACCTAAAGCAGTTTATGAGCAATGTCGTGGTACATAGAAAGGATATTTGAATGCTCGCTTACAGCGTCAATGTCAGAGCTAAAATAGCTCTTCCATAGAGATGGGTAGGTTGTGAGGCCTGAGCCTTCTCCCAAGAGTTGGATGGCATTGTCCTGGGTGAGACCGATAGTGAACAGAGTGTTGACCGAGTTGCTCGAGATAGATCCAAGATTCTTAGCGAATCCGAACACGGGCCTAGGAAAATTATCAGTTATGACACAAATGAAAAATAGACGTGCCTTCGGCTCACCAGTTAGTGTTTACAGCTCTAAAGTTGGTGTCTTTAGTGTTTCCCAGAACACCTTTGTTTTTGAAGGCGCCCCGAACATCGACGTCAGAGCCGCTCTGGAAAGTGAGCTGCAAGACACATTAGTACTGGTATCACACAGGGCTATCTCTATTGAGTCCTAAGCAGAATGTGCACTTAAGAAGACTTACGCCATCTGTGTTTCCGGTGGACCAGTAGAAATCACCCCAATTCGGTAGCTCTCTCGTCTCCGAGATTTCAGTCTGGGTTTGGCGATGAAATGTATGGTATGCGACCCCATCAGAAGTTCCATAGTCCCATTCGATGACAGCACCTAGATCACCAGATGCCCATTCTAAAGTTATGCAGTGAGTAAAAGCCGAGACTGGATAGGCCACATTCGTCACTTACCACCAGAAACATCAGCATACAACTGGACATCGTGTTCAGCGCCGTCGAGGGAGTGAACGCCAACGTCAAGGTATGAGAAGGTCAGAGACTGCCTTTTCAAGTCGTTGGGCGTGACTGGTGAGAGGAATGTGATGTTCATCTCCACCTTGCCACCAACATTCATGACAAAGTTACTCCTTGTTGATGTATAAGAGAACTCAGTCTGATCCACGTTCTGCGTGTTTGGCACAGAACCCATCCACTGATACGTAGCCCCATCGACTTGAATCAAACCGGTCCAGGCTGTGACCTGTTGTCTGCACGATAAAATTGAGTCAAAACCTAGATTTCCTGGGCAAGAATAGAAAACTTACTGCCAGAAGACGGGCCACTGGCCGGCGAGGTACCCGCCGTTGCCGCCATCGCTCCCAGCATCCAACCAGGTGTTCAGGTAGGGGGCTTTAACAGCAAGCGGTATCGCAGGAGGTCTGGCAGGAGAAAATGTCGATGCTCCCGAGGCGAGACCCCCAAAGAGGAACGCTCCAGTCAGAGCGTCCTTAAAGCCCATAGTGAACGGCATGCGCAGACCCAAATAATGAAAGGACGGGGTAACTGCTTGATCTATAGTAAGATGTCTGAATTTATCAGACTACCTTGTATATACAGGTATCGTGCATGCAATGACATCGAAATGAGATGAGCAAGCGGGATGAAGCATAGGTTATTATAGACAAGCTTTGAGTGAGGAACCTTAACATTAAATGCTACATGACAGTTGGTAAAGGGGGACTAGGTATCCGCAGAATCAGATGGCCAGGACGAATATGGAAGGTTTCCCAGAAGACACAAGAGTCATGAAGACTGGTTAGACCCCGGGAGGCTGGTAACAGGACAGGATTCCAAGTCATGAGACTTGAAGAAGTTGGTCTGCATCCCATGGGAGAGGCATCGTGGAATGATCTATTATGAGGGGGGCAACCCGCATTGGGGCGGGCTTGGCTTCCTGAGAGACAGACACATAATACTAGGGGGCTAAGCGAACAATCTGTAAGGGAAAGCGTTAATGCCTCCCTTAGATTGTCGTGACGCCATCGATATAAGTGAAAGCGGTGGCACTGCAGACAATAAGACCTCGGGGTGGGCCTCGAGTCCGCCCAACGACAGCTACCTAGATAAAAGATAAATTGAGCATGCGCAAACGAAATGCACCCATGTGCAGTAGTATAAGCCAGAGCACCCGAGCCAAGCCATTGAACTACCAAGGCCGTCGAACAGTTTAGTTAACACTCATGTGATAGGGCTTTGCTGTCAGCATCTTGCAGCCCGGTCACGTCTGAATCTGTGACGGTCTTGGGAATGGAATGTTCCAAACAATCGGAAAGTCGGAAGCGCAAATGCCTGTGATTGGAAGAGACAGCCTCATAGAACTCGCATGGGCTCATTAAGGACGCACAGTTGTAGGTTTCCCTATCCGGAAATTGATGTGTAGCGTGATTATACAAGACCAGCGTACCACGCAAAGGCACTTAATGACTTCTTCGGAGATTTCGTAGTATCCTCGTGTTGCAGGTGGCGCTTTGGCATAGCATATTACTTTTCTAGAGGTAGTTCGGCCAAGAACCAAGGTAAAGGGTAGGTAGCATAGGTTAGCATGGGGCTTACCTCTGCTGACTTAATGACAGCTCAGATATCGACGCAAGGATCATGTGTTGGCTGAACCGGATTAGAGTTGGACTAGCCTAATGCTCGTCACATTTTCGGTACTTGCAAAGCGAGTCGCCGCCGCAATGCAGGTCCAGATAGTCCAGCACATGCCTCATGCCTCATCCCATGGCCGCTAAGCGGGCCAGGAGTTGTCGGGATGCATTAAACTCTCGTCGCTTTGTTCCACAATCGTAGGCTGGCTGCGCGGAGCAAATAGCCAAGGGGTTGAGGGGTGGTCTCGAATAACTCCCTATAATAGTTAATAGTTTCATCCAGACTCAGACCCTTATACCAAGCGAGAATGGAGAAGTATGCTCTAGACCCCGTTGGAAGCAATTAGTCTAGACATCCCAGCCCTCCAAAGAGCCGCTAGTTTTGCTTGCGTTACAGCAACAACACAGACTACTGCGAAGTCCTCTATGCTAGTGTTGAGATGGTAAGCTATGCATGCCAAACGAAGATTCGAATTCTTACAGTAGGAGAGTACCTACAGCGAAAGCAGGTGATTCCCAGGCTCTCGGCGACTTGGCGCAGGGTTGCATCATATCTTCTGGCCTGGCGCAGGGTGCAACGTGCGGCACTAAATCCAACCCCTGGTAGACCCAACCCAGGCAGACCCAGGTAGCTTGTCTTGGCTCCCATCCTCCCCGCCTCTTCCCGTGCTTCTCCAGCTGAGTTGTGAAAAGCCCCAAGATCTGGGGAAGTGGCTTGGCGAAAGTGCCGTTCTGCTCGCGTGTGTGTGAGCCTCTCACGGCGTTCCATAAGTACACCACGAGATCCCGTTCGTTAATCAAGTCGGTGTGTGCCTGACACTCGTCATAATGCCTTTCTTTTTGTTGTAAGTGATGCAGCTTAAGGCAGGTCACAGGGTTGCCTTGCCCACCCGATCGTCTGGTCTCGGGTTCTGGAGAGTAATTGGCTGAAAACCGGCGACGAAATGCGGAGAGACCCAAGTTCCCCTCAATAGCACGGCGCAAAATCCGAATTTTCGGCTGGGGTTTCTCCAATTCCAACATGTTAATACTTTCCTGAATGGGAAGGACAATGTCCGCATGAGGTTGCAGAAAAAGATCGTTAAGTAAGATCATGAGATCTCCTCATCTTGCACATTCACCAGTTGCATTCTGACGGTGACGTATCAGTCCCTAGCCAAGCTTTCGTGAGAACCTGTTGTCAGCAGTGAGCGGTCGAGCGGGAGAAACAGCCCGCACATTCGTGACTAATAAGCATGCACTTCTATGCACTTATGCCTATTACGCAGCTTGTCCGACGGTACACCACTCCACAAAACAGCCGAGTTACGATCGGAGCATTCGTAAATCTCGCATGGATTCATGAGGATCTGGATATATGCTCTGATTGGATCTGTCATGGCGACTGAGACCTCGGCCTAGGGCATCTGGCGAGGCGGTATTCGAAAACGTCAAGGCCGCGAGCCGCGGGAGAAGGTCGGTCAGGAAGAAATAGTCTTGTGATAAAGGGCCAAGACCAGAGTACCCGATGTATAGGAGGCATCGATCATGTAATAACCGCTGGACAGAGGCTGGACTTGGCTGAACCCGCCCAGATATTCGTTTAGCTTTCCGTTCAAATAGTTTGGTATTTAGCAGAGGAGCAAGTTTTCAGGAGCCAGCTCACTGGCCTGAGTAACTCATCTAGGAATTAGTATGACTGTTCTCGATCCCTATAATTGCGGCCGATTTCGAGCGTTTCGTAAACACGTCTTTTCGTGAATACCGTCATAAATTGTTTCGTCCTGTCCTTAGAAAGAAGATGTTGAATATAGGAGATTGGATAATCGTGTTACCAGGTAGATCGGTCAGAATGCTTCGACGGTTCATACCTCTCTCACTGTCATCTTGAGAGAATGTCTCCGCCAACTCGCCTAAGTATAGCTCGATGACCCATTACCCCGCCCATCCGTGATTGACTATATTGTGGTGTACTGACATAGAGTCTGACGTTTCTGTGTTCTTGTCATTAACTCGCCGGTGGGATGATGGGCCTTGGCAACATTATTAGGTCTTGTCAGTCTCGTGACATTTCTTCGAGAGTGTGAGATGAAGCAATATGCTTCAAATTGTATAGCTTAATATAACTTTCATCATTTAATAGTCTTGCGCCTAGTATCGTTCTCCGATTTTAGGCTCGTTTGGATGAAAGAAAGATGAGTGAAGTAGGAACCCCGTCCCTTCAAATAGTCGACTGCGTACGATCTGCAACCAGTTATGCCCGTGACTTCTCCATAACACCTTCACGTGGTAATTCATAATACGAGAATTTTAGCGTCTGCTAACGATTTGATTGGGCATTTTCTAATACGGGGGAGGGTGAGCCACTGAGCACAAGATAAGGAATCGTCCGCAAATTTCCCTAACGTGTCAGTAATAGTGACACTAAAGGCAGGAAAAGGCAACGTCTCGATCACTCGGATGCTAGTAAGAGGATCCCTACGTGATCGTCTCAATGTCGTAACACCTCGATGTGTTAAATTATCCGAGGTTTACGAAGTAGCAATATATGCGCCGCTGATCAAGTATGAATTGAATGCTTCGGCCCGCAAAAAGGAACGAAGCGTACCTTGATGCAGCTACATGATGGAGAAACACTAAGACGTAAATGATTCATGATTTGCTTCGTTGGTCGTCAAAAGTGGATGATTCATCCGTAATTTCTGCCTAGTAGCACCATGCAGTGGAAATACCGTCAACTATCACAAGCACTTGTTGGTTACGGCTCACGTGTGTGCGCATGTTCTTTCCATAACCAGCTCGAGCCCAATAGCATGTTGCTGTAAACAAGCCTAGTCCCTGATTCTAAATCGTACTCAGGTCTTCAATTATAGCTTCACGTCGATAACTCATCGCATGCATCTATCCGTTTTCAGAACACCAATTCATCGTGAGTTTCTTGTCGCCGAAGTATTGTAGTATAATGGAATCTGTTACCGACAGCTTCAACGGACTCGGCCGATGAAAACTCTGTCGCTGAAGACACTTTGTGCTAACAATAACTGCTCTGAGTTCCTGTCTCCTTTTATGGCCGAGGCATACCCATGATATGGGAAGCTATGTTTGGTTCATACTCGGAGTCGACGAGGTAATTCGACAACGATTTTGATCACTCAAAAAGATAGGGCGATTCTAAGCACAGACCAAGGATCTTACTTAGGGCGCCTTAGGCCGTAGAAGCATTAGTTCAAACACGTCCTTCCTTCTCGAAGACTTCTACACAGAAGCACTTTCCCGCAAACGCTTGGATTGCGAGAGCATATCGATCCTGGCAATAAGATCTGTGACGCTGTCGCGGGGGGTTGAGAGCATAGCCACTGTCTCAGGTCAGTAGCCAAGATAGAACGAAAGCGTTAGTGAGGAGCTTAACCCCGGTAAGAGGGTTACAGCGACCAGGAACGATTATACGTTTATTTTTCGTCAGAGTTAAAGTGAGGAAGGTCATTGAAACAGAGGCGCGGTTCCTGAAAAATTGCCAAGAAGAACTCAGGGAGCTTGCTAGGAGATAGCATGAATTCCTGATTGGCTGATATTGCAACACGGAGCTAGCTCCTTACAATGTCGCTATCGTCTCCGATTGGTGTTGGTGTTGGTGCAGCATCTCTCTTCAACTTCGCATGAATATCAAGGAAACAAGTACTATCTCTCCCCATAAACTGCTTATCAAAAACTAAGACTTCTTCAAGTTAAGCTTTCAATAGCGCACAAGAGATTGTAACCACCTCCCCTCCTCGCAGCACCCGCCCCTGAAATCTACCCCCGTCCAGCACGAAAGACTATAATACACAACGCCCCGGAAGATATAGAACCCAGCAGCCTTGCTAACTACCGGATTGGCATCGAGATCCTGCTCACTTAGCTTTGGTATTAGGCTATTGGGACGCAATACAGTTCAAGCGAGCTTTCTTGGACCAAGACTATAATAAAACTTGCTTGAGTCTCCATCCAATATCATATGTATAATTTCACTATCCTAAGATCTTGCAATAAAAGCTTTTCTATATCGGGCCCTATATATTCCGATTAGGGTATATCTAACACGATGAAGTGAAATCGCCTACGTTGGTTCATATGAGATCCTCTCATCCCAGCGCCAGGAGAGGCGCAGGTCTCGTCCCATGACTTCCCCTGGGATGAGCCCAGGGTCTTGCGACGATCTCTGACGGGTCTTCTCCTAATTCAGTAAAATGTGTGATCCTATGAACCTGGTCTTTGCTCTTCGTTTATGTTGGAACATTACCGAGTCATGACAGAACATGCCAAGCAGATACGTTTGAGCCCTGACCTTCATCATAGTCAGGGGAAATGATTCTTGTGTAGTGTCTAATAGGAGGATATCCGTGTCATAGAAAGGGATCTTGATTGAAAAGGCATCAGAGTCCTTCGACTACAACGACCTTTTCTCGGCAAAGTTCCTTGTTTCCTCTGATTTCGGTCTTTTTAATTTTTCGCTTCGTTGGCGCTTGGTCGCTCACTACATTCATTCCCTTCTTGCCATTCCTTGATTGATCTTTTATGCCCTTTCACTCACTATGCTGTTCTCAAGTAGCCATAGATTTGCTGTTGTGATGGCGTTAGTAGGAAGCAGCCAGGCCCGTCGTCAGCTACCCAAGCAGTTCTCATTTGCCAATTCATCAGCAGTAGCTACTACATCAGACACACAAGTTGAAGCGACTTCGAGCATTCTTACTACTTCAGCATCAGCTGCATCCGATAGTACCACCACCGCTCTCAGCTCGTCAACAATTATTGTGAACACCACAACGTCATCTACTGTGGGCGCCGTCGTAGATGGTATAGTTGTCTTAACTCAACCCATCTTAGTTGTATGAGATCCTAACTAGCCTATAGCCTCTTCGTCGGCAACTAGCAATGTGACAGTCACTAGCAGTATATCAGCTGCATCGACCATTCCGCCCTTCGCAAATATAAGCACAGCCAGCGTCGGGGCAGACTTGACCACCGTAACGATATCTGCAACTTCTATTCAAACTATCATCTCATGCGCATCAACTGTCACCAACTGCCCAGCTGCGTCAGGCACGGGTGAAGTGACTTCTCTTCCTACGTCACTACCAGAGGGAGTATCGACAGTGTTGATCACCACTGTGATTGGGGTAACGACGACTGTTTGCCCTGTCACGGAGGTTCCGGCTATTTCTTCCTCTGTATTGGCATCTTTCAGTTCTCTATCACCTACCGAGACTGGTGTGGCGACTACGGATGTCATCGACTCGCCTACAACAAGCGCAGTTAATGCAGCCGAGACTACCACACCAGCCCTTTCAGTTGTTACAATGACTATTTCTGATACGATACTCACGAGCGTCGTAACTCCGACAGCCATCCCAGTTGTGTCTATCGTCACTGTTATTGTAGGAGCGGGTACGGAAACGACGGTGATCACGAGTACACTCACCATTTCCCCAACGACATCTTCCTTAGTTCCGACAGTTGTTACTGTCACCATGGGCGGAGGGGATTCCGGTGACCAGATCACAACATATACTATGACCGTAGCCAATCCGGCTTCTTCACCGCCAGCTGCGTCAACCATTACGCAGGCTATCGGGGGTGGCGTCGTTACTGAGACAGTTACTAGCGTTGTTACAGCTACAATGATATCTGTCTCTACGGTGAATGCACCAGGGACGTGTGCTTGTACCACCGTTGCTGCTGATGCGGCCGAGCCCCCAAAGAAGTATCATGGACTCAAACCATACGTTGCTGCCGGAGCAAACACCACGGGCCAAGATGCGAATGGGAAATACAAATTTAGGCGCTCGGTTCTTTATTAGATTTAGTGAGAGGGGATTCGAAAGGTCTCAATTTTTTTTTCTTCACGATCTTTGCTATAAACGCGCTCAAAGCCTATTGAGTAGGCATTAAGGAGTCTCGGGATGGGTTACTGATTTGATTTTTGATATTTCCTCACTATCTCTCAGGCCAGAGATGTCAATATGTTGTTGTGGGAAACGAGGAGCAGGCATGCTATCATGGAGCAACGGAAATAAGTAGGCGTCAGGATACGCCATTGGAAATGAGGGACGACTCAACGGGAGTTTATTGTATACGGCGGGGTTGCCTAGAACATCAGCCCGGCTGATATGTTACACCTTTGAAAATTGAGTGAATATACACATCTTATCAGAGAAGCGGTTTAAGATCTAGTGCTATCTACAAAATGCGAAGATGAACTCGTCTTGTTGCCCGATCGGCAGTGATCGACTGGTAAGCAGCTACCTGGGAACGCGATGATTACCATATTATTCCGTAAGTGCAAGCATGAAGATGCAACATATCACTCAAACATGTCTACGGGATCTACATGCTTACATAGCGGGTTGGCTTGTATGATAAGTCTATGTGGCGAGTAAAGACAGGGTGTTGAAGTGCAGAGAGCTAGGGCCGCCGAGCAACGACGAGTTTCTTTATGATGATGATGATGATGATGATGATGATACGATGTCCTCAGAATAAACAAATTCGAGATTTTCCGAAGATATATGAACAGATCTCTTCACTGCTGTGTTGGAAGGGAGCGTAAGAATGATAGATAATAGAAATCACTCAACCTGTAGTGCAAGAGAGGAGACTATAGTAGGTATTCTTGCTTCTGACTAACTGCTGTGGCCACGCAGAAAGAAGACTCGGGCTGACGTAAGTTAGCCTGAGACATTCAGGAACGAGTTCGAGCTCTTGTACAGCGTATAAGCACGGGGTTGTACGGATATCGCTGTGACCATTTTAGTACGTGTATGTATAAGAATAGTATATCATCATAGGTCGGCTATAATATGCTTCCGTAGGGCTCAAGCCTTTATAACAAAAATTGGCAATCAGTCATATATTGCTGTTCTGACTATTCTTGGCCTCGCAGAAGTCAGAGTGTCATTCGTATACCACCGAGAGTCAACGACTACGAAGTTGAACAACACAGCCAAAAAGAAAAATTCAAGGGACAGATGAAGCAGAGCATACAAGCTTGAAGACTCTATTTACGATTCGCAGCTTTTACTTCGTTTGATGATTATTGTTTTGTTGAAGAAGTGGAGTTTTGCGGTATGGGATGCGTGGGTGGTGTTTCTTGGTTGCCTCGATTCCTGGTCTCGAATCTACATGTAACCTCCTTCAATATTCGTGCTATACCTCGTAGAAAGGTGGTTTGGAAATCCATTTATCTGAGTTCGGATAGGAAGCTGGAGAGGCATCAAATAGTTACAAAACGGCATTATGCTGTTAGTATGTTAGTTAGTATACTAGCGTCAGCTAGGCTAAGGGGTCGGCCATACTAACTTAGCGGGCGGAACCTCCCGAAGAATATATCAAATATTATTGACACGGAAAGAAAAGTTCCTAGCTGACATGTGTTTTTTTTTTTTTTGGACAAATGCGGCGAATCCAACCCTTTCGCAGTGCAAGTTCCGTTCTCGTTTCCATCAGCTCGGAAGCGGCACAAATAAGGAGTACGTGTACGCCAGCGGCGGTGCACGCGGTAAGACGGCGACCGGCCAAACCGATGAATTGTTGACGCAACCAACATAAAGATAGAGAATTGAATTATGCATTATTCAGCAACTACCTCATCGTTGCCTTCAGCATACCAGCCGCCTACTTTCTTATATGTAAACCGAGAACATGAAATAAAGGGGTTGACCACCATTTGAAGTTGTAGAAATGGTTTGCAGGCTTACTGTGTACTACGTATGCAAGTCATCTTGACTTATGCGTGAAAGGGGGGCCAAGCAAAATCGAGAAACAGCCGAAAAAGCGAGGTCCGACGCGAAGGAGTGTTTTAACTACTGTAAGTACGAAGTAATGATTGTTTAGTGGTATGATGAGATTATCTTGTTCCTCACTCTCTGGACTTTCCATGCTAGTGCAAGTTCGTTATTGACTGGCGAAAACAAGAAACTGTTATAGTCCACGGGGTTTCGGATTTCGGCGGGCTTAGCTAGCCATTTATGGATCAAGAGTATTGGCCATTATCTCGAATTTATTACGACTATTATGCAACTCCCTAAAATGGAGGTTATTCCAGAGTCACGGACCGAATGATGGTCGATCACCAAAGAACAAAGTATACAGTCGGTAATTTTTCTACTGCGTGCTCATCTGTAACGTACAGTCGTCAGGTATATGAAGCAAGTCTTGACGATCTTGTCTTTGGCTCTAAAGAACCAATAGCGAATTATCATTGCCAAGACCAACGAGTACTGGGTTTCTACAGTACATAGTAGAAGAAGATCCCTATTTGGGACATAACAATAAATTAGAGTGCGTACGCAATCTCGGCATCAAGTGGCCCCCATTCTAGGACTCCTTGCAGCCTTGGTTCACTGCAATTTTTTTTTTCAAGGAACACGAATCGTCCACGCTATTTAATATGCTGCGGAAACGTCCCCTGTCGATCAATATCGATCCAAGTACCGACATTGGCTTAAACAGGTTCTCACATTCCCACATTTCACTCCCGCCATTTGTCACGTTCAAACTACGGCCAAACTAAACCTTCGATTTGATATGGGGGAGGGTCTGTTTATACACTAGTGTAGAGGGCTGATTACTCATCTCATGCACACACAATGTCGTTCTAATGTAGCTCTTCGGTGCTATGGTATGCAAGTTCAGTTACTTCAGCTCCTGCACCAGACTGAGCTGTAGGTTTGCGTAATTGAACACCTATCAGCCACGACGTGCTTCCAGCTCATCCTACATCTGACTGGACTCCTATCCAAAAATGGCATTGCAGAATCCGTAGCAAATCCGTCAAGCCATATGCTGATCACCTGGTGTTTTGGAACATGATTCGTCCTTGAAGGCTTAGGCTTTCCATCAATCGGAGAACTCCATGAACAGTTGCACCACCCAACATAGCCTCGACTATAACCACGACTTATATCCATGTCTTGTCAATGCTCTCGCGTTCCACAAGAGGATTTTAAAGTACTGTACAGTATAGATGCATGACAAGCGGGCGGATCGTAGCCTTTAGTGTACATGGGTTAAATACGACCCAGATTAGCCAATGATTAATGGCGCCGTTGAGGTTTTGAAATACCACGCGCCGATCGTTAGCTAACAGCAACGGATACTCCCCTCCCATATATCCAACAATGGTCATGTTTCCGGATCCATGAAACAACATACCGGGGGTTCGGTAAGCCACAAGGGCCACAAGGCCCTTGCATGGCACCATCTATCGCGATTGAGTCAATATCAAATCTTGGTAAGTAGTGTGAACTGGGTAGGTGTGAGCCCATAGATGGGAAATGGCGTCACCGAGGTCAGGTAAATGAGCTGACGTCTTACGCATATATCAATGCCACCGCCCAGCCTTGTCCAAAGCCAAGAAAGAGAAGAGATTAAGCTGGTCTTCTGTATCGCACACTAGGAAACTGAATATTCATTCATTACCTATATCAACAACAAGACAATACTTGATACGCTCTCTCTCATCGTCAATCTTTTATTTGCACACATATCATACCTACCAGCAAGATGGCCCGCCTCTCCCTCACTCTGCTCGTAGCAGTATTACTGCAAACAGCCTCGTCCCTTCCACTGGTTGACGAAAAACAACATACCCCAACTTCTCTGCCCTCAGGCTTCCCGACAGGGCTGCCAACGGGACTGCCCACAGGCTTCCCAACCGCCATCCCGACCTCTCTGCCATCTGGGTTCCCTACTGATTTGCCGACGGGGATCCCTACGAGCTTTCCCACACCCACAGGCTTCCCGAGCGGCATTCCCACGGGCTTCCCGGGCACGGGTTACCCTCTGCCGACCGGCTTCCCACACCACTACCCCCCTCACCACCCTCATCACCATCAGCCAGAAGAGGGTAGCAGGGCTATTCCTATGCCAGAGAAGCGCAACTTACCTGTGACGCCTAAGTGGCTCCGGTGGCTTCCCTTCGAGAACATCAATATGTGAGATTCGCGGGCTCGAGGAGGGAGCGACTAGGATAAGAAACGGCAGGATCTGGTATTCGCCTGGCCGGCTGCCTCGAGAGTCGCTACGAGTCGTGGAAGAGAACCAATCCGGAGCCGAGAGGGAGGAGGAGCCGCGTATGGAAGACCGCGCGAGGTGGCCACCAATGGCGAGAGAAACATCAGAAAGAAGAGAAATGGGATAAAGGACGATGACATATACGTCCTCCCTTACGTCGCGTATTCGATTCTTGTATGTAAATATTTGGGCCTCCTGGGATGTCATCTTGGTCCCGGTGTATAGACCGCGAGCGAGGTGTTGAACCCACTTGTGAGGAGTTGTCCTGAGGTACATAACTTTAGCTCGGAATACAGCTGTCACATACCGTTCACTTGATATCTTGTTGTAAATGTGACGTGGATTGGTAGTCACGGAAAATAGTGTGAATGCACTGGTTTGATGTAGATCTCCCGTTTATACGATCCTGTCGTGGGTCTATGCGGTTCTACGGCACAGCCGTATATAACTATAGCATATAGAAAGGGAAACTCCTTAGGCACGAGCCACCAAAGGAAAGTAAGAACGAATCTTATTGTCAACTTGGATTTAACCTTTTCGCAAGACAATGTGCGGTATTAAAGTCAGACGTGAGCTGACTGTTATCATATCGGGAATTGCCAGGAGGTGTCCGACGTCACACAGCATTGTAAAAAAGAAATGCTGTACTCACCAAAGGTTCATCCTTTCGCACATTTCCATAGAATTAGATTGAATAATTTTTCTTCAAAGATTCTGCTTGGCCAGTGTATTAGTAATATTGACTTCAGCCGCTTGATCATAGTGCATAGACAGGAAACGTCCATATACAAGCATTCCCTGATTGAAGTCATGAGTCAAAGACTCCATCTTGTACCTCACAGAGACGACTTTGACTATGCAAAGCTTGGCCGCTTTTCTAGATCACCTTGTAATGGCCCGTAGCCATACCAGGGGGCCAGGCAAGAAGAGCAATACTTACCGAAGTCTATATATGTTCGACAACTTGCTCATTGGCGGACTAGCAAAAAAGTGCCAACTTCTGGCCATCGAATATGGCATTTCTTCATTGATCTCTTTAGAAGCCCCTCATATCCTTTGCATATGAAGTAGAGAGCCGGTGCCATTATCGAAAGTCCTGGAGGCAGGTAGCTATATGCTCAAGGTTGGGAATGTTTACTTATTCTACTATCCTTTGGCTTACTTATCTGCTCTCGATGCGCGAAAACCGGCCGGATACTGAAGCTCAAAATATGAAATAATAGTTGAGACAACGGAATGATTTACGCAGACACTCGATAATAGAGGCGTCTGTAATGCGATCCTGATTGGTCACAAGACAAGCACTCGAGCAGCGAAGTTCATGTTCGCTCCAAAATCGATTCATGAGAAACCATCATCATTCGATAACGCATGTTTCCTCCACGCTCAATCTGGTAAACCACTGATTGAACGTATCGCGGTCCTGTAACTTGTGTAGCCTCAGCAGAGGTGATTCGACATATCCCCACCGATGGAGAACGCCATCATCATCAGTAGCGGCCCTCTGCAGGGCAATGCATAAGGCGACAGGATATTGGCAAGTCTCAGCTACCTGCAGTAGGTGAACCGATACCCGAGTCTCATCGGCAGTTGTTGATCCGTCCTCGCTGTCCCTATAGACTTGAATATCCAGCCCTAGGTCCGGGTGATCGATGAAATATTCCGTCTCACGTCGTCCGACGGCCTTGCGAAGTTGGCATGGTAGCACGCGGCCTTTCAAGACCAAATGGCCACCACGTTCAGCGAGTCCGAACGGATTGCCGTCGACGTAAGAGCACGACACATCGACTACGTCGGCTATTGCGGTGACTGGGCCTTCTATATCGGTATCGAATCGGACCGCGGACCGCACCGATGCCCACGACCATGTCGGCGCTATCCAATCACCCGGACGTCCCGATCCGGGTCTCGTCGATCTCCAGAGTAAATCTGCGTGCAACGAGCGTGACCAGAGACCTGCCAGGTAGGACTCGCCTTGTCTTGCTGCCATCACGTACTCGGCCAGTGCTCCTATTGCGAGAAGCTTGTCTGTCGCGTTAGTCAGTGCAAGACTCGAATAAAATCCCACCATCCTTCTCCAAGACTTATCGAGCTTGAAGCGGAGATCGCTGCTGTCGTCTGGTGAAGAAGCATCGGCGTAAATTATCGACATGTCAGCCGATCCATGATTGTTGTTTAGCGGGCCTGGAATCATCTGCTGCCGTAGATGTTCGAAGAAGGTCATCTTCAGACTCTTGACGTTTTCGGCACCGTCGCAATGAAACCCACACTGACAAGACGTGGTCTGGTAGCATTCCCATACCAATTCTTTACCAGTGAAGTAAAGAATGCGGGGAGAGATGATGCGTTCCTGGAATGTCCATGCTCGCTTGAAGAGCGGCTCCGTACGGTGTACGAGATAGGGGTTGGTTATATCTTCGAGAGACAGCTGCGCGTACAACGAGCACTCTTGGCTCCCATGGCGAATCTTTCCAAGCTTGAGTTGACTTTTACTCTCTAATCTTGAGAATAGTCCCTTGGTGCTGTCTGCTGCATGTGCTGCGCCGATCGTGAGATAAGCATGTTGATACACGTGCATCATTCTCCCCGCTTCTCGCAGCCAGTCGTCTCTGTCCCGCTGGATAATGCATATCGAGTCTATCCAGACAAACTGGACGCCCAACCTGCGACTGAACAGCACAACATCCCTGAAAGTCGCCGGCAAGGACGACCATGCGATCTCCCGTTTCTGAGCCTCGATGTTCGCCCTTGTCGTCATACACTGTATAGGCTTGAGGCCCCAGCAGTGACTGAGCGCAACGTAGCGAGCGTCCCTCGATAGCGTCGAACTGTCTACTAAGCGCACGGCATCACCGGCCTCAGATCCGACGTACAAAAGACGCGTAGGGAGGAATTCACTTTCACCAGCCCGCTGGCTTTGGCAGCTCTCATGCGATGTCACGCAGTGGAATAACTGGCTGCGGGCCCAGTCCAACGAAACGTCTGCCTCGGTGGTCTCCGGGATGAGCTCGCCGCGAGGCAGTCCGGACAAAGGCTCCGAGCGCTGCTGCTCTTCGTCACCGGCGTCGACGACGTCGTGTGGGGCGGTGAAAATGTTCCACTCGTAGTCATCTCCGGACATGGAGGGGTCACGAAAGACGAGACACGGCTTTGCCTGGTTAGTCCATCGATCGAGCTCCCAGCTGGCCAGCGCGGGGCGATCGGCGACACATAGGTCGCGGAATTTGATGGCGATGTCGCACGATACGCAAGGGGCCGACTCGGAAATCCGGTTGAAGAGGTAGCCACTCGAGATTTCATCCGCATCCCAATGGGTTTCTGTAACTCTCAGAAGGTGTGCTGGATTGCCGTCCCATCCACAGCCAGGACAGGGTCGTCGCAGGCGCAACAGTGGCCCAAGCTCATGCAGCCAGTTCCATCTCTCGGGGAGGACAATTACATCGTGGTTGTTCTCGACGGAGTGCTGAGAAGAAGGATTGGTGGTAACAATATGAAGGAATCTGGCAATGAGGTCTGCCGTACCCATCTGGGAGACATTGGAGCCCTCTCGGGTTATTCTTAAAGCCTCTTGTGCATGCGCCAGGCTCGAGCGGTTCATGTTGCATTTTCGTAAAATGACATTCGTAAAATGCGAATGAGGCATAAGCATCGTCCAGTGCCTAAGGTCACACAGCATTCATTATCAATAATGATCGACTAATGCGTCAGCCCCTCGCCATCTCATCACGCCAATCCATACTAAATCGGACCATCCATGCAGCATTGTTCGCCCTCCTTTACAATCTGAAGATCTTCTGCTCAGCATTAAAAAAACGGTGTGAGCATCCTCTAATACAAAAATCTCTTTTAGTGTCTTGTACCGACAATTTGAGCTATGACTTTTCCAGATTACTAGGTTACAGATTATCGCGGTGTTAGGTGACGGGAAAATGCAATTCGTACAGAAGCCTACGATTTACATATGCTTGATAGCTGACGAATTGTTGACCGTTCAATGTGGCATTTCTTTATTGGAGCTCCTTGATGTCCCATGCATATACGGAACTGCTATGACCACCCATATGATCACCTGGAACAAGGGTATATATGTATATAGTCCGAGACCAATAGCCTATGGAGGTGTATAGACCTCTTCGCGTAATAGCTGAATTTATGCATACTCTACATACGAGATCCTAACGTTGCAACTCAAAAGTGATTCGAATCCGACGCGAAAATACTTTCAATACTAACAATGAACCAGCAACTCACAGAGGATGCAGACTCTATAGACAACTCTCCAGAGGAATCGAAAGAAAAGCTGTCTGAAGACACCAAGAGTTGTCATGAATTGCAATCGCAGATACTGAAGGTGCTTGAAGAACTCCGAGATGACGAAAGAAACTATCTGCTGCTAAGGCGTTTGAGATTGGGTATAGCAGACGACATTCCCCGAATTTCTCGTGAGCTTTGGGAGAACGGTACCAATGCTTGGGTAGGACACGACTTCCAATATTGGACCGACTTGCAGCCGGGGAGGTCGTTTCTTGCAAGTCTCGTTCCAGATACTACGAATTTACAGTCACTCAAAGACATAGTCGAAGACATCGCAAAGGAACAGCGGGAAGAATATCGCGCGGATTGGAGCAGATTCATTAATGGCGCTCGGAGTCACAACCATATCTGTCGCCAAGACATTCTTATATGCGATTGGCTCAAAAACTTCGAATGTCCGTTTGATTTTAGGAAGGTTTATTCTAATGGTGACCTTCATTCTTTCAATTTGGTAATAAACAGATCGGCAAAATCCGTGGAATATACGTAATCTGACGTATCTTTTTAGGACTTAAGAAGGGAGATTGGGGACGCTTGTGGTATCATTGCGTTCGTGGCACTGAATCCCCCATTCTGAATCCAAAGCCTAATATATGCCTTAGTCAATTCTCCATTAACCGATTCTTTGATGTCATCGACCCGGAAAGCGCAACCGCTATTATCTCCCTGTTGAGAAGTGATTGTGGTGGTTGTGACCTGGATTTTCTAGATGGGCACATTGCAGACTGGCGAAAGCAGCCGGAGGTCACGCAGGGCGGTCCTGGGGTCTTCATTCTTCGTGACAGCCCTCCTGTTAATGGCCGAGATGAAACCGTACAGATTGAGTCCTTTACGCACCATATGCGGTCTTTTACTGTTGTTAGTCCCAACGGAGAGACAGCCAACGCGAAGCCACCTGTTCCAGGTTTTAAGTGTCTCAGAGAGAACAAATCTTTTTGGGGTTTCTACAGCGCCATAAAAACAGAGTTAATTGAGAAACGCTACTCTACCGCGCTCAAGCTACTCCCGTTACAGAAACCGGCCGGACACTACGCATTGGTCTCAATATACGATGGCATGCAGCAAGATGCCCAGTTCGTTTTCCACAACAGTCCAGGCTATACCGGGCACACTCTAACATCCTGGGAGCAATATAACATATACCCAGCAGGACTGAATACTGGTATCTCGATGTTCCAGCTTCAGATATGCGTCTTTATAGATTCGTGGGAGCAGGACTGGATACTCACGATGAAACAGATCGATGAAATGGTCACTCTAAAAGTAAGCTGAATCCTGATATTGTTCAAATGGGATGTAAACTAAGAATTGAAGTTCAACGTCCTGGAAGATGACATGATTCTAAGGAAGCTGGTCCTTGAGAATAGCACTGATGCTTCCGTCTTGTATTTCAAGGTCCTCCAGATTCTAAACAATTTTTCAGACGTGGTGCGCGCGGCGCCATCCCGTTTGGACATGCTGTCGAATGTTGTTCGGCTAAAAATGGATTCCCAGTTCGCGGAGTCGTACCCGTACACAGAAAATACTAAGCACATCGTTAAACATAATTGGGATGTAGTGAGAGAACGACAACGCGATGCTTCAAGCAGAATCCTTGCGAAATTGGAACGAACTACAAATGAGGTCAAAAGCCTCCAAAGCGGGGTACATTTCGAGCACATCCTGTGTATTGATGCTTATGTCTTGGCTGACGTGAGAAATAACAGCTCTTCAATGTTCAGTCAATTACTGAAGCCCGTAAAAGCAGGACTCTAAATAAGTACCTGCTAGTTTTCACGATCGTCACGATTTTGTTCCTCCCTCCGACGTTTGTCGCTGTAAGTTGCTTGGCATACTCCGTGGCAACTCCGAGCTAACACCGACGACAAAACAGACATTCTTCGGCATGCACATTTTCGACGCAAATACGATTGGTACCACTCAAAGACTCTTCTGGGCCGTTTTAGGGGCATTGTCTGGAGGAACTTACCTACTCGCTGCTCTTGGTTTGTTCGGCTCCCACCTCTCAGCCGAGGAACGCAACGTATGGGGAACGAGTTTCAAGGAAAGCGTCAGTAAAAAAGTTGACAACTTGGTAGCCGGGTTTGAGAATACCAAACGGCGGGGAAGAAAAAAAGGAGGGTCCTAGGGGTTTAATTCGGGATCCTTTTAATGCTCAAGCATTGTAAATAGAAAACCAGACGTTACGTACGACCCTGTAGTTGAAGGAATCTAGGATAAGATCTCCTAGTGCAACCCGCTCGGCTTAACGAAGCCAGTATGGGCAAGGTGGAAGTACTCTCTGCCAATAGTACCCAAATACCATAAATACTTCATCGCTCTTGATTGCCGCCATAGCGTAGCCGGCACACGTGAAAGATTTGCTGATAGTTTTGCAAGCATTCGTGAATTGGTAGAGTTATAAGGCTCATAGCTGTAGCATGAAGGCTGTAAAGCTGTCCGGTGTAATAGTACGTAGCGTCTCGTGTTCCCATTCGGTCCGGGGTAGATGACACAGGATGATTGAAGTCATAGACACATCTTTAGATCAACCATATCAAATTTACAATCCACGACACCTTATATAGTACTTTAAACAACTTTCGATGACACCTTCAATGAAACCTGATTACCAACCTAGAGTACAAGATCTTCGCCATCCGTTGGTCTATGACGTGAAGAACGACCAATAAGTGTATAAGGCATGATGCAGAGCCAGTAATACAAATGCCAATCCCTACCCCCGTCATTACTTGATTTCTTCTTTCACCATTCCAGCAGAGCAGCATTACGATTGAAGGACTCGGCCTGACCAACCACGACCACCATCGTCGCTGCTATGCATCCCCCTAGTAGATACGTCCGATGATCCGATCGTTCAAAGGATCATGGATTAAGGTACAGCTTGGCACCCATGCCCCAGTCCCGAAACGGCCACAAAACAGTCCGAATGTCTGCGTTGTCTGGGCAGCTTAACAGCTGACGTCGACACTGGCCTTGGAGTTCATGAGCAGGGCAACAATGAGACCATACAGACCCAAGACTTCGGCGAAAATGAGAATCAGAATCATGCCGACGAAGAGTCTAGGCTGCTGTGCGGTTCCACGGACACCGGCGTCACCAACAATACCAATAGCGAAACCGGCGGCCATACCGGCGAGACCGACGGCAAGACCGGCACCAAGCTGGATGAAACCGGTGTATAGAGGGAGCTGCTGCTTCAAGCCATCGGAGATCAGGACGGAAACGACGAGACCGTAGATACCGATGATACCAGCCATAATGACAGGAACAATGTCTAGGTCCTTGTTAGCATCGGATTCCACCTAGCAAAGCCGGTCGAAGGGGAGAGGCGCGTACTCTTGACGATGAGGTCAGGTCTCAGGACACCCATAGCAGCAATACCAACACCGGACTTGGCAGTTCCATACGAGGCACCCAAGCAGGTGAAAACGATGGCGGCCGTGCAGCCCATGGCACCGAAGAACGGCTAGTCCCTATGTTAGCAATGTGAAAAAGACAAATGATGACCTTCGCGATGGGTGGTGGCGCTTCGCCACGGAGAGGGGAGAGGTAAACGAACCGCGTAGACCGGGCTAAACAGGCAACCAAGTTAGCAAATGCAGCACTAGAATGATGAATAGTGAACGCGAAGACATGGAGAAGTGATTTGTGATGACGCAGGAGCTTGCGCTGATGGAGGTCGAATAGGAGATTGAGGAGGCGCCATAATCAATTACGTACCAAGCTTCTGTGTATTCAGCCATTGTGTGAGTTGTTGGGGTATTTTAATTTGAGATATCGAACAAAGCTCGCGAGATGATATCGTGAAGCTGGGGTTCGAGGCGACAGGATCGGTCGGGTGTCGAGACGAGATGGACGAGGTCGGTAATGACGATGAGAGGTGGTCTGCAAAGTGCTTGTTTTCGAGGTTGGACAGGTCAGTCAATCACTGGGGGAGCTCTGGTCTTTCTTTGCTTCTGGCTGCAGGCACCTGGCAGATTACCTAAGGCGCGTCTGCGCCCACTTCGGATCGGATTAACTTGCGCCCCACCAACCAAAAAAAAATAATTCCGTCCCGCGGTTGGTTGGTCTATCAGTTCATTGTAGCGAAGCTTTGGAGCTTGGAACTTTTGACTTTCTCCCCTCGCACCGCACGAATTACGAATTACTCAACCCATCCTCAACTCCCGCCTCCTCTCTACCCAGGGCGAGCCAACGCAAGGAACCCTGAACTCTTCTCCGCAATCAATCATCATGGCCAGTCAAGAGAGCGCCGGTAAGTCGTCACTTATCCGCCTGCAATTGCTTCGGCGCCCGCCCGCAAATTGTTTCAACACCCTTCCACCGGCGTCCCCAACAAGCCTGTTTCCAAGACTCGCTTCCAATTGCTCGAACGCCTTGCCAGTTGCGCTTTTCCACGAAGATCTACACGCTGACTGGTGAACAATAGCATTCCCCATGGCCGACCCGGCCCTGGCCCAGGAAATTTTGGACCTTATCCAGCAGGCCTCGTGAGCAATAATCCGAACGAGAGAAGTAAGATGACACAAAGGCTGATCAGAGAAATAGGCATTACCGGCAAATCAAGAAGGGCGCGAACGAAGCCACGAAGTCATTGTCTCGCGGTACGTTTATCCATGCCAAACTGCTTTGATAGCCAACGACTCGATGGGCTGATCTTTACGTGAATAGGTGTCTCTGAGATCGTCATTCTCGCCGGCGACTGCACTCCTCTCTCTATTCTCCTTCACCTCCCTTTACTCTGCGAGGTAAATATTTATAATTTTATAAGCTGTCAAACATAATGACGGCAGAAAAAGCTAACGATAATCAACCAGGACAAAAACGTTCCGTAAGACCGTTCGTAGCATTGATAGTTTGGGATTCGATACTAAGAGATGCATAGATACGTCTACGTTCCTTCCAAGGTGGCCCTCGGTCGCGCATGCAATGTCAGCCGATCGGTCATTGCGTGAGTTTACCCTATTGCGCCTATGTCTTCCGTATGGGTAGTACTAACCATGTCCTAGTGTTTCTATCACCACGAACGAAGCCAGCGAGCTCCAGAACCAGATCCGTGCTCTGAAGGATAAGGTCGAACGCCTCATGATCTAAGATACCCGGGCTGGACGGAGGCGTCACAGGATGCACAGCCAGAAATGGAGTCGAGGAAGCAATTAGAATCGATTAAGTAGCCGCACTTCTACGCTGTGCTCTCTGAGTTGCTCATCGATATATACGCGATCATTGCGACTATTGCGAAATGCCAAATGCGAAATACGTTCCAAAAGAGAAAATGAGTGCGTCTAAAATATGTGGCGTTGTGATCTCTGTCAATCAGCATGATTCGATGCTTTTCCCGAATTCGATTTTCCAACAAGCCTTGTCGCAATACCGTGTCTTATGGGTAGATTT
Source organism: Xylaria cubensis (assembly GCA_022385715.1). Lineage (NCBI taxonomy): Eukaryota > Fungi > Ascomycota > Sordariomycetes > Xylariales > Xylariaceae > Xylaria > Xylaria cubensis. The sequence continues at coordinate 409,405 of MU279028.1, read as the reverse complement.
GATCTACGCTGTGTGATTAATTACATTGGTAGATACATGTGAAGCACAGATGTCTCCGATAGTGGTGTGCATGGCATATACATACACATATATAAAGCCAGGCACGCTGATGATTGTATTGGAGGCTTTGGCGGGCGCATGCACGCATGTGATGGGATTGGACCTGTCGATAGGTTGAGCTGAGAGAGACAATGCGGGAAGGCCCTTAAGCGGCATGACGACGTCAGGAGGATCCAGCTTTCATGAGACCCCACCCATTTACTGGATTAAGCAGTTCAGTGACTGGCTCGACTGGCCCACATGGATTGAAGATGGTGCCTTCGACATCATCATCGAAGCAGTCAGCCAGCTACCATATTGAGAGATGACTCTGAAGCGTAGACCTCTTGTCATTCGTTTTCCATTTCCATTTCTAATGGAGTAAATAGTAGTAGCTTTGTGCACAGAGTAATTATTCAATTATCGTTCTTGTCTCCTCTGCCATGATCGTCAACCCCACCAACGCTTCTTCTATACCAGGAATATAGTGTCTCCCTCCCTTCCTTCCCTCCCTTGTTTTAATTAGAATGCCAGGTCTGGCCCGGAAACTTTTAATATGCGCCGCCGTCGACGGTCTGATAATCCAGCCATTGGCCACCAAGGGACAGACGCGGACCCCAAATCCCGTTAAGGTTAAATATGGCGATGCAGCAGCTGTGACCTCGATACCGCGAGACCTACCGGCATCGTCGGACTCTACGCCGCCTAACTTGTCATTCGAGGCTTTCGGCATTATAGGTGTGTGCGCACTCACATAGTTCGCAAGTCGGGGGCCGTAAACTTGGGTGCCGGCGGGAGGTCCTAGTCGCTGACACTCACTGCTTTTCACGCGCTTCTAGGACTATTCACTGTAGCTCGACTCAGCTATCTCGTTTCTATTACTGGCCGACAGCAGGTTGCTCAGATCCGCGGTCATCCCATCTATGTTGTCACAGACGTTGCGCTTACGCCTTGCACAAGCCAGAACGAGGCCGAAACGGCGATTAGTCACACAGTTTCCAAACTACGGCGCGCTTCGGCTGAGAAGCTTGCTGAGGAAGCGTCCGATACCGCGAGCGAGACTGACGCACCGCCTGCTGCCACGGGTGCTGAGGACATTGACGATCCCGGCGCGCAGAGCGACCGCGACGTATCGCAACCTAAAGTTCCAGGAGAGCAGAGTGGCATTGCTCAGGATGTATTCAAGAAAGGTGGTAGCTACGGTAGCTTTGCCCAGAGGTGGTTCAGCAACAAAGGGTGGATGGCAAACCGCCGACAGAGCCTAGGGTTGAGCGGCGTTGGCGCGGCAACGGCGGTCGAACCCGATAATGACGAGGAGGATCGTAGCAAGAAAGAAAATGATGATAAAGAGCTGAGCAGAACCGTGGTGGAGGAGAACGCTGACACGCCGCCTGCACCGACCACTGGCGAGAGTCTTACTCCTAAGTTGTTGCGCATGGCACATATCTGGTTCGGGACCTCAAAGAGCTTCTTTTTCTCATACGATATGGATCTTACGAGGAGCATTGCAGATCAAACCGCTACGACAACACATGTGCCGCTGCATAGAGTAGCAGACCCTATGTTCTTCTGGAACCAAAATCTGCTGAAACCTTTCACAAATTTAGGTGACGAGTCACTCTTATTGCCTATAATGCAGGGTTTTGTTGGCCAGCGGTCTTTTGTCGTCGATCGACACCCGCCACAAGCCGAGTCTCAGCTGGACTCTATGGAATTGAATGATATGGCTGGCTCTCCACCTGGGTCACCGCCACAAGAACGAGCGTCCATCGACCTTCGTCCATCCGAAAAGAAATATGTTATCACCATCGTGTCACGGAGATCGGTTAAGAGGGCAGGTCTACGATATCTACGCCGGGGAATTGATGACGAAGGTTTCACAGCCAATTCGGTTGAGACAGAACAAATCCTCTCAACTGCTTCTTGGGAACCTTCCTCTAAAATCTACTCTTTTATACAAGTTAGGGGAAGCATACCCCTTTTCTTTACTCAATCCCCTTATTCTTTAAAACCCATACCAGTACTCAAGCATTCACCGGAAGCCAACTTCCATGCTTTTTCAAAACATTTCAATCGGATGGGCGAAAAGTACGGCTCCATGCAACTCGTGAATCTCGTTGAGCGTCACGGTGTTGAGGCTATTGTCGGCAACGAGTACCAGAAGAACGCCGAAAAATATAACCAGGAAAGACCAGAAGGCTCTGAACCCTTGGCCTTCGAGTGGTTCGATTTCCATTCCGCTTGCCGTGGGATGAAGTTCGAGAATGTAAGCCAGCTGTTGGATACGCTAGGAAGCAACATCGAAAAGACTGGAAGTACCGTGGAACTAAACGGTCAAGTGGAGCAAAAGCAAAATGGAGTTTTGCGGACGAATTGCATGGACTGCTTGGATCGCACGAATGTTTGCCAGAGCTCATTTGGCAAATTTATGCTCGACCTGCAGCTCAAGGAGGAAGGTTTTGACATGTCCGCTCAGGTTGACCAGATGAATTCTTGGTTCAACACCTTGTGGGCTGATAATGGTGATGCTATTTCTAAGCAATGTAAGTCGCCGTCCATTTGGAAGTTCGAAACCACTTAATTGGTATAAACGTCTCATGCTAACTACTGCATGTGTAGACGCTTCGACGGCCGCAATGAAAGGTGATTACACCAGGACGAGGAAGAGAGACTATCGGGGCATGGTCAACGACCTTGGTCTCTCCCTAACACGATTCTACAATGGGTGAGAATTCAATGCTATTTTATATGACGATTTTTCACAGATTACTGATAATGTAATTAGAATGGTGAATGACCATTTCAGCCAAGCAGCCATCGACTTTTTCCTAGGCAACGTGACATCTCTCGTATTCGAAGAATTCGAAGCGAGCATGATGACCAAAGACCCCGGGGTATCGATGTCCAAGATGCGCGAACTAGCCATCGAAACCTCGCAAAAGATCGCCATCGAAAACGCACAAGAAGACTTCATCGGCGGCTGGACCCTGCTGAGCCCGCACGCCTCGGACACCGTCAAGACCGCCTCCCCGTTCGAGGAGGTCGTCCTCCTCCTCACGGACGTGGCGCTGTATCTCTGCAGATTCGACTGGAACCTAGACAAGGTATCCTCGTTCGAGCGCGTCGAGCTTTCTCACGTCACGGGGATCACGGTCGGGACCTACATCACGTCCACCATCTCGCCCGCGCAGGCGGACGAGAAGAAGAATGTGGGCATCGTGGTCACGTACGAGCCTGGCAAGACGGACGTCAAGCGCACGAATACGCGCTCCCTGTCCTCTCTGCCTGGGGAGCAGGAGAGGAAAAGTGGTGGTGGTGGTGGTGGAGGTATTCTGAGCTCCATCACGGGAAATAAACCTGCTGCGGAGGAGAAGCAAGTCGCAAGGAAGAAGATCGCGCTCAAGGCTCTCTATAGCCATACTGCTATCTCCGAGGCCCAAGGCGTTAGACGTCTTACCGAGATCGAGCAGGCTAATGTTATTGCTACGGAGATTGAGCGTCTTGTGTTAGCGAATCAGCCCCCGCCGCCGGATACGGGGGATGGGGACAGGAAGGAGTTGTTGAGTAGAGAGGATATTATTTCCCTAGAAGAGGCGAAGAAGAGTACCGGGTTCCTTGATCAGTTGGGTCATACTATTAAGAAGTTGGTTTGGGCTTGATGCGGTTGACGGATGGACCTGTACATTATTAGATGCTTGGGTACACAGTATTGGTTATAATGAATAGTAAGATGGCTTTTCTTCTGGTTTGATATGGTGATGATTGACTGTGCTATGGCTTCGAGTAGTTGTAATGTTGTTTTGTTGAAAGAAGGTTGTAGCTAACTTGGTGAATTGACTGGATAATTATTGAATCACGGTGCCTCGAGCAGATGAAATTATGATAATCACCAGGCGAGTTTTGGGCAATCCATGTAGATAGTAAAAGAATATTTATAATAAATAAATAGACAACCATCCATTCAACCAACACGAGCACGATACAAATGCATCTGATACCGCATATTCTCCAACGCAATAGGGTACCGTAGGCCCTCAGCGACACGGAACCACACGGAATCATGGGACTCGATCTTCTCCCACCGGATCCCGCTCTTCTTCTTTTCCTCGTCCTCATCTGCAACATCGTCCGGGTTTTCCTCCTCTTTCCTTCTCGAGGGCGGAGGAGGGATAAGCGTATGTTCAAGAAGCCACTGCATTGGATACCTCTTCTTCTTCTCCTTGCTCCCAGCACCCACCGCAGCCTCAGAATAACTCCCCGGAGAATCAACAACAAGGAGCAGAGATCCCGGCGGTAAACCAAGACTAGACGAAGAAAGCTGACGCAGGAAAGTCGTTGTGCGCTTTATCCCGCCCGCAGTGTACAGCTCATTAAGAGTGAAGAGGAGGGTGATTAGAATGGGCTGCTTGTTTCCTCCTCCTATTGGGATGAGTTCTGCGAATTCTGCTTCAGGTAAAGAGAGGATGTCTTTTTGGATAAACCTGCTGCGGAAGCGCTGGGACGAGGGAATGAGAGCCACGTTGGCTGCTTTTGTGGCTGAGCTTGCGTAGCGGGATATTGGTGGTTTGCTTGTTAGTGCGGAATCGAGGCGCGAGATCACGGACGCCCAGGGGCCGATGTCTAGGAGGGTGATTTCTCCTTGGAGAGGTGTTGTTGGTGTTGTTGTGGTGGTGGTGTTGGTGGTGTTGGGCTGGCTGGAGGATATGTAATCTGCGAAGGCGACGATCTCGGCTGCGGCACCGCCTATTGCGAGGATCTTGAGGGGTTGGGCTTTGCCTGGTACTGCTGATGTCTCCTGATTTCCAGCTTCGATGTTCCGGGTATCCTCCTTATCGGCACTCTCATCACGGGCAGTCTCGCGCTCATCTTCTCCCTTGTTTGTACTTATTTCATGCTCTAGACCCTCATCTACACGGGTAGGAGAAGCATCGCTCACAAGGCCCCTCAAGTGTGAATCCAACCCGCGCAGAATCCGAGCATAGCACAGCGCCCGCGTGGGCGACCATCGCGCCGCGTACACATCTAGCGCCTCCTCGCGCGCAAAGGCGCCCTCGAAGTCGCGGTTGAAGAGCGCGCCCTTGAGTTCCTGTAGCTGGGCCGCGAAGTCGTCTGCCTCGAGCACGTCGCGAAATGTATTGCTGAAGATGTTGAGAAGTGTTTGTTGCCGTCTGAGATCCTCTTCTGATTCGCGATTTTCTGCTGTTGTTTGTGGAGGCGGTTTTTGGTTCTTGCTTGCCCCCCCTCCTTTTGAGGATGAGGGCTTGGCCGGTTTCTTGCCGGCCATTAATTTTATATGGATAAGCGGTTTTTGATTTTGATTTTAATTGCTGGCGAATTCCACGTTGTTCACTGCAGGCGATGTAGATAATGCGACTCTATTTTGATTCGTTTTTGAGGCGCTCGTTGAAGTCTTAAAAATTTCAAGGTTGGGGACATTTTTTCTATTAGCGAATTTGAAAATCTACCATATTTATTTGGCTGGTCAAGACAACACGACAGCATACTCGTAATTCTTTCTTGCTATAATTCAAGTCGTAGAGAAAAAGGTATACGAATTATCATGGGGTTTAAAATCAATCTAGCCCAAGGTCATATCCGCCTGACTATGATTCGTGATGCTTACGACGGCTATCTAAGGGCGAGAAGACCGTAGTTGATCACAAATCAGTTGATATACTTTCGTGAGTAATCTGCTATACTCTTTTATATTAGATTTACGGTCGTATCAAGAATTTTACCTATATCTACTCAATGTTTCTCAGCGCTTGTGCATACCTTTGATATCTATTTACTATAGAGGTCTTGAGAGTGAGTATCAGGCTCGATCCCTCCTCTCATATAAGATGCGCTGATAGCTAGATTAATATAAACATTTGTCGCATATTTGTATTTCTTAGACCTCGGGTGTGTCAATTGCCACGCGGCAATCAACGTCCTTAGAGTTGCAAAGATATTGAACAAGAGTATCGCGGGATATGGCCTCGAGATGTGGGATGTTGCGGGGTATAATATCATTCGTGCGGCTACCGTCAATCACCGGCCACCGGCGCGCTATCTCAGCTACGGCTTGGTTTGGAAAAAGTTTTGATCCTTCGTCTTAGAGTTATCAAAATGCTAGCAGATCACTGACCTGTCTCCTTATAGAAATATCGTAAGTATCTGATTTAATTGCTTACCTTTGAGGTTTGATAGTTGCTTGGCGTGCCTCAAATCGCTCAGCGACACCGGACGACTAGTAAAATCTCAATCTATAACCCAGCAGGTGGGATAGGAATACTTTACTTATCTAGGCAATCTGACGAGTTCAGGCTAAAAATTACAATGGGTAGATAATACCTAGATAAAAGAAACCCTTCGCCCCCAACAGCTTGCATTGTTCCACCGCGTCCGACTTTTCTAGCACGTGGGTACAACATAGGACCCGACGCCATTAGCGGTTTAAGGCTGAATCATACCTAGAAAGCCTTGCTAGTTAGTCAATGAAATCACCAAGGATTATAATCTCTCAACCTGGATGATAACTTAGTGTAACTAACTACCCCGCCGTGGAAAATTTGGTCCGTTACCAGACCGGTCACGAACTCCGGCCCTCCCGCCGTGTTCCACCTGGCAGTGTTAAACGGAATGGCCGCGCGAACCATCATTTGCCTAGTAGTCTTTTGGCATAGGCCGTAGCTATGCAATAATAAAAACCCAGTCGCCACCAACCCAGTCAACGGCACCGCAATATATACGTCACTAACCTGTGAGCGGTATCTCCTTATACACTCACTACCATACTAGGTCCTCAACGCTCGGGATACCTGACGTAGCTAGCTTCCTATCACCTTGGTCGTGTTCATACTGGTATAAGTAAGAATATGTAGGTGCTTAGGTAAGAGCAGCGTTCCTGAACCGTACCCAAAAAAACTTCCCGTTTCATACGAGTGGCCCGCGTATAGACTTACTACAGATTGGTAACAGAGTCATTACTATCGTGAAAGCCTTATATCAAATGACAAATCTTTGCGTTCTTTCTGTAAACTTCGTATAGCATCAATAGACGATAGAATTATCTAATCCGAGAATCAGTCAAGTAAGTAAGTATACCTAGTCAGCGCTTAGCCAATGTTTTGCGTTCTTAAGTCTATACCTGGGAAGATAAAGCACCCTGACTGCAGTTGTTGAGGTGGGGGAGCTGCTTGTCGCCCGCTGGCCGTGGTTGCTGAGAATATGCCATGCTTTAGTACAGGAAACAACCCCACCTGGGCGATCTCACTAATCGTTGTCGGAGCAGAGTTACGTAGAGAGAGGTACCCTGCCACTTCCCGCCTCCCATTACCCGTCACGCAAAACTCCTCCTCCTTCCTACCTCTCTCTTATAATTTTAATCCCCCCTCCTCCCACTCAAAGCGCTTCTTTTTTTCTTGCTTCAGATATAGACAAGAGATATTGAATTAAATCGCAATCATGGGGTACACAGACACAGATTGGCTTGCCATCAACACCATCCGTGTTCTTGCGGTAAGAACCCCGCCCCCGCTCTGCTTTGGTCCTTACTACAATTTCACTGCCCCGCCATCACGAAGTTATCACCGACTCGATTTTCCCGCAAATCCCCTCTTCACCATGACACAGAGTCGGCCAAGATAAATTGAAGCTCAACTGACGGAATCACAATCGATAGGCTGATGCTACCGCTAAAGCTAACTCGGGCCACCCGGGTGCGCCCATGTAAGGATATAACTCCTCGATAGACAGACAAAATGGCTGACACAGCTCCAGGGGCATGGCACCTATTGCCCACGTTCTTTTCAACAAGTTCATGAAGTTCAACCCCAAGAACCCCGATTGGGTCAACCGTGATCGATTCGTCCTCTCGTAAGCTGCCGCTGTTCGGTCGGATACTCGGTTATAGCCATGACGTAGCTAACCTATGGCACAGAAACGGTCACGGTTGCATGCTCCAGTATGCCATCCTGCACCTCTTTGGCTATGGTGTCTCCATGGACGATATCAAGAAGTTCCGAGTAAGCGTCCTCAATATTTCTGTCGAGTTATGTTAAGTTACCTGTAATTGACCATAAATTCCAGTCAGTTAACAGCATAACTGCCGGTCATCCCGAGTCCCATGATACTCCCGGTGTCGAGGTCACTACCGGCCCCCTTGGCCAGGGTATCTCTAACGCTGTCGGTCTCGCCATTGCTGAGGCCCAGACTGCCGCCAACTTCAACAAGGATGGCTTCAAGCTCATCGACAACTACACATATGCCTTCTTGGGTGATGGATGCTTGATGGAGGGTGTTTCTTCCGAAGCTTGCTCCCTGGCTGGCCACCTGCAGCTCGGTAACCTGATCGCTATCTGGGATGACAACCACATCACCATCGATGGTGACACCAACGTTGCCTTCACCGAGGACGTCGTGAAGCGATACGAAGCCTACGGCTGGCAGGTCCTCCATGTCGACGATGGTGACAACGACCTTGAGGGCATGGAGAAGGCTCTCCGGGAAGCTCAGTCCGTCAAGGACAAGCCCACACTAATCAAGCTAAGGACCACTATCGGTTTCGGCTCATTGAACCAGGGCACCCACAGCGTACACGGTTCGGCTCTCAAGGCTGATGACATTAAGCAGCTGAAGAAGAAATTTGGTTTCAACCCCGAGGAGAGCTTCGTCGTTCCCCAGGAGGTTTACGACCTATACCACAAGCACTCTGCCGAGGGTGCCGCCGCCGAAGAGGAGTGGAATAAGCTGTTCGCTAACTACGGTAGCAAGTACAAGGCTGAGGCCGCGGATCTCACCCGCCGTGTCAAGCGGGACCTTCCCGAGGGGTGGGAGAAGCACCTCCCTGTTTATACTCCTAAAGACCCTGCGATCGCTTCGCGAAAGCTGTCTGAGACTGTTCTCTCCAAGGTTGAGGGTATTCTGCCGGAGCTTATTGGCGGATCTGCTGATTTAACTGGCTCCAACTTGACCCGGTGGAAGGACGCAAATGACTTCCAGCCTCCCTCAACCGGGCTCGGAACTTATGCTGGTCGCTACATTCGCTACGGTGTACGTGAGCACGGTATGGGTGCCATCATGAACGGTATCGCTGCTTACGGTACCCTCCTCCCCTTTGGTGGTACCTTCTTGAACTTCGTCTCCTACGCCGCCGGTGCCGTTCGTCTGTCTGCTTTGTCCCAGGAGCGTGTTATCTGGGTTGCCACCCACGACTCTATTGGTCTGGGTGAGGATGGACCTACTCACCAGCCTATTGAGACCCTCGCCCACTTCCGTGCTCTGCCCAACTGCATGGTCTGGCGCCCTGCTGACGGTAACGAGACCTCGGCTGCATACTACGTTGCCTTGACCTCGAAGCACACACCAAGCATTATTGCTCTCTCACGGCAGAACCTCCCTCAATTGGAGGGCTCAACAATCGAGAAGTCCATCAAGGGTGGTTACGTACTGCACGAGGTGGAGGGTGCCCAGGTCACTCTCGTCTCGACTGGCTCCGAAGTCTGCATTTGCATCGACGCCGCCAAGTACCTGGGCGAGAAGCACAACATCAAGGCCCGTGTTGTCTCCATTCCTTGCTTCGAGGTCTTCGACACACAATCCAAGGAGTACAGACTTAGCGTTCTTCCCGACGGCATCCCCTCTCTGTCCGTCGAGGTCATGAGCACAATGGGCTGGGAGCGGTATACACACGAGCAATTCGGTCTCAACCGCTTTGGTGCTTCTGGTGCCTACAAGGACGTCTACAAGGCAAGTTTGACCCTTTCATTCCCTCGTCTCCAAGGAGCCGCATACTAACAGTTCGCAACAGAAGTTCGAATTCACCACCGAGGGTGTCGCCAAGCGTGCCGTGGCCACCGTCGATTTCTGGAAGGACGTGCCCAATATCCGCTCGCCCATTAACCGTGCGTTCCAGCAGATTATTTAAAAGCGAAGAGTCGTGGCGATACCAACCGTGATACAATTTTTTAAGAGGACTGCAGATATACCGCACATAGTACGTGCACGGATTTTATAGACCGGAGTCAAAATAAAAAAAAGAAATTTCGAAGTCACCAGTAGCGAGAGTCCACAAGTGTATGATGTTATGAGTTGTCGTCAGGTGGTATGTCATGTTTCCATATTAATAACAATGGTTGGCCCTTTTTGATGTCTACTCGGGAACCTGTGTTCCATATTCCCATGACCGCTCAGCAATAACCCAGACCTTGATAGAAGGCGAAGGGGTCAATGTTTAGCGACGTATTAAGCTGAACTATTTGTTCTGGCTTTTCTTTCCTCTATCGCGGCTCCGTGATAAAATAACACCGCTTTTGAAGCGACCAACCAAAAGATCTTCAAGAAGGAGGCTTTCGACATCGACTGCTCTTTCATTGGATATAGGCAGTAGATTAAGTTCATGGGACCGACTTCACATCCCTGTTTAATTTAGGTGCTGCTTTATGTCATATATAATACCCTTAACCTCGGCAGGTCCGCTCAGTCCGCAGCAGTAGTATCCCCCTGCCGCTCGTCGGGCCTCCCTCGGGTTCGGGGAGTTGGGCTCTGGTTCTGGCCTTGCTGTAGCTCGGTCCAATGGCTCTGTATCTCGCGTCCCACGCGCTCTAGTCGCGCAGTGGCGCGACGCGCCTCTCGCTTGTCGTCTGCGCTCGAGGCCACCACGATACCGAATAGCATAGGGGCTGCGTCGGGGTTCTCTTCCTCGTTGTCGTCCTCATCATCGTCACCACCTCCTGCTGCTGTTAGGAAAAAGGCCCGGTTGTTGTTATTGTTATCTGCGCCGCCGCGGAGATTCGGGACCAAAGTTGTGGTGGGGTTCGGGTTTGTCGTTGTACTAGTAGTAGTAGCAGCTGTAGTGGCAGTAGTAACAGTAGTAGTTGTTGTTGTGGGAGGTTGTGGTGTCGCGGTATTATTCCGATTCTCGACCGCGAGCGCGAGTGCGCCTTGATGTGGTGAGGGAGAATGTCTTGATGCTGCTGATCCTCCTCCTCCCCCTCCTCCTTCTCCTCTTCCGTTTGTGGGCGGCGTAGTAGACCGACGGTCTGCTGAGTGCGAGTGCGAGTGTGATTGTGATTGTGAGGTAGGTGGTTGTGGGATGGGAATGGGACTTAGGAATGATTGTAATAAGACGGGTCCATCATCGCCGTACTCGACCATCATTCGCTTGGCGGGACCGAAACCTAGTCGGTAGGCCGACTCGTGGGCTGCTTGGGCCGTGTGTGTTAGGTTTGTTAGGTGTGAGAGGTGCTCGGCGTCGTGCGCGGATGTTATTAAGGGTGTTAGGGCGCGGTCTGTTAGATGGAGGGAGAGATTCGGGTGTTGGGAGGGGAGGTTGGCCATTTTAGTCGGTTTTTTTGGGAACTTGAAAGAACGTGATTTTCGAGAATGATGATAGTGTTGTTGTTGTTGCTATTGTTTTGTTCCTGAGGTTGGTGTAGAAGTTCGTTCCTATCTACGTGGTTTGGCCAAGTGGGAGGTTGGGAGGTTGGGCAAACTGGCACGTGTCTTAAGTTGTACATGTATGAACAATTAAATTCGTTCTGTTTCGTGCTACGCGGAGTATTACTTTGTCATTTAATTGCTGTCATACGTTCCAGAGCGCTGCATGGAGAAGGGTTCACACGACAAGAAATTGGGTGGAGAGAACGGGATGTCGATGGACGGAGCGTGATCGCCTGCATTAGAGGCGCTGGCATCGTCTTCTAATGCGCGATGACGGCAGTGGGGGGGCAGCGGGGGGCATTAGCAACTTACAGGGCCTGCACCATCTTAGGTTAGGTACCTCGTGGTACAGCGGTGCAGTACCTGGCGGTCTGAGATAACCACGGTATGTTAGGTGTAAGGTAAGAAGAGGTAGGGACTTACTTAATATCTAAGGCTCAAGTTCCCCTCACCTGCTTGCTTAGTCGACGTCGTCAGTCTAATATTCCAGTGCCTTTCTCCTTGTCTTAGTAGAGGTTTTGTTCTTGAGCCATACAATAAGCTGAACACGCTACTCCAAACTAACGACTCGAAGATCCACATTATCCCATCCTTTCCGTCCTAGTAGGTGGTCTACCTCCCATAGTGTAGATCCCCAGCCTCACTCACCTCGACACCTAGAAAGACGGACGACATATTCGCCGACCATGTTGATGGCCATACCAGCGCGCCTGTAGGAAGAAGCCCGCAAGAAGAGGAAGAGACGGCTTGCAGAAATAGCTCGAGACATGGCCAACGACGCCAGCAGTTCTCCAATCGCCAAGAGCAATGCTGGTGTGAACGGTGATGGTCGTGGTGTTGGTAGCAGTGGTAACGGTAGCGGTAATGGCAATGGCAGACCCGGTGCTGGCGGCGCAATCATGAGCGCATCAAGCAGCACGTCTATGCCCACATTGCCGCGCCGGACTAGACGGCCGGCCCGCAGTGTAAGTCCCTAAGTCTCCATCCAATTTGGACCTGATGGGTCTAGCATCATGCTTGGCTTGCAAGTCTGCTAGCTAGCCTTGGTCCACTTGACCTCTGCTATGCTTACAACTTCCTTCGTCCCGCTGCCAACCCGGCAAGGCAAGCGTTTGACGAGCTCGCTGTGCTAACGCGATGCCTCCGCGACGACAGAAACTGCGCAATGGAACTTGGATCATACCCGGCACCGGCGAACGGACGAGACGACAGTTCACCCTGCGGAGCCAGAGCTACGATGGCCCCGACGACAATGACCAGATACGCTCCCTCACCGACGGCGAGACCTTCCGTGAGAAGGCCGCCAACGCATGGCATAACCTGACCATCTCGGCCAACCAGCTATGGACTTGGATACAGTCACCAAATGGCAGGGGAACCATCAAGTGCTCTGTCGCCTACTTATTGGCTAGTATGGGCACCTTCTGGCACCCTGCTGCTAGGTTCTTGGGGCCCATGGACGGCAAACATATCGTGGCCACCATCGTAACGTATTTCCATCCCGCGAGGACCGCCGGCTCGCAGATCGAGGCCGTCGCTATAGCCATTATAGCGGTCTGCTATGCCATGCTCATAGGCATCTGCTCCATGGCCACTTCGGTGCTGATTGGCGACGTACTAGATATGGAGAAGCTATCGTATGCTTTGATCCTGATACTGTACATCGGCTTCGGGCTAGGCTTTGTCGGCTGGGTGAAGCAGAAGCTCAACAACCCCTTGGTGAGCGTCGGTGCTAGCATAGCTTCCATCGGTATCATCACCATCATCACGAAGGAAGGTTCTATCCACAACTCCGTATTTTCAACTGAGAAAATCGTTCAATATCTCAAGATTTTATTCATGGCAACCGTGATATCGACTACAGTCAACGTTGTTTTCTGGCCTGTGTCAGCTCGACATGGGCTGCGGAAGTCTATGCGCACCGCTTCTATCTCCCTCGGTCGAATGTTGTCCATGATCTCAAATGGCTTTCTAACCGGCGCTGAGGAGGAATTCACCTCAAAGTCCTTCAAAGAAGCGTCGGCCACATACACATCCACTCTGGCGTCGATGAACAAGAACGCGAGGGAGTCTAAATATGAATATTATTTTCTTGGGCGGGAACAGATTTATCGACATGATAAAGCGGTTCTGAAGTCAATAGAAAACCTCGCTCAATCTATCGGTGGCTTGAGGAGTGCTGCCAACACTCAGTTCGAGCTTCTCCGAGAAATATCTACCGGCCCCTTATCGGCCAACATACCACAATCACCAAACACTAACATATTCTCACCAGTCTTTGGACGGTCATTCTCATCCTCTTGGAAAAGCAATAGCCGGTTTGAGCGTCTATCAGCTATAGACGAAGCTTCAGATGAAAGAAGCGATCGGGAGGACGAGCCAGCCTCTATCCAAGAAGTAGAATCGCCCTTGGAGCTACGCTCCACCTTGTCAGACTTCGCACCCAGGTCACCTTCAGAAATATTCGAGCTCTTCATAACGCTCCTTGGACCGTCCATGAAGTCGTTGGTTTATACAATGTCAGAAATACTGAAGCAACCCCCTTTTGACACTCCAGGCTCGCCTATTGAGTTGAACGAACAATTCAAACATAGTTTGAATGAAGCAGTCAGCTTGTATAATGAGTCGAGGGGTAGAGCCCTCGAAGAGCTTTATAGAACGATTGAGAATGCAAGATCAACGTCTGAGTCCATCCAAGCAGACTTTGAGGAGGTGGCGGCAGCGTGCGGTCATTTCTCTTTCAGTCTCCTTAGTTTTGCAGATGAGATGCAGAAGTATCTAGACGCGATTGAAGAGCTAAAATACGTCAGTGAGCAAGGCAAGCGTACATGGAGCTGGCTGAAGATCTGGAAGAAGATTAGCGCTCTATGGGAATCGCACAAAGCAGCGGAAGAGGATCTCGAGAGGCAGGGGCTGATGAAGCCTGTCAAGCGGATGAGGCAGTCACAGCTACCTCAAGGGATCCCCAAGGTCATGAAAGATCGCCGTAGTACACTTCGATGGGACAATGCCCCGGCCGATGGGTGGTGGAGCAGTGTCGTCCGATACACCTCACCTGTCATTTGGAGGTTCCTCAAGTTCCTCTCGCGAGATGACAGTATGTTATTCGGTCTACTAGCTTCGCTTCGTTGGCTAATCATTTTCTAGTTCGGTTTGGACTGAAAGTCGGTATCGGTGCTACTCTCTACGCCATGTTCGCGTTTATTCCCGGGACAATGGAGATTTACAGGCACTGGCGTGGAGAATGGGGACTTTTGTCTTTCATGATTGTCTGCTCCATGACCGTGGGCGCATCTAATGCCACAGGTCTGGCTCGTTTCACGGGCACGGTCATGGGCGCATCATTCGTGGTGATTAATTGGTTGATAGCCGATGGGAACCCGGTAGGCTTGGCTCTACTCGGCTGGGCCGTTTCCTTTGGCGCCTTCTACATCATGGTGGAACGCGGTAACGCGCCGTTCGGTCGCTTCATATTGCTAAGCTACAACGTGTCTTCGTTATACGCGTATTCGCTCTCCCAAAGCGTCGAGGACGACGATGACGACGAGGGCGGCATCCATCCTCGGATCAGGGAAATCGCCTTCCACAGAGTCGTCGCCGTGGCCATCGGCATCATCTGGGGCCTCATCTTCTGCCGTCTCATATGGGCCCTGCCGGCGCGCAAGAAGTTCAAGGAAGGTCTCGCTGTCCTGTACCTACAGATGGGTCTGATCTGGAAGAGAGGACCCCTGGCCATCCTCCTGCGCAACGACGCCACGTTCACCAGCTATATGAAGCTGGGCGAGCAGGCCGCGATGCAGCGCTACGCGACGCAGCTGCAGACGCTCCGCGCCGCGGCCAACAACGAGTACGAGCTTCGGGGCCCTTTTCCTTTCGAAGCCTACGGCCGCGTCATGGCGTCCACGCAGCGCGTGCTCGACGCCTTCCACGCTATGAGCCTGGTGACGCAGAAACATGGGCGCTTAAGCGAGGGCGAAAAGGCCCTCCTGAACCACACGGCCGAGGAGCGCGCGCAGCTCTGCGCTCGCATCTGTCACGTCTTCGAAGTCCTCGCGTCGAGCATCATGTTAGAATATCCGCTCACAGACGTCATACCCAGCGTCATGGTGATACGGGACAAATTACTAGGAAAGATCTTCCGGTTCCGGAAAGAGCATAACGCGTCCATCGGGAAGCCGACTACTACGGACGATGATGAGGAAGGGGGAAATGATAATAACAATGGTAATGGTAATAACGGCAGAAAGAAGAAGAAGACGAAGAAGACGAATATGTTAGGTGCGATGGGACAGGTCCCTGATCTAGGCGACGTCACGCTCGAAGAGCCGGATTACGCCCTGCTTTATGCCTATGCGCTGGTTACGGGCCAGGTTGCCAAGGAGCTCAAGGTTGTCGAGAAGGAACTTGAGGGGCTCTTTGGTCGGCTTGATGAGGATGCTATGTTGTTGACATAGACAGACATACATACGGTTGTTATTATACTAGGTAGATTGGAAGGAAAGGGTACGGTTAAGGGTAGGACAGCGTAGTTAGTTTATTAGATACCTCAATGAATTATTTTCTTATGCTTGATAAGTGATATGGAGATTGATGGGTTGTGATTGTATTGTATATCATGAGACGAGACGGGGAGGGGCTGTTTATTTGGAGAAGAAGCGAGTGAGTGGATGAGTGAGTATGTTGAAGTTGACGCTTGACGGAAGACTTGGTTCGGTCTTGTAGTGCTTATCTCACCTGTATATCTCACTCGCGGCGTTTGATGGGCAATACCCAGGTAGATGGTTTTGCAGTCAGTGCTCCGAGAAAATAATAACACGGTGTTTTCAGTCATCGATGACTCTCGTTGATGTATGTGCCGTTAAATGCTTTACTCCTTTTTCCCCCTTCATTTTCTTTGTATATAGATCTGGACTTCATCATGTAGGAGGAGGAATCGGGCCTACTTACTTACCTAATGAAATGCCCAAGGGATTGGACGCTAAACTTTTTTCCTTACTTACGTTACGGACTTTTGTTGTAGGGCTGAAACATGACATGATGGGTTGAGTAGGAATTTACGGGAACACTCACCTACTCACTCGCTCACTTACTCACTTTTCCTGCTATACCACAAGTTCAGATAGATAGTAATCAGATATCTAATGATTGGTATTTTGACCTACCTAGTAATAAAGGTTCAATCTCATGATGCGTCTCCGTGTACAGGGTAGTGCGATTCGATATACACAGATAGCTTTTTGCCTGGCTTTGAGGCATAATTTAGTGTGACAATCGACTCGGGTCTTATTCGACACAATATAGTGTCAAACTGCCTTCTGCGACGGATGAGTCGCATCAAGCATTGGTAGCGTTGGGACTTGTCGTTGTCCTTGTCAAAGCAACTACCTAACTTGAGACTGTGCTGCGCATGTCGTAAAGTTTATGCATATGCTATTTTTCATGAGAGTCGCTGCGTCGTAAGTCGACGTTGTAGTTTCCCCACCATGAAACTAATATCTCACGCTCCCGTCTGCTATGTCGTAGTTGCTCAGGGAGATAGGTTCCAAGCTAACGTAACTACCGAGCAGATCGTCAAAAACTAAATATGATGAACAGTAAGCAAGCTCTTTTACTTTTTCAGCTCAAGTCCCGTCCAGTCATGTTCCGGCTCTGTTCCGCGGCATCTAGGCGCCCGCATTTGTCCCCCGCTCACGGTGAGCCAAGTATAACGCCGCAGCATCATGATGCAGGCGTAAACCAAGCCTCTAAAGTTAATTAGCTCGAATCTGGTTCGGAACGGATCTACCGACAGGACTCGCCTCGTATCTCGCTTCCGAAAACGCATTCCGCCGCCCCTTAAAACAAAGGGCACGAAATCTATCGCGACCGAGACGAAACAAGAACCAGATTAGGTCGGGAAATGGCTAATTCTCCCCATCACCCATCGATTCGGGAGCGAGGGACACAGCGCCATATGAGATCAGCAAAAAAGCTATATTAAGTCAAGTAAGTGGAGGAAGAGACGTGTTCGGGCCCGTCGAACGTCTCACTAATATAGAGAGCCGCAACGTCGTGTCCATTTTACCGGCCCGGAACCGACCCTCGGTCCCGGGTCGCCCTGCCCCCAACTTTCTCTATACCCACTTCCTTCTCCCCTCCCCAAACCTTATCTCTGGAAGCCTAGAAATTAGACCACGTAATAACCTTACTTTTCCCATGTACGGCAGCGGCACGGTTCTTGCCTGCCGAGAAGAGAGCCGGTCAGGCGGTACTATTTTCAGGGAAGGATGACAGATGTTTCGTAGCCCACTTTTTTCTCCTTATCTTTTTATACCTGATCGATTGATTGATTGATTGATGGTCGATGATGACCGTGATGATGACGATGTCGACGGTTACAGTTGCCGCAGCTGCTGTCCACACTCTCTCTTGGAATTGAAGGGTGCTCGCCAAATTCGAAATTGAATCGAGCCTGGCGTCAGCTCCTCCTAATAGAATTCGGGTTCACCTTGTTTGCATGTAGCCTTGCATTTCATCCGCCATCTATGCCGTGAGTAAAGAATGCATGCATAATTAAGCGAGGGTTGTACGAATGCGAGATGATGCCAGGTGCGGGATGCCCATGTGTCTATGCAATTGCGGTGCATGCTACCATGTGTCTGCTGGAGTCATCACTCAGTGTAACAAGTCGGGGGCCACGATACTTCCAAGCCCCAGAAGTCGGGTCGTGGCGTGTTCGTACTTCTGTTTTTGGCTATTCCTGCGCCTTTCGCGGCCTGATACGTCAATTGTTTCTGCATCGTAGGGGACGTCTCCAATAAGGACCAATAAGAAATGTTTCGACTCACCTATAAGCCTCCCAGTGTAGCTGAAGCGGCATAGAAACGTCGCATCACAGGATTCTGTGCATAGAGGTGTAGGTAGTACCCAGGTTGACAGCAAACTTGGGGATAGGCACTCTATAACGAGACAAACTTTCTTCCAAGTGGCTACTACCTGCCTAATATGGCTTTTACTCGAGGATGAAAGAAGATGCTCAGGCGCTGCAGAGCTGCGCCGTCATCTCCAATTCAAGGAAGCTTGACTAATCTAGCCCAAAGTCGGGACGCGCCCTGGTGAAGTAGTAGCCAACCAAACCAGGATCTGATCTCGACAGCTCGCTTCCGCCGCTAGCTGCCACATGGACTATAGGGACCTTGCATCGTCGTGGGGAGGCTCGGCCCGTGCGCTACGAGGAGGCTGAGAGCATGCCTGTGACATGAACGGATTCGCTATTTGTCCGATGAATCAGTATACTCAGCCCGAGGCCTACCGCTATGGAACTTTTCAGTCGGTAGACTTCTATTTCCCTGTTTGCTGACAGGGAAGAACGCCTGTGCTTAGACTAGATTCAACTGCAATATCCACTAAGAGTTTTCGGTACTGGAGAGTTTTTTGATAAGCCTTACCAAGAGAGATCGCCCACCGGGTTCATGATCTCCTTACTACCTTGAGATTAAGGCATTACCCACACGGGATGCCTACGGTACGTTGTATCTGGTATCTATATATAGGGCTGAGAGAGGCAGGGCCTGTTTCGTCGCACTAATTATGCTATCTCAGTTCCATGAAACGAGATGCTCTCTCATACTCGGTATGTAGGAGGGAGGCCATGACGATTGACCGCATCATTTAGTTTCGTTTGTTTGGCTACGTCTTCTTTTTTTAGGGTCCAAGAGCATCTCTTGGGTTACATGGTTGTACAGCCTAGCCTGACCTTAGCCCCTGTCAAGTTGCTTGCTTGACATAGCTTTGAGTAACTTCGAGGATAAGGTTTATATAATGCATCGCTGTTACACCTGGGAAGGACGAGTAATGGGAGACAACTCACAGCAGCCAATCTGAATAGGTCATATATATACCTTTAGTTGTGTATCGATCTTCTCGGATGGTACTGTCATATCAACACCTCTGATATTACCCGAAATCTTATTCTGCCGTCCAACCTACTTGCCTGAGCCTGTCACTCCACGCAAGAGAGTGGTTATTCAACAGAAGCGAGAATGTCTATGCCGGGCGGACGCCGTATTAGCGGCGGAACGGCATCATTGACGCCTGAACCGACTATGGAAGACGATGGCTTGGAAGAATATGCCGATATCTTTGCCCATATGCGTGCTACTGATGAAGCGCGCGCCCGAGCAGGAGATGTTCGCGGTCTCTGTACGTCGGCTAACAACACGATTTCACATCTATCCTCGCATTTTGTTACAGAACCACATGTCGACTTCAGTGGCGGTTGGACTTTCCAACTGCAGAACCTATGGCATTTGTACTACGTCACCGGAAAGTATTGTTCAGAAAACGCGGTAGCGCCGGCTGTTCTTCAACTCATCGAAACTTCCCAACGAGGTCTACTGGCACGAAATCAGGTTGGCAACAGTGGCGCCGTGGAAGTAGAGCATGCACCCGTTGTCGTCCGAGTCGGCAACCACATCATACACCAGTACCTGTGGCAAGACTTGCCTTTCCTTGTGCCGGATATGACAACCTACTGGATTCAAGATTGCGCGCGGATGAGCTCCAGCCAACGAGTGAGAATAAACACCTTCTGGGCATCGCTCGCTGCGGCCAGCTCGGCATCTTGGTCATACGGGTTGTGCAGGATCGCACTCATGGTTCTTCGCGACACGCTGGAAACCCAGCGGCCACTTGTCAGGGCCGGCGTCGAACCAGGCGGCGAAGATAGCGAGAACGCTGGAAGAACTGTTGACATGCTAACGATCGCGGACTTACTGCGTGCTGCCAACGCATGGCTTGAGCGGGCCGGGGCCAGAATCACGCAATTATGTGAGGCTGGTGACAGTAACGCGGCGACCAGGCTGGCCGTACCGGTGCCGGAAGAAGTGAGCCTCCCAGGGCCGTTAGCTCAAGCGGCTGGCGTCCAGGCGGTCCCCGGAGGCTTCAGTTCGCAACGGTGGTTTTTCTGGCTGCAACGTCTGGACGAGATAGGGGCAGAAACTTCGCCTCAGGGCTCGACGGGCAGCTCGGCCATGGGAATGGCGTCGCCGTTCGTGCGGAGGGTACGGGAAGAGAAGCACCTGGCACGGCGAGTGACGTACAACATGATATACACGGCGAGCCAGTCGAATTCGACTATAGTGCAAGAGTTAATGAGGATGGGGAGAGTACCGCTATGATTCACGATCTAACTACATGATCTGGCTGATCAGTTGTTTATGATGAGGTAATGAGAATATTATGAGGGTGAGGTTACGAGAAGTCGAACATCAGATTCTCGTATGATACAGGTGGATTTTAACTTGATTATAGAGACTTCTGTTCGAGTGTATTATTATATCAATGTTTCTGTTTACTGTTTCCAGGCGCACGAGAGTGATGTTTTTCAAAGGAGAGTAAATTGTCAGTAACAAGGTAATGACAGAAGTAGTTGATGAAGAGGAGGAGGACTTGGTGCAACAATGAAACGAACATTCAGAAGTCAGGTACGGATTACGATACTGGTCACATTCCTACCTTCCGTAGATTAGGTAGTTGGAGGTGCGAATAAGTACCTTCCTTACCTAAGACAACGTCTTATGTACACCATCAGAGCCAAGACAAGACCCGCCGCCCTTCCAGACTTAGCGGACCCTTGAACCCCAGTCGAACAGTGGGACAATTCAATCGCGACAGGGATGGAATGAGTTGCATTGCACCAGTAATGGAGGCTGAATGAAAGCTGTCCTCAATATTTCGAGATGCGCCGCCCTTCACACCTACGAAAAGGTATTCGTAGGTTAGCTACACCAATCCTTTTCCTATTCTTGGGATGAGTCACGATTCTCGGTATCTTGTCAACACGGAAGACATTCTGCACAACTGACTGCCTTGGTCGCTGGCCAGTTCCAATTCCTCCACATCTTATTCGACTCCGAACGACGTTACGTACTACTCCTGCTGCGTCGTGGGGGGAAGCTGTTGTTGGTGTTTTAGCAATTCGGAGTTGGACACACACGAATAAACAGCCTCGGAAACAAAGGAATAGCTTCTATCTCGAATAGAATTGATTGGCCTAAGTGTTCCGACTGCTCGTGTGACGGCAACACCGGCGCAAGCGGCTGCTGTGTATTGCGACCAGGGGCCCGAGACCGAGAGAGGTGGAGGATTGAGTCGACGGAACAATCGTCGCCATGATGAACGGCTACGACGAGAAGCGTCACTACGATGACGAGCCCGAGCCCGGCAGCTTCGTGCGCGCCTTCGATGCTTTCCGTAAGAACAACCAACCAATTCTACTTTTTCAATCCCTATGGTATACACTCGAAGCAGGCGCACAGGCTAACATTCCGATCCTCCCTCAACAGCAAAGGCAAAGCCCCAATACGTAACCCGCACCTCCGGCGGCGGGAAGTGGACCGTAGCCATGATCCTCGTGTCCGCAGTGCTCTTCTGGTCCGAGCTATCACGATGGTGGCAGGGCGAGGAGGACCACACGTTCAGCGTGGAGAAAGGCGTGGGCCACAGCATGCAGATCAACCTGGACTTGGTGCTGCGGATGAACTGCAAGGACCTGCACGTCAACGTCCAGGACGCCGCGGGCGACCGGATCCTCGCGGCCTCGAAGCTCCAGGAGGACCCGACGCTGTGGTCGCAATGGGTCGATAGTAAGGGGCTGCACAAGCTCGGTCGCGACAGCCAGGGGCGCGCCGACACGGGCGCCGGTTGGCATGACGAGGGCTTCGGCGAGGCCCATGTCCACGACATCGTCGCTATGGGCCGCAAGTCTGCCCGCTGGGCCAAGACTCCTCGTCTCAGCCGTGGCATTCGCGCCGATAGCTGCCGCATTTACGGCTCCCTCGATCTGAATAGGGTCCAGGGTGACTTCCACATCACGGCGCGCGGGCACGGTTACCAGGAGATGTTCGCCGAGCATCTAGACCACAACTGTAAGTAATAGTCCGAATGCCACGCAGCAGGAGAAACTCCCACTAACGAGCAATACCCAGCCTTCAACTTCTCCCACGTCATCTCCGAGCTCTCCTTTGGGCCGTATTATCCATCCCTCGTAAACCCACTCGACCGAACAATCAACATAGCCGAGGCACACTTCCACAAATTCCAATACTTCATGTCGGTAGTCCCCACAATCTACACCGTAGCAGGCGGCGGCGCTCGCACCAAGACGATCTTCACAAACCAGTACGCCGTGACGGAGCAGGGCAAGGAGGTCGGCGAGCGCATGGTGCCGGGACTATTCTTCAAGTACGACATCGAGCCCATCTTGTTATCCGTCGAGGAGCGCCGCGACGGCCTCCTCACCTTCCTCGTCAAAGTCGTCAACGTCCTCTCCGGCGTCCTCGTCGCGGGCCACTGGGGCTTCACCCTCACCGAGTGGCTCCGCGAGGCCGTCGGGCGTCGCAGGAAGAGCGGGCGGAGCGAGGGTGTCATTGGAACCAAGGGGGGCTTTGACGACTAGATAGGTACAAGTTTGATTGATTTGCGTAAGCAGTAGTAGGGGATGTTGAGTCGGGTTGGGTTTTAGTAGACGCTACCAACTATTTACCTACCTACATACAACGATGTAAACAACGCATGAATAAGGCCTCATTGAACAGGAGTTTAGGTTGTTGCTTTCATTTTTCCTCGGTTTCAATTTTTCTCGATCTATCCGTTATCCATCTAGTCAAAATATAGTTGAAAAAGAAGACCGATCACAAGTAACGTCTATCATGGCAAAGGCCTACCTACCGGATGGATATCTACAAACTGATAATATTTCTTCTTGATAAATCACATCTCTTTCCGAATACAGCAAACTCAAACACGAAACCCATCAAGGAGCCTCCATCACGAAACTATGGTTGATGTATGAAGAGATAGACTATTTGACAGCAACAACAACAACAACAACCTAGTTCAGCCTGCGAATACGTATATATAAGTATAATGGAAGACAGGAAATTAATCGGGTGCGAATACACAAGGAGAAGGAAAACTATACTGAGATACAGGTCAGAAGTCTAAAAAGAAACATTCAACACAGTTACAAGTAGTCTTACATTGTCGGATTCAGGTTGCTAGTGGAATAATACAATCATGGAGATAGCACTATTTAGCTTCACGAAGTATATGTAGACAAGTGCCCATAATCATTTTTTTTAATTTTTTTTTTGGCGAGATGCGATGTATCTCGAGGAAATAACAAATTACTCAACAACTTAATATAGTCACAAGCACAAAACAAGACGAATGTTATAAAGAGAACTCAATTTCAGTACCTATCAAGCCCAGAGCAGCCCAGCATATTCAGTGGCAATTCATTCTGTTAACGAGTGTATCAAGAATACATATCATCAGGAAGGCAGGGCCCACCGGCATTGAATTCAGCGGCATAGAGCCGACGACAAGAGTAGAGGAGATCAGGGGAAAACGAGATCCATGAAACCGAACGCTTCAAAAACATCCGAAACTAATCACACAGCAATAAACTTTGTTTGCCTGCCAACCATTCAGAAAGAATCGCATACTAGTAAGGCCAAGGCTATCCTGCAGCAGCATGTGCCCCAGATTAGTTCTTTGAGAGCTTCTTCTGCTGCTCAAAGAGGAACTCCTCGTCAGAGGCGTCGAGTATATCGTATTCTTCGTCTGTCATAAAGCCGCTGTCAGATTCTTCGGCCCAATCATCATCACCACCACAATCCTCAAAACCGTCTTCATCATCAACAGATGGGGCAAGCGTCTCAGTCTCAGTCGCAGCTTCGACTTCTGATCGAGCCTCGTGAATACTGGCAGAGGGAGACTCGTGGTCTAGTTTGGGGATGATCATGCGACTTCCCTCAATAGCTGTTGAGCACGCCTCGTCCACCTCGATTTCAGACTCGGCGACAACAGGAACCTCGGCCTTCGGTGGTGCCTGAACAGTAACATCACACCATAACTTATGACCAAATTTGACGCCATCTGGCGTTGTCAGGCGCCAGTATGAGATAACCTTGCCGTCACGATCCGGAGTGCGCATCAATACAGTGAAGGGGAACTCTTGACCCGGGTTCAAGGCATCGTAGCAGATGGTAGATTCGGAAGCGGAGACCAGCTCATGGATCCCAGCGGGGTGAGCAGGGTCAACAGCGCCCATATAATCTCCGCCAACGAATTTAACGGAACATCCAGCAGGCCATGGGAGTGTACCTTCATTTCGAAGGACCCATGTCTGTGAAAAGGTATGGTTTGGTGGGAGAATGGAGCCATCTTCGATGGTATCCCACTTGTAAACCGCCACAAGATCAGTATTGGCAGGGTCTGCTTGGAGAGGCTTTGCGGGAGCCGGCGCCTCGAGATCGCTAGTTTCCTCTTTAATCTCAGGCTCTTCCTTAATTTCCTTGACCTCTTCCACGAACTGGACAGCGTTGATTAGGATTGGCGACACCACTGCCGCTTGTGGCTGAACATTGACGACCGTCTGAACAGGGGTGGCCACGATGTTTTCCACTGGCGAGGCAGGCTTGTGACTTCGAGTATGGAGTGACTTGTCACCCATTGTAGGCAGACGTTGTCCGTCCTCGTGCTCTCCCGTTGTCGTAACACTGACGTGCCGCACTGGCGTCTTGAACTTGATCATTGGGTGTGTCTTGTTATGGGTGTTTGCAGGATTGGCTTCGCAGTTGGCGCAAAAATCAGTGTCATGACAGACAGCGCACTTGTATCGCTCGCCAACGATATATTTAGAGCGACCTGGACGGCCAGAGCACAACGGACCATCGCAACTAATACCGTAATGGGTAGCACGCGAAGTGGAGCGGAAAGGTCTATCTGCTAGAGGTTCATAAATAGCAACAAAACGGTGGTTGGCGTGGATGAAGCCTTTGCTCTTCACGCAATCTGTGCAATAATCCCAGTCGGGACAGTCGAGACACTTGTGGCGAATACCCCGTACGTATTTATCGCAGCCATCGCAGATGGCGTTATGAAGAACGTTGCGTCCAGGATCCATTCGCGAGGTGACTGCTTGATCAAAAACAACGCCTTTGACGGCGGGGGTAAAACCATGATTAGGATGATGACCATGTTGGTTCTTGGCGAAACAAGACTTGCAGAGATCGTAATCATCACACGTTGTGCAATGAACAAACTCCTCTTCTCGGAATTCCCGCACGCAGCAGTTGCAAGTCCGAGCGGTGTATTCCGCAGGCAAATTGCAGGGTGTAGGAATGAAAAGGGGTCGAGTAGGGAGAACAATCGATGAATTGGATGGTGACAGGGCAGGCTTGGAAGCTGCGGGTCGGGCTGACTTAGGGACAACATGAGTGCTGCTGCACTTGATGTCGCCGTTAACAACGGTTCGCTTGATGAGCCAGTGTCCATCGCCGTAGCAAGTGATGCCACGATTGACACACTCTTGACACAAATCGAAGTCGCCCTCGTCACATATCGAACAGTGGAAATGGGCCTCGGGAACAGATCGGTCGCAGCTGTTGCAGCAGACAGTGAATGGCCGCTTCATGCATTCTTCCACTTCAACGACAGTCTCCTTGACCTCAGTTTCCTCCACGACTGGGGTTGTAGGCTTAATGACTGGGGTGGGAGGTTTGGGTACCTCCATCTTGCTTAGCCGCGCAGCTGACCTAGCCATGAGGTCCCTCAGCGCCTGAGACCTGGGGATAGATCTTCCGGAGCAAACAGAGGTTGCCCATTCCCTGGCACTAGTATCTTTGCTATAAGCATCACGCATGAGATTAGCTAAAGTGGTAGCTGAAGAGCTCTGAGCAGTGCTGGAGCAGGTGGTTTCTTCAGATGCACGAGTAACCAACGGCTCGTTCTCATTGCATGACTCAAGAAAATCTATAACTTCTGTGCCATTGACGTCACGCCGCAGGTGAATTCTCGGGTTGCCTCGAGCACGCCATTCCTTGACGAAAGAGGGGAAATCTTGATTGGTCTGCGGAGCGGTGACTGTGTCGATGACTCCCGGCGCTTCGGTCACAGGCGCTTCGGCTTTCTCGCTTTCTACTTCTTCCTGGGGTTTTCGTTCCGGCTCTTTGTCAGGTTCAGACTGGGTCACCGTCGCTGGCTGAGCTTCTTCTTCTTCAGGCACATCCTCTATTGTAACTGGCTTGGGGACTGAAATATCCTCGACCGGTTCGGTCGGGATTGTGGTGACACGAAGTTTCAACTTCTGCTTGGCCTTGGCAGCCCTGTACAGTTGCTTATAGACGGAAACGTTTGTCGGGCTGAGGACAACAAAGGTGGTGGCCGAGTCGGAGTACCTTTCGATGACAGCGACTGTGTCAGCGGGGATCTGAAGGAAAGATCGGACCTAGCGATGCCGATGTCAGCGGTTGTGAAGTCTGCTATTAGATATAGATTCAATATAAAAACACACCTTGTCCTCAAATGTGTTAGAGCCGAGCTCCCTAAGGGGAATCTTGAACCGACGAGTTGCACCGTCGAAATTGATCTTGAGGGTGATCAAAGTATCGGCGGTTGCCGATGACGAAGCCATCTTCGGTGCACGTGGGCTGCTCCGAATAGTGATGTCAGCGCTGTAAAATAGAACGTAGGCTGTCTGGTGAAGTATTGATGCTTTAGGAAGAAAGTTGACGACAGTGTCGATGATGATTGAGATGGTGGTTGATGGAGAGCCACCAGTGGTTGGGCAGAGCTAGAGGAGTGAGATGGAGGGAAGGAGGGAGAGGAGAGCATTTCAGGACCCAGAGTGACGAGAAGTGGTTGCTGTAGGCAGCCTAGCGTAGGGAGAGGGTATGGGTGAGAGCGGCATGGATTGTGCAGTAGCGCAGGCGGCGGGGTGGAGAAAGAGTGACTAGAAAAGCGGAGGTGGGCACTGAGGTCCATGTAACAAGTGCACTAGAAATGTACCGTATGTGTACATGCATCCACCGGCTCGAGAGGCATGGGAGAACCAAGACCTACCTATATGGTCTGATGCTGCTTGCTTTGCTTGCTTGTCCTCGAGGGGAGGCAAAATGGCCGACGACCGATCTATGATGATGCCTTGTTTTCAATTGTCTTTTGTTATGTGTACTTGCACTGTTGTCGGCAAATGCTATAGGTGCCGAGCAACACTGTCATAGATAGTTGCTAGGACACTGAACTCTAATTGCTCTTGTTGCCTGCCAAATTCGTTATCATTAGCGCACGTAGGTAGGTAGGGTGACGAGGCGGTCAGCCGGGTAGGTTGGCAATCAATTGAGTGGTCAGTCACAGAGCAATTGAAGTCTGCAGCTCAAATGATTGGTGATGGACGTAATAACAAGGGAAACTAACGTGTGGTGGAAAGAGATCAATGGTCGCCTATCGATGAATGACGAGCAAAGGGAAAATGAGGAGGAGAAGGAGGAGAAGTGAGCTTGGTGATGGAAGGTTTGCGTAAGTACCCGTACTAGTACTTGTCGATTGAGTTGTGACGGACCCCAGGTACAATAGGTACGCGTAGGCATTCACAGGTGCAACAAACAATGTGCACAATAACCCAAGTGCTTATTCGACGTATCACCTGGAGGGCTTGGCGAGGGAGGGAAGGGGATAGCTAGACCTGCACATGCGGCTGGAATAGTGGGAATTTGTGGTAGTGGTGGTTGGTGCCGGGTATAAACCCTTTATAGCCACCGACGAGAACGAAGGTAATCAAGAGTGGTGGTACCTACATACATTCAAATACTTTAAAGTTTTGGGATGAGTTGTTCGAGACGATGGACAGATTACTTTCGAGCTGCGTTGGGTGGAATAGTGAATCCTGTTTTTGTAGTGGTGGGCGAGAAGGCTGACTTACGGCTACCTGTGTATTTTCTATAGCTTTTATAGGCATGATCTCCCGCCACTTGTAGGCAGATATGGCCTTCGCAAGCTGTGTAACGTACATACAGCCAGCGTGGTAATCATGGTGGTAGTGGTGTTTGACGTCGTGTCCTGAGCCATGCCGCTTTTAGCCTGAGCCCAGACTAAAAGGTCAAACAACTAGAAAGCAGTCATTTAATAATATTATTATACGTTTTGTTTCTATTGATTATTTACGTAAAGTGTTTTGCTTTTGCATTTGCTCTTTCGATGGTATGCTTTTGGAGAAAAAGCCACGCACTTCTTATCGTCGAGGATGAGACATGAATGCATGCGATAATCTCATATTCCAGGTCTGCAGATCTTGGACCTTTTCTTTTAATAATTACTAGGTGACGACACACAGATGTAAACATGCGTTTGTTCATTTCAGATTTGCAACTTCCTGATAGCTTCGCCAATCAAGTAGAAATCTCGCTCTTGAACAAACCGACCCAGGTCGACGTTAGTTCTACGGCACTCATCTCGTCAAGTGCCTGACGTGCTGGCGCCCATTCGTGCGCGAGCTCATCAACGAGTTCCTCTTCTGTGAGCTCAGGCTTGCCCGAGACGCCGACCACGTCCGCGACGTAGGCGTACAAGATCTGGTGAAGGTCGTTACGGAACCCCTCAGTGTTGTCAATGCAACTGTCGATTTGCGTATGAAAATCACCACTCCCGTCTCCTCCCGCACTTCGCGCGCCGCGGCCTTGTCGTGATCCTCATCTATTTCAATACTACCTCCGGGGAGCTTGTAGTAATTTCCCTTCTTTGCGTAGATCAAAGCGACGTGCCCTTCACCGTGACGACTCAGACGGCATATCGGTCAATGTACAGCACGTTGGGCTGTCTGGTACCGATGACCTTAGTATTTGATGAGTACCAGTAGTGTTTGACCTTTTCGCAAAACTCTCTGGTAGTTATGATACGGTGTTCGAAAGAGGTTAACGACGAGAGTAAGTGTTTGTACTTGTGGAGGAATTGCATCCGACACATAAGGGCAAAACAAGAAAAGAAAAGGAAGACGAAGATTCGAGACACAGGCGACCGAAGCATCATAGCGTCACAAGCGAAAAGAAAGGACTCATAACAGCGAAAACTATAAACAGAAAGAAATAAGCTAATGAAACATTCTGTTCCTACAGCCCAGCTATAACCAATCCTTATGTCTTCTATTCCACGACCTTATTGCAAACGGTTACTACGAAGAACATCAGCTGCTATTCTCGGTCCAGTTCTATCTATTAAGACCTCATGAAGGGAGTCGGCGTTTTAGGGACGAATCCTGAGATGGGTGGTTTTTTAAACGTAGGAATTGTATTTGCAGGAATGCGTTCTTAGTGGTGTTGGTGCCATCTTGTCGTTTAAAAAAAGAAAGAGATGCATGAAGCTTTGCTGCGTCATCAAGATACTTCTGTTCTGCAGTTGAATGTAATAGTAGTAGTTTTGATCGATATCTTGAGATAGGTATTATTGCCAGCCTTGATCTATCGAGGCTAGTATGAGGCTCGCTGAGTAGTACCTATATGCACTTCTAGCTGTCCTGCGAACTAAACTGCCTCTGGTAGGTGCTTGTTTGCCTTGCATTTTGCCTCAAAGTGCGCTTCTTCGGCCTTTTCGGATGTCTTGGCCCTTCGATAGCCATCAGTCTAGAGTCGTCATCCACTTCGCCCCAGAACATTCGGCTTCCTGACTAATTCAATTTTATACAATCTAGCACCTTCTGGCTTGCACGATTGCATACCTGGCGTTCGATTTGTTGTGTTGTCCTCCCGCAACTTCTCATTCGTCATCTACTGCAGAGTAAGCCCTTGCATTGGTTAAGCAGCAAGCACTGACAGACCTGTCAATTCTCCGCATGTTATCCTGACGTCTCTACCTAAGGTATCAATCGACTTGTTGGAGGTGTGCTACCAACACGCTGATGTGAGGAGCAACTTGTCTGCCTAATTATTAATACCTACCCCGATCGTAGAAATCGATATCCTCCACGTAAGCTGCAGCCTACCATCGTCAGACTGAATGCTCAATATGATGGCAACTGTTCAAATTGCCTTGTACTGTAGCTTTCCCAACAATATCTCTTGTCCAATTCGCAGAAGTTAGCCTTCTTCAACCAACAGGTTGCCCGCTTCTGTATATGATTGCCTAATTGTAACCATGTTATCCAGCACGACATGACTAAAGGCATCTCTCCTGAAGATTAGCTGGTCTGATCATAATACCTGTGTAGTTGTTTTGACGGTTGTGATATGTACTGCAGTTGGATTCGTTGGTAACTTAGAATCAAAGGGACTTGCAGTGTTGAATAGATGATCTCTACCTAGATAGGTAGCAAGAGAAAGGATAACAATAGTACAGTTCGGTCAAACTCTGGTCTTGTATCGTTCGTCTTTGGGAACCTGTGGTTTGCGGACTTACCCGCCAAGGACGTTGTGATATGGAGCGACTTGTTTCCAACCTACAGGTCAACTATGCGGGTGATGCATGGTGCATTTACCCAGACAATACTTGTGACAGGGCCGAGAAAGCACATTGGTTGGCATCGGCCAGTAATCCGAGTGCCAGACACCCAACACCAGCTTGCAAACCAACTACTATCAGCAATGCTATTGTATTCGCCTCCCTTCATGTTGAACAATGCAAGGAAGCTGGAGAACCCAGGCAGCTTGCTGTCTCTTCGTGCCACCTTGAGTTTGGAGAAGGTCGCCACCAAGCGATACCGGAGAGTTAGTTCCAAGCTCCGGGCAGCAACAACTCACAGAGACGTGCGGAAGCGAATACTAAATAGAATGGGAATTGGCATCGACCATGATTCTAAGCAGAGAGTTTCCATATCTTTGGACACTACCACGTGTCTTCTTTGGCTGATCATTCTCAATGGCGGTAGCTGTAGGTATATATACCCATAGCATATCGCGCGATTATACACGCATGCTTGAAGACAAGGCATTCAGTAGGAATGAAGGTAGAGTATATAGAACTGGCCAGGCCGCTCTGTAGCACTAACCACGACCAATGCTGCTGTTATTGACCGCAGCACATTAGATGGCTGCAGCATTTTATTGACTGGATCCGCGTGCAAAGGGGTGATTGGGCTCAGTTCGGACGCTATATGCACGAAGACTCGGAGTCTGGGAGGCTGCCGCGTGTATTTGTGCGCGCAGCCCGACATCTGGACCCGGGGACTCGTTCTATTTCTTGCGGCTTGAGCGCATCGAAGACCACCGGGCCTTCGGGGGGGAACATTGTGTAAGTACAATACCAACAATGCCAATTGTACATACTAGGCGACTGGACTGGGCGTGGGCGCGAGCGCTGATAGCCAGTCGATGCATACACACGGAGGTACATGTTGTCAGCCCAGCAGAGTCGATGACCAATCGAGTGGCGTGGGGTTCTCTTGCTCTTGTCCAAGCGAACAGGAAAAGAGGCAGTCAGTCATTCTTAATCTACATGATGTCCTTATGCGGCATTTAGTGTTTTGTATCCAGGTACAGTAGCTCGTTGCAAGGCAGCAACTGTTCCTAGACGGGTAGGTATACCATTATCAGCATCTTCATGTCGTAAGTTTCACTCATTCGCTCGCTCACTCCGTAGTAAGGAATCAGATCAGAGTTGCGGGAGCGAGCGAGCGAGCGAGGGTTCATGTTCCTGGCTGCTTTCTGCAACGCCGGGAGCAGTGAACAATAGTGGGCCCGTTAAAGAGCTACGGCCCATTCCATCGTTGCCGTCATTCCACACAACAGGGTCGCTCTCCTCTGTCCGGCAGCACCTGAGAGAGGGCCGGCAGACGGACGGGTTTTGGCTGTTCCCAGCTAAACAGGCCCGGTTTATCCACCCATGGCGCCCTACAGTTGAAAGATAGCTCCTGCCCGTCCGTGCTGTTCCCCACTGACAACTACCATCCATTGCTACCTACCCACCATTGACGCTAGGTAGCCCCCCCGTCACTCTCTTCGCCAGCTCGACTTCACCTCATCGAAACTTTTGGATCCCGTCCATCACGTCCGCTTCACACAAGTCCTCCCTCCCCGTCACAATTATATCTCCTAGAGCCAAAGTCGCTGTTAAACAACCCCCCCAATCTCTCTCTCCGGGTCTTCAGGCTTTTATACTACTGCATCTGCCTGGGCGCGGGGGTTCTTCTTCTTGATCCACCATTCTAGTTTGTGTTGCGTCTTTCCATTCCTCTTAACTCCGTTGTCTTGTTTTACCTTGTAATTGTTGCCTCGACTCCAACCAGGCCGCACCGCAACGTACCGCCTCGAACTCAACCCGACCTGGGCCCGACTCGATTCGACCCGATTACGCCGCGGAGCTGCGAGACGGGCGATCCTGCTGTTATATAGGGCTCCTGTATGCATCATAGGCGCCGTGGCTTTCTAATTGACTGTCTCAACACCTTTTTCGTTCTTCCTGCACCGCCGGCGGTTCTTTCGCCTCTTATGGTTCTAGTTTGATTACAGCATACTGCCCATCCACCTCACCACCCGCTGGGACCTCCATCGTGCACCGACACGTATGACATCAGCATCGGCCACGGCGCTGACCTCGTAATTTTGCTACTCGTGGTAGACCCGTGCCTATCTCTCCGGTTTGGGTTTGAGTGGTGGTCTCCTGCTGTCGTTGTCCATCCGTCTTGCGCATCGCACTCTTGCCACGCTCCCACACCATGGCTGGCGTTCGAAGGAGAAAGTTGATCGGCCATAGGCGCCGTGTTGAGGACGAAG
Organism: Xylaria cubensis; assembly: GCA_022385715.1. NCBI lineage: Eukaryota > Fungi > Ascomycota > Sordariomycetes > Xylariales > Xylariaceae > Xylaria > Xylaria cubensis. Next base: position 376,418 of record MU279028.1, on the reverse strand, counting down.
GCGAGGACGAGGGCGGCCTCGATCAGCTCGACATAGATGATGATTCGCTCAGCGATGGTTCCCTGGCTTCTGACGATGTTGACGCTGCCGATGACAGCGATACTAGTAACGTCGAAGATGCCTCCCCTACAGCCCCGCCAGTGAAAAGGAAGATAGCTGGTCGCACTGTGAGCACCAACGGCAACAGGAAAGTCCCCTCCAAGCCTGCACCCGGCTCTGCCGCCCAGAAGATCTCAAAATCGAGCAACGATGTTGTGTCCGACACCGAGTTTATGATGAACGGCTTGAGTATCGCCGATAAGAATGCCCCGGTGCAACAGGTCGAGTTCGGAGATGTTCCGAAGTCCCCGGCTAAAGCAGCTGCGCCCATTGTGGTCAGCTCAAACTCCGTGCTCGCCCCAGCACAAGATGGTGCACAAGAATCCATAGGCGATCGACGCCGCACAGAACATGAAGAATACAGGCGCAAGCGGGACGAGGATCCCTCGTTCGTTCCTAATCGGGGGGCCTTTTTCATGCACGACCACAGACACACTGGGCCATCCGCCAATGGATTCCGTCCATATGGCCGGCCTTCTCGTGGCAGAGGTCGTGGCATTGGAGGCCCCTTCGCTCCAGCCAAGTAAGCATATCATCACCCAAGTCAATTGTCTCCATGTACTGACAATAGCAGCTTTCCGATCCATAACCCTGCCGACCCTACAATATCTGCCCCTTGGGCCCATGATATGCATGAGACTGTCACGCAAGCCCCACCCGTCCGGCAGCCACGATCCTCGTTCGCTGACGATGGGCCACCCAACGGCAACGGCTTCATTCCCACCTGCCCCCAAAGCTCGACGCCCATTAATCGAAAAATGTCCACAGAGAAGCTGCTAGGAAGTGCCCAAATAAGGGTCTTCTTCCCGGGGTTGAAGGAACCCATCGTCTTCTCTAGCGTACCTATCAAGCAATACACCAAACTGCCTGATCACAGACCGCCGTTGAGGCGGGACAAGCCAGTCCGGATTTCCGTCCCTGATTTTCCGCATCGTTATGTCTTCCCGGCTACTGATAGGTCGTTCATATTCATTCCTCGTGCTATGCGTCCGAACCAGCGATTGCGTGGCAAACCCAGGTCTGGTTTGGGGTCTATTGGAGGTTTTTCGAGGAGAACGAGCGTTTTCGGTGGTAGCGCCTATGCTGGAAGCGCCTATTCTCCTAGCATTGCTGTTAGTCGCCGTTCGTCCATCGTCCAGGATATGACTAGAGATTATATTACCTCCCCAACCGGCTCTGTTGTGTCTCGTCCTGCACTGCCGTATGACTCGACTCGACCCGTTGTCAGGCTACCGCCCCAGAATCGACAAGATCAGAGGTTACCCCCGGCAGGAGAGGGTTCAGTTGTGATGCCTGTGAACAGTTCACATCCAGTTCTTAACGAACGACCCCAACCCCAGATACACCCTCTCCCTCCAAAACCGCAATTTGCAGAAAGTCGGGGCGCTCCCATCCCGATGCACCAGCCTCGCCCACAGAAAACCGTTTCTGTCGCCAGCATCGAGTCTCCAGAGAATGCCTACCACCAGGCTTTTCATCAGCAGGTTCCCGTCCAGGTGTCCAATGGTTTGAGCCAAGATATGCATGCTCGCCACCAGTCTTACCCTTCGCAGCACTCAACCGGGACGCCTCTTTCACAGATACCGGAGCGTGCTATTCATGCTGCTCCTTTCCAGCCTAATCAATTCACACAGCAAGGTTACTACCCACCTTATCAAATGATGCAGCCGCAGCAAGGCTATTATTATCCACCACCTCCTTATCCTGGCACCATGGCCCCAAGCGCAACTACCTTCGTTCCCGGTTCGCAAACAGGCCAACAGCCTCAACCCGAAATGGGAGGTGCTCAGTCTACAGGACAAAACTCGCAGAATTCCAATCTTGTTGCCCAAGAGGTCAACGGAATGGTGTACTACTACGATGCCTCTCAATTAGCCCCCATGGCCCCCTATACCTACCCTGCTTCACAGGGTTATCCTATGCCTAACGTCGGTATGAATGGCATGGTTACGCCTAGCCCGGACGGATATTACTACCCTCCCCCTGGCGTCTACTATCCTCAGTAAACTTTCCCTGCCTACCGCTCAATCACGCTTAGACCATGCTTATCTACACTAGCTTAAGAGGAATCGAAGCATGATTCATCTCTTAACAGTACACAGCGAGGGATTCAAGATATTTGGCTCGGTGCCTATCCTTAGTGTTGGATCACGCTCGTGTTTCCAGAGCCTACAATACAATATATCGATTATCAAGCTATCTTAAATTTCCAAAAGAATCCCGACCCAACTCGAATGGCTCCGAGAGTAGCTTGATCTCCCTCCCCCACCCACACAACATCTTCCAATCCTGACTTCCATGTCATGTCCAGTAATCCTTCGGCGTCGGTTCTTGCCATTTCCCCTATCAGTGTTCTTCTGGAAGGGTCATTCTGCAAAGGCGTTGGGGGAGTTTTTTCCTTCTTTTAACCATTTTGACATATGGCTTTTGCTTTTTATAGCTTACTACAGGCTTTTTCTCTTCCCATCTGTCTGGGCGGGGGGGCGGAATTCAATCGCGTATGAAAGAATCTTTAAAGGCCAGGGCTCACTATCTCTCCTTGGTTTGTTCGTTTGGATGGAATGGAACTGATTCTGGTCAGAGGGAAGAAAGAAGAAGTGTTCGACTCACTCGTCTCGCTTTTGGTGTCGTTCTTGTGTGTGTGTGTCTGTCGTGGAGATGAAAATCTCACATATTTATATTCCCCCCTTTGCAAAGAGACGAGAAGTTACCTGCCTTCGGTGTCGGTTCGGTTTGGTTCGGATATACCTACTTACCTTACTTTTGTCTTGTCTTGTCTTGTCTGTCTGACACGGGGTGTAGACTGGTTGTCGCTTTACACTGCTACTACTTGCATGAATGGAACTCGAATCGATCTGAGAAAGATCGGAAAAGAGAGGAAATTCCAAGGAAAGGAAGGAGGAGTGAGTGGGCTGACTGACTGACTGACTGACTGGCTGACTGAGCGAATGGAATTGATTGATTGATGGGTGAAGACGGGGTGGATGAATGAATGGAATGAATGGAGGCTTCTTGATCAAGGTACCTATCATACCGCGAGGCATTGACCTCACCTCGTCTCTACCTGAGGGTTTATAACCTACCTAAATACTACTACAAGCCTTGTTCGTGGCCTCCATACTTGACTTCCCGTCTACTTAAGAATAAATGAATGAATGTATCTTGTACTTGTGCACACTTCTACCGCTTTGCCCTGGGCTCCTTACTTACTTATTACTATCGACCTATTAGCCCTATTCCATTCCCTCCCATCTCTCGTTCTATATATCATCCTACGTAGACTGGCCAGTAATTGTCGATAGTGCAAAAGCACACAAGTAAAGCGAACTTTCGCAAACTTATGGTTTAAGAACATTCTAATTATCGTACATGATGTTACTTGCAAAGGAACTATTATGAATAGGTACAACCATTCAAGTAGGAGGTACTTCGTAATATACCAGGTAATTACTTCAGTCTAAACATAACGAATAAAGACCATTAACGCCTCTAGGGTAACCTGCCACAACCCAAGCTTTAGCCACACGCTGTCACATCCTATCCCACTTTCATTCAGAAAAAACAAACCTCTGAAAGAGACGGAACACTAGCTCCTCGAAGAGTGAAATGATGCCGAGATAAGACAAATTCAATCAACCATAAAGATGACGCTCCACCATCTAAAGGGGAACGCTAACGGGGTCAATACGATCAGCAGCCGCCATCATCAGGCTGGTGACCCTCGTCCTCTCCTCGCCGATTTCCTCCCCGGTAGCCGTGGGAGGCGTTAGATTCTGCGTCTCTTCAATCTTGGGGACCACGCCGAAGCGAGTGTTTCCTTGGTCCCATATCTATATGAGACCCATACATGTTAGTAATCGATTGTATGCAGGAGGCGAAAGAACCTAGGTGTGGTAATTAGAGGGAGGGAGGGAGAGTAGGAAAGAAAAGCAAAGTACTTACGGCATAGACGCTCTTCAGAAACGTATCGCCGAGAATGTCAAAGGGCAGGATGCCACGGCTCTGAACGCCACCGTACCAACTCTCTCCATCATCAGTAGGAGCAAATGCGAGGTCCTCTTTCTGTATATGGAACTCCTTGCCACCGACATCGACCTTGAAATCCGGGAGGTCATCTGCCGTGGTGTCGATGGGGAAAATGTAGCCCTGGTTGAACCAGCTGTAGGTGGCGCCGGGAATCTGTGCATACAGTGCGTCTGCGACATCATCGGATATGAGCGCGAGCGTCGTGCCCGTATCGGCGATAGCGGTGTTGGATTCTCTGGGGATTTTCTCTCCATTGATTGACGCAGACTCGGACGGGAAGGACCAAAAGCCCTCCGAATTGTCTATGTCGACCCAATGGATATCCTCCCCTGAGTCATCGACTAGTCCCTGGTCGATGAAGCCAAAAGTGTAGAATGACTTCGAGGTCACGGCGTCTCGCGAGCTGTAGAAAGCCGACGTGAACAATGCTGCTTCTTCTGGGATATCGTCCTGCTTGATCATGTTTTCGACGGGCGTGGCTTGGGGGTCGGCCTTATCACCGTTTTGTACCGTGTTGATCTTGCTGAATGCAAGTCCAAGGAGGCCGTCGCCCGTATTACTCACGAATTGATCCGACAGTGTTTTGGCGATTTCGACTGTCTGTTTCTTTATCGAGAGGCCACCGACCGTGAGAGTGTCGACGCCGCAACTACCAGAGGCACTGGAGCCATCACCGTACTCTATTTTCTAACTTCTTCCGGGTAATGACTCCCATGTTGTTGATTCACTAGGATCAAACACGTTGTGATCTTTCTCTTGAGACGAACTTAGAGATTTAGAAAACACCTGGTGACAGTTAGTAAATTGCAAGAGAAGTATCCTACACGCTAAGCGGCTTACCCAGAAATCAGCTGAGCCGGTATCGAAGTCCAACATCAGACTTTGAGGGGGTGTTCCGACGGTGACCTTGCACAAGTAGCTGTGTAACTTGAAGTCAGTGACTAATATCATAAACAGATGCCAAGTAGATATGCTCAAAAGTCATTTGAAAGCTTTTGAAGACTTACAGCATGTCGTTCTGTGAGTCTTCAGCGGTGACCTCACCGTGACTGGCACCAGGCTCGGCGCTCTCCTTCTTGACAAGGACCCTCTCTTGGGTAATACGACCACCAAGAGCAGCCCTGAACTTCTCCGAGATAAGGCCTGTCTGCTTGGGGCGATTGACACGGAAATAGGGGCCGGCCTTTGTTGGTTCGAAGTTGTATTTACGCAAGAGGTGAACGTAGGACTATTTTTATGGGAAGGTTAGCATGTTCTCATGTAGAATCTCTATTGAGTTTATGGAAGAGGTGGAACTTTGAGCTGGTAGACTCGCTTCTCTTCTTCCAGCTGCTACGAGGATACATATCACCTACCTTAGTGCCATTTCGTCTGTAGTTTTGATTGTGGATGGCCCTGACTTTGGTTAGGCCATGTTCTTTCTTATATTCGTTCTGTACTGAGTAAATCGAGTCCATGGTGAATATTGTGTGTCAAGAACTTTGATCAACTGTATAAGCGCTGACGGAGCGAGGATACGGCAGAATACAGCCCGAGGTAGTTCAATGGGTAACTCAAAAACTTAGGGTTGTTGGTGCTATAGGTTCTTTAAGAAAAGGCGATACTGGGATATATACTGCTGGAGGTTTGGTTTTGATAAAAGGGCTTATGGGATGAGGAGACAGAGAAATGGATGGAGAAAAAGCTCAGATCTAGTGTAAGTACTAGATAGAACGTGAAACAGAGATTCAAGTGCCCCTTCCTCTGTACCTTCTTCCTTGGCTCCAGAGGTTAAGGAAGGCGCACGAGGCAGCTACTTAATTGAGTCAATATCTGAAAACTGGCAGGTAACTGCCTATGATGTAGGACTAGTGGGATTATGTATCTATAAGTGACTGATCCCCCTTGAACTTAGGAGGTTCGAGAATCAATTGACCACATTCCCTAACTACCCTCCTAGCTGCGGACAGGTCTCTCGATTCTCTTTGGGCACTTATATTTTGACAATAACAAGAACAATTGACGAGACGACCAAAACTTATACCACTACAAGGAATCGATAGATCTGAAGAAACAATCACTCGAGCTACGCAAGTGGGTTGAGCTTTGGAACCTGTCCAAATGACCGATCGAATTGTTTCTCCCTAACCAATACAAGTCAAGCGTTAGTTAGCTAGATACTAAGTTTATCAAAAGACGTTTCTTGACAGGACCGCAACAAGCACAAACTAGGTACCACGGACAACATCGAAGTATCGCATCTATGACGCTAACAAATGCGTCCGAGGCGAATATGGGATATCTTGATATTGAAGTAGTGCGGGTGGATTTCGCCTGCACTCAGCCAATTACAAGGGGGATGATTTTACCGTATTCAATACAAGGGGGTAAGCCATCTATACCTTCGTATTTCTACTCCATTACTTAGCTATTTGTCGAAGCTATCGTTAGTTTTCTACCAAGTTACATGAGTACCTTGTGATTTACGTAATCACACGATTCCCCATTGAATTTGTTGATATTTGTTGGCCTCGAATGTGTAATAGATAGATTACCTTGCTGGAGCCCAGGGGTGTGTAGGTAACCTGGGGCTGTTTCAGCATGTAGCAAGATCAGATCAGTTTCACTTTGCCATGGACGAAGCCCTTCAGGCCATTGCTAATCCAAGTTTCTTCTCCATCGACGAGCGAGTCGACATGGACAATCTCTTCGACGACGAGGTTCCTACGGATTTCAGCGCAAGTTCTACAAAAGTTCGAAACAGTACTAAGACCTACCTCTCCAGTGCCCACCTTCTACTTGTGCCATAATTACCACCGCTTCCTCGTGAAATATCATAGTCCTTTGGAATTGGTGGGGTGACCCATCGACCATTCCGCCAGAAATGAGGGGTTGTTATGCTGCCTTCCATGATGGATCCATCTTCGTTGTTGACAAGAAGCACCTCCTTCTTGTCAGTGTAGTTAAGGAGGTCGACCCGCTCTCTTGCCTCCTCGTACATTGGCCGATGCGTGGTTTTGAAGTGAGTGAACTCGGATTTTGCCGTAGTCTGTCTATCCACCAAAATCTCAAACTCGAAATTCCTTTCGGGAATGTTTCCTTCAGAAGATCCCTTAACAACATGGTCGGATGGTGCTGGAAGATTGGTAGGGAAAAGATTGTTTAAATTCACTGGCGCTGTCGGTCCCTTCACAGCACTCAAGACGCCATACTTATCAATGAGGACCTTGGCCCGACAGGGCGTGTCAGCAACTTCGGGCATGTTTTTTTGTAAAAAGGTCTCCAGGGTTTTAAGCCCACCGTCCCCTTCTAGTGTCCTAACAGCGGCGTCCCAGCCCCAGTGGATGGCGCCGTTGAGCATACGGTCGCGGTGGAAGTCAAGCATATAGAAAGGAGACGGATTCTGATTCCAGCCAAGATCGACAAACTGTTGACCCGGGGCCTTCAGAAGCGCCGGGTCACACCGGATTGTGGTGAAAAGTCGAAGTTCATCCATTTCGTCTTCTTAGGTATCTGTTTGAGTTCGACTGTATATACATGCTTAAGAAGGTATCTATATGATGCATTGGCAAAAAAGAGATATGAAGAAAACGGTACTTAGTACGTCATTGGGAACTTAAAGTAAATTCGTTGTGATGTCGTATAAACAAACCATTTATATTGCCGTCTTTGAGGTACAAACATGAGAAATACTTGTATCTAGAGTCTGAACCGTATACCAGGGTTACATCGAAGTGCAGATTGATCTTATCGACTTTTAAAGATTTATTTAGTCCACGGTAAGCCACACGATTCCTGCATACTTAGAATCTCCCGAGTATGAGCTCACACCCAGAATTGAATGGCCCCTCACCGCACCAATCAGCGGCGCATACTATGACCTACAAAGTCCCCGAAAAGTTGGGGCTAGGGTACCTAATCAAGTGCCAAGGCTCGAAACGCGCTGCTAATTTTTTTGACTTATCAAAGCTTCTCCATAGCAAGGCGCATCATTGCCGACCAATCTATCTCGACCTAACCTGACCTTGTTGCTGCTGCTGCCGCTGTCACATCCAGCTCCAATACCCAGGTCTCCAACGCCTTCGACATTCCGACCTCTTCTCTTAATCTCTCTCATGTGGTGCTGTTGCCCATTTTAATACCACCTTTCCGACCCGGTGTATCTCCCTGTACTTAATTACTCGACATAAGCCTTTCCGATCATGTCTGGCGCCTCTGCAGCACCACCGCCTGTCCCGAATCTGGCCAAGCCCATCGCCATCCCAGTCGAGTCCTCCGTCTGGGATCGGCTCACTAATTGGGCTTCCGAGAACAAGGCATTGGTCTACACAATCGCCGGAGTCGCTGTTGTCGTGACCGGAGCTGGTGTCGTATACTATCTAAATGGTGACGCGGTGAGCCATCCCACCTACCCACCCGCACTACGTCGGCTCTTTTTGTCCCTCTGTTTGAGCTGACCATATACTCAAGTCTAAGACCCCTGCGCAACCCAAACTAAGCAAGAAGGAGAGACGGAAAAAGAAGGAGGCAGAGCGCCAGGCCGAGGCGGGAGAGAAGGCAACCCCCCCGGCGCCCGAACAGCCCAAGCCCGCCACCGTAGAGAGCGCTGATGAGCTCCCCGACATCAACGAGGCCACCGTCAGTGCCCTTACCGCCGCGCAACGAAATGAATTCGCCCAGAAGTTGAAGGCCGCCGGTAATAAGGCATACGGCAGTAAGGATTATAATAAGGCCAGCGACCTGTACTCCAAAGCTATCTTATGCAAGCCCGATCCCATATTCTACTCTAACAGGGCCGCCTGCTACAATGCTCTCGGCGAGTGGGAGAAGGTCGTTGAGGACACAACCGCGGCCGTCAACCTTGACCCCTTGTACGTCAAGGCCCTGAACCGACGAGCCACTGCCTACGAGCACCTTCACAAGTACAGCGAGTCTCTATTGGACTTCACTGCCAGTTGTATCATCGATGAGTTCCGGAACGAGAACGCTGCCGCATCAGTCGAAAAGCTCCTTAAGAAGGTTGCCGAGCAGAAAGCCGAGGAGATCCTCAAGACCAAGAACCCCAACAAGCTCCCAAGCCCGACTTTTGTTTCCAACTACATCCAGAGCTTCCGCGAGAAACCTCGACCTGCTGGTTTGGATGATGATGTAGACCTCTCAGATGAAACCGGAAAGGGTCAGCTGCAGATCGGCCTCCGGGCTATGGAGAAGAAGACGCATGATGGCTACGAGGAGGCAGCTAGCGCATTCGAGAAGGCCCTTGAGCTCGGTGACTTGGAAGAGTTTGAAGCGCTTGCCTACAACATGCGTGGAACCTTCAGGTGTCTACGGGGATCGCAAGAGCAGGCCTTGGAGGATTTGAACAAGAGCATCGAGCTCGATCCTTCTATGACCCAGAGCTACGTAAAACGTGCAAGCATGCACCTGGAAATGGGTAGGATATATACACCCCGACCTGCCTATTTCGATGTTTATCTAACAAGAGTGCAGGCAATCGCGATAATGCTGCTAGAGATATCGAAAGTGCCATTAAGCAGAATGAAGACGATCCCGATATCTACTACCATCGTGCCCAACTCCACTTCATCCATAGCGAGTGGCAGAATGCGGCAAAGGACTACCAGAAGTCTATTGACCTGGACAACAAATTCATCTTTTCACATATTCAACTTGGTGTAACACAGTATAAGATGGGTTCCGTCGCCTCATCTATGGCTACCTTCCGCCGATGCATTAAGAACTTTAGCCGGGTACCTGATGTCTATAACTACTACGGCGAGCTCCTTCTTGACCAAGGCAAATTTGATGAAGCTATCCAACAGTTTGATACTGCCATGGACATGGAGAAGCAGACCAAGCCCATGTCCATGAACGTCTTGCCTCTGATCAACAAAGCCCTTACATTGTTCCAGCAAAAGTCCGAGTTCACAGAGGCTGAGCAGCTCTGCAATAAGGCTCTGATTAGTAAGTGGTTCATGATTCCCCTTTCCTGGAACTCCTTGCTTACCAGTCTGCGTAGTCGATCCCGAGTGCGATATTGCAGTTGCTACGATGGCCCAGCTTCTCTTGCAGCAGGGCAAGATCACCGAGGCACTTAAGTATTTCGAGAGAGCTGCCGAGCTGGCTAGAACTCCTGGTGAGATCGTCAACGCCCTCTCTTATGCGGAGGCCACAAGGACCCAGATCCAGGTTCAGGAGAACTACCCCCAACTCGCGGCTAAGCTGCAGGGTATGGGAGGGGCAGCATTCCCTGGCGGCCGCTAAGGGACTATATGAAAAATGTTACGCAGAGACGGTCATGAAAGTAAAAGGGTCAAAATTATTCCCCACGTGGACATTTATGATTGTAGCATGTATCTGGCGTAGGTAGGGTGATTTGGGCGAAAACCGTATGAAAAAGGGGCTTCTTCTGTTGCAAAGCCCTTCGCGACTTTTCGCGCATCCCCCTCTACTCATTGGAAGGAAATGACTTGGCAGGGTTATTGGGGATGAGGCCTAAAATGGGAGTCAGTCTACGTGCAACCAACTGAACTAAAAACCCGCGTTGCTACTACTGTACTACTACATACTTGTATATATCTATCTACTACCTACGTACCTAATGATTCTCTCTTGGGGGATCGAGGCTGATGACAAAATGTGAATTGCTTTTCGTCTTGTTGTAGGCGAGGGCAATTGATCCAGGCAATTTGTTGTTGATCACACTCTAATCGTAGCTTAGCTAGCACATAGCTCCATCTAAAACACCACTCTCCCATTCTACCTATTATATATATACACGAACACCAAGCATCATCGTGTCCTAAGAGCCAACGCCAAGCAAACTAGTTTGTCTAGCATCGGCTCCGGATTATTAATTGGGCAGAGAGCGATGTGACGCTAGAGATGCAACAGTGAGTCATGAAACATGCTCATCGCAAAAACAAAACCCGATCATGTGATCCCGTGTCATTTTCGGGTTTCTCTATTCCCGCGCGTTCCTGGATACCTACCTAGTCTGGGCAACGGCTTGCATGTCGTGGGCTGTAAACGGCTTCGGCACTATGGGGCAAATGGAGTCGTCGGCGTCGGAGATCGGCTCGGAAGTGCTAAGTTAGTTGGTTAGTCGTTCTTGATCATGAATCAGAGGAGTATTTAAGTCGGCAGCGTCCTCCGTGGTCGAGCAGACTGTTGCTATTGCTGTAGCCCACGACTCTTGATAGCCAACCACCAGTCACTCTCGTCAACACTGAGAAATCAGCACTCATCCCCACCGAGACCTACACAACTAATCCACAATGTCTTCAAGTGACCTCCCAAAAGGCTACATCCTAGTCGAGGGCTATCCCTCACTAGAAGACTACCTCCACCTCCGCATAGCCCCAGGCCTAAGTCCCAAGACAGAAGACCAAGCTCGCGCCGCCATCAGCGGAAGCTGGTACGGCGTCTACGTGGCCGAAGAGGCCGCTCCCACGAAAGCCGTGGCCATGGGCCGCATCATCGGGGACGGCGGGTGGTATTTTCTGATCGCAGACATGGCGACGTTACCAGAACACCAGCGGAAAGGGCTGGGCAACGCGATCCTGACGAAGCTTCTCGCTAGAGTCAAGTCGCATGCTGCCAAAGGGACGGCGTACGTTGTCTTGGGCGCGGATGCCCCCGGCCGCAAGTTGTATGGGAAACATGGGTTTCGCGATACCATGCCGTCGGAGATGGGGATGGGGTTGAAGATTGAGGCGCCGGGACCGGGACAATAGATAGCTTGCCCTATCTACCTATCCTCTTAAGATGGTCTGTTATACTTACTTATCAGCTAGAGAGAGAACTCGGGTGAACGTTATGATTATGACAAACTCGAGTTTATTGAGCCAAATAAACTGCCTAGGTTCAGTCAGCTAAGTCTCTCCAATCTCCTCTGCTTGCGTGACAGCCTTTTTTATTATTATTAAAGCAGGGCTTGTTCAACTCCGGATCACGCAGATTCATATCTACCTGGGTAGTGATTCTGAACGCCTCTAATCATTGTAGATTAAGCATGTGTCTTCCCCGCACATCGATATCAGTCCTGGAGAGATAAGTCAGTCATCAAGGTCTACAATAAGCTTAGTCAAAATTTTATGTGATGTTGGCGTTGTTTGTCGCATATGAAAGCCCTTTTTGGAAAGCAACGTCATGTTTCATGGAGGCTTGGGCTGCCCATACGTCTAGTTAGGTTTAGTGAAACCGCTGCACGTCCATTGCTGCCGTAGTGAATACTAGAACTAGGTTAAAGTCCGATTGGTCAGTAGACATTTTAACCGATTATAGGGTTGGTTGAGCAGGAACAACGCCGTGGCAACTGTTGAGCGAAGGATTGTTTGGTCCAGGCCGAAGCAAGAGCCGAAGCGCAAAGCAAAACACAAGCACTACAGGAAATCAAGAAAGAGCTGGAAGATATCAAGACGAAACTCGATGAATCTATCATAATCGCTGAAGAGGGCAAGGTGGCCGCACGGGAAGCATAAGCAACAGAGATGGGGCGAACAATTATAGTGATATTGAAAGAGATGAAAATTACCGGTATTCAAAACCGGACAGGAGGCACACTCTCGTATGCTGCGATGGCTTTCAGAGGACTGGCTACAAGCACACATAATATACAAGTCGCCAAAAGCACAAACATGCAGGCACAACGCGAAATCATCGTAAACATCCGAGACCCTCTAACTGTTGCTAAGCATTATTTTATCCCCTATTGAATAGGCCTATTATCCAGGAGCCAATGCATCAACCTGATACTGTAGCCGTTAGTTCTTCGCAGGTTTGTAGCCACCCCTTTGGCCGAGGGGGCTGGATGGGCCTCGGCCGTGTTTCATTTGGTTCATGATCCAGGGCCAGCGTGTATCACTTGTATCTGACAGTTGCACGATGAGTCGTGACCGCATGCAAACTCGACTCCATCCATATTGCTTCAACCGGAATACTCGTGGCGGCATCGGCATTTGCGACAGCGCAGAATGTATTGGGGGCCTGGAAGTACATTCCCGACGTCGATGAAACCGTCGAATTGACCGTCGCAATTGGTATTTCTGCATGACCGCCAGTTCGAAAGGAGTGAGCGACAGTGGGCTAGGTTGTTCGAAGCTGTGTTTGCCTTGCCGGAAGTGATATCGAGTAGCATCCATGAGTCGGCTAATGACGTGCAACACCTTACCAGTAAGTGTGGGCTGAGCTCTTGAGCAACATCAGTGTTGTCCAATAGACGATCCTCAAGAACCTCGCTTAGATGGTCCATAACTATGTCACTTAACATCTTATGGAATCGAGCGTCCCCTGTCGAGCCTGTTGATTCCCGGACAAAAGCGCAGAAGTCCGTCCCAGACCAGTTGTCAGCGAGGATGCGTGTCGTTTTCTCAATTGCCAGCGCCCCAAGCGCAGGGATGGCATAGTAATCCGCAATAGAATTCATGAGTCCATGTTGAATGAGTTGCTCGCGGATGGGATGGGAATCCTCAGAGGCGACTTCCCCAGAATCAACACCCTCAGAGTCGACATCGTCTGCACCAGAATCGGCGTTACCACTAGCTAAAATTTCGGACAGAGTCAGAACAAAGGGAACATCGTGAACGATTGCAGATAAACACCTACCAATCTCTTTTCCTATTCCGTCCGTAGTGACACCCTGCTCAGCAATACATCCTGATGAGAGGATATCGGATGCAGTATAGGTAGACAGATCGTAATCTCCCATATACATAAAATCAATGAGGCGTTTAACGGTGGGCAAGTCAAAAGATATGACCATCTCATTGGTTTTCGCTTCCTATTGCCAATCAGCGCTAGATTCAGGGTTTGACTGTTTTGAAAAACGTGCACTTACAATGAATTCGCCGGTTAATGCAGCTGCAATGACTGGCGAGTGCCGACATAGATACGCCTTGTGGGTTTTGAACGACTCATCGCTGCAAATCAATGTGAGGTCGCTGAATTGTTTGATGGTATGCACGCTGCTAAGGGACAAAGAGTTGCCCTCTGCCATGGTGTTGGACCTTGAGCTGATGGAACTAACAATGTGTTGACAACAGTGAGCGTAGACATGTGCAATCGAGATCGGCGTAGGAAACGGTGAACAAGATTGAGAGAGGTGGGAGAAGTGTAAATATTTTTATGTTTGTGCCGTTGAGAAAGTAGGCAGAAATGGCGTACCTAGCAGGCAGGCACGTATCAGATCCGGAAGATTTCCGGGACGGGTTTGCTTTTATTAACTGCAAAACCCTTTGTCGTCTGTTGGCCTGGTTACATGTTGTCTCTGTTTGGATACTTACTGTCGTTCTAGTATCAAGACTCGTAGACTCCCAATTTGCCCTTGCCTTCTTTGACTGTGTGGCAACTCAAGTCTCCGTTTGCTTGAAGATTCATAACTTCGTTTCTAGAAATTCTGCCGGCAAGTGGTGCTCATCAGGCTTGTTGCGAGGGCTTCTCCCACCAGTGACTGTCTCCCCCTTTTTTCGCCTAGAAATCCCTCGACAAAGGTCAATTAGAACGAAAATAATACCGAGCTTGTAGTACCTGCCTTGGTGGTCGTAAGATGCATGTCAAGATATAATAAACGAGTTGGGTTGGCTATTTCTTTTGAAAGAGCCTATGAATATACGCATTGACAAGTACACTCCCTACGATCTGCGGGTTGCTGTTATCGCCATTAATTCCACTTATACCGACCGAAGTTATTAACTTTGACAGCAACGGTACCGCAGATAGTTCCTGGATAGCGACTCCCAACCAGACGGGAGCAATCATTTGCAAGTTCGATTACAGCTTTCAAAACATGACATCAACTCTGAATATAGCAACGGATTCGATCCAAATTCACGTTCCTGACTATTTGACATCGCCGCCACAGAGGCTGAATCTGACAGGAATCGAATTAGGAGAGCTTTTGTATGTTCTGGTTAGGTGTAACTACAAACTAACAAATCTAATCACAACGCTACCGCATGAACTAGTCTATGACGCAGAGGCCCTGGCAAATATAACCACTGGCGTTAAACATAAAAAATGGACTGTCGCAGACAACGCCTCTATACACGGAATCGGAGTTTGCTATGAGAACCGACTTCACATTCAGCCTGTCACACCATGGGGCATGGTGTCTATTTTCATACTCTTGAGTCTCCTACCCCTGCTCATGATTTTGTAGTGCCAGTCAATCCTAGTTCAGTCGCAGCACTGGCAACGATCCTGGCTAACAGCCCTTCATTACAACGTCTTCTGGCACGGGCAGGAAGTCTCCGGATGAGTGAACTAAAAAAAAAAAAATGGCTCGATGGTTACATATTTAAGTCCATGTTCGACGTTGAGGGCCGTTTTCAGCTTGTAGTTACTGGCAGTCCTCCACTTTACCACAAATCGCGTGCTGTACAGCCAACTGGAAACAGATTGGATCTAAGTCCTGAAGATATCAAAGTGAAAAATGGAAATTGGGTACCTCTAGCCGCACGCTATCCTTTTCTCTCTCTTACCTTTGTACTTCCAATTTTGGCTATCATAGCATTAGAGGTCCTGCATCGATTATCTCACCATAACCATGGCCTGGCGCAAGCGAACTACACTGCCTTGCCTTATATTTAATACGCGACCAGCGCTATAATACTAATTATTGCAACCACTTTCAATAATGTTGACTTTACAATACAATCTTGCTCACCATTCCACGCTCTTTCGACGAGACAGAAGGTGACAGGGCGGGGCATGATCGACAACTTCATTGACGAACTACCTCTTGTGGCCTTATACCAAGCAGCCCGTAACAGATACTTCGGCGCAGCTTTGATAAACATTGCTATCATGATTGGGAGTGTCTTGACGATCGTTTCGTCCGGCTTATGGGTGGTGCAGTCAGCCGTCCCGGTTATGGCAAGTGTTGAAACTTCACTAAGTACAACATGGGACTTAAGGTGGAATAACAGCGCGATCGACGACGGTGGTGCCTCGGCCTTGCTGAGTTCTATCGATCTGAATGAGACAACTAGCCCCGAAGGCGTTTGGGGCGATTTCGCGTTCCCAGATCTCGGCGTGATCAACTTTTGGACGATACTAGAATGTCTAGGTTCAATAATGCTAATTTGGCTGAATCTTTTCATTTCGTACTCACACTGCCTGCTTTGAGACCAAGCTTGAGCTGTGAGACGGTCCCGGAAGGAAATATACATCTTTCATCAGTTTCAAACTTCACTGATATTCCTAACGGACTTTACGAGCCCTTTACAGTTATTAGCATTGACTCTGTCGTCGATCTCCCAAAGGGTTGCAATGGTGGTCCGTCTGGTGATCGGCAATACTTTTGGCTTAACGACTCCTTATCGATTCCGAGTTCAATGGGAGGTGAGCATTTTTGGAGAGGCTCATTGTACGATGGTACGAATATAGCTTTCATTTCACCAATCCTGAATCATCCCATCTTAAAGGCACTTCCAGGCTAATGTTTTAGTAGTACGTCGTCTTTTTCGTTGACCCTTCCTATCACTCAAACAAGTATTAGTCTAGCAATGAATAACCGTGTTGACCTCTTTTAGGTTCACCTTGGCCCTTGGGATCGAAGTCAAAAAGATTTCCACGACTTTGGCGACGACGATGCCAGTATCGAGAAGGGCAATATCGAACAGCCAGACAATCCTGATGGATGCCCATCTATCGCTGTAATTTTTGCTGATTTAGGAGCTGACGACCTATCAGCAAAGAACATTACAGTTTTACTCTGTTCTCAAAAGATTCAAGAGGTGCAGGCAGAAGTATCACTCAGAGCCAACGAAATAGGACGTGTTGGCGAGCGATCCTTGCTCTCGCCGCCACTGACAAATGAGTCAACAGCCATATATCTAACGAATGGCACCGACGGAGTATATTCCTTCAATTACCGTGTTGAAACCCATTTTTTAAACTTCACACAATCCAGCGACACCGTTATTAATGCGGTGTTGGACTCCTTTTTCAACCACGTGGTCTTCGGCTTGAATGGGACTCCTCTGGAAGATATGACCGGCCCTGATAACATCGATAAGCTTAAAGATTCAATCAATCGCTTATACAAGAGATACATGGTACAGGTCATGAATACCCCCATCTTTCGAAAATCTCTAGATTATTCACATTCCGCCACTCAGCAGCCGTTCAATGGAACTGCCAATGCTCTCGTGTCGCGGCTCACTGTTGACTATACATCGAAATTGGGGTTGCAGATAATGCTCGCGGCCATGGTAGTATTAGAAGCAGTATCTCTACGCCTAGTCAAGCTTAGAGGTCTCTTGCCTCGGAGTCCATGCTCTATTGCGAGTATAATGGCTCTTCTTGCGGGGGGTACAATATGCCGTAGTAATTTCATCCTACAGAAGGGAGAGCTACTAAGTCAGAGAAACCTCAATGATATATTTCGCCAGCAAAGATTTGGGATGGGGTGGTGGCCTGAAAGTGAGAGCACTCTGGCCCAAAACACTGAAAATCATATAGGAAGTTCATGGTTTGGGATTGATACAGGAGAGCCATATAGGTTCGGTTTCGGCTTGAAAGAAAAGACATCAAGAAGAAAATGATACTTTATTGGGAGCGAGGCCATTTCGACTTGGATCTCTCCCTGGCTGGGACAGGGAAAATAGATTTTTGGTGCCTTAGAAGATTGTTACAAATTGATATCCTTGATCAGGAAGCCATTATTACTACCTTGACTATTTAGTGCCCTTTTTGTGAGAAAAACTTGCACACCGTCTTTAGCAACCTTTCACGTTCATCGTAATTAATAGATCACTGGTCTCTTTGCACGCTATTCCCTATTTATCACATACCTTAACTAACTACAATAAGCAAGGTGAAAATAGCTTACGTAGCTTAGGCATGAGGTCATAGATTTCATTACACCGCTCACTTTCGCCAATCATAGTGAGAACCCTTTTGGACATGAACTTGGGACTGATTCGTTGGACACAACTCCCCTGATTACGGAGTTGAGTTCCCGTCCCACAGAAAAGAGATGACATTCACTAACTCTTCTAATCCAATCAATCAAGTAGATCAGGTAAACATATCTGACTCCGTGGCGGCGATAAAAAAGTCCTTATCTACCCAAGAGCCATGACTACACGAATTAACCCCTGCCTTTGGGTCGAAGAGCTGAAAGTCGAATTGACGGATAAGCTTACAAGGTCAGCTGCGTTCATTCCCTAAGAGGGTAAAGTAATAGTGGGATGTGAGTTAGAAAACATACCTCAAATATAGTTTTGTTAAGCTCCATGAACGCAATAACCTTGCCAGCGCACATCCAGCGGCCATAACCGAAGACAAGCTCGACGTTGCGCTTCATCTCGGCGCATGTTGCCTCATCGACCTCTAGGAATCGCTCGGGCCGGAAGATGTCGGCATCTTCGCCGAATACGGCCTTGGACCGCATCATGGAGGAAAGGTTCGGTCCAATGGCTGTGCCACCGGGAACGAAGTAGCCGTGAATTGTATCGCCCTCAGGTGGCACCTCTTTGCCGAACGAGCCAGTAGCTGATGGACGTATGCGCATACCTTCGTACAGAACAGCCTACGAGAAATTATGGGTTTCAGTCAGTTTATATCTGAGCTTCAAGGTGTGTCTGTTCCGCAAATAGAAGATGACATGATAGTTCAAGCGACATACCTGTAGATATGGTAGTTCTCTCGCTTCTGCAGCTGTTATGGGGTTAGAGGCCTTCCCACTCTCAACTGCGGCTTTCACCTCATTTTTGAATCTTTGGTACGCTGCGGGTGTTGCTATGAGATAAAACAAGATTATAGTAAGTGTACTTGAAGTTGTTTCCGAGCCGGCCACGAACATAAAGAATGCCTCGGTCTGACATTCAGTCTCGGTGAGCCCATGACGACGAAACGACCCCTTTATGCCTCATTCATTAGCTTGCATTTACCCCAAGACTCATTCCTTGCTTACCAGCACATCGGTCAAGGCCTTGACATCGCCGGTGTATCTTTTGCGAACCTCGTCGTTTGTCAACCTATGTGTAAAAGATCAATGAGATATTGGCTAGGGTCTATGCTTCGCAGGGTCTCACTTCATCATCACGCCAAGCCCCGTTTTGTCCGTTGGCTTGGGGCCAAATAATCTTATTACCAGTGTCGAAAAGGCGATTTTCCTTGCCCAAGGCACATCCCCTAGAACATTCATCGCAGGCATGAATGTATCTACAGTGTGGAAAAAGCCAAGGATATCTTTTTCTGTTTCAAGACAGCCAAATTCCTTCCCGAGGGAGATACGCGAGATTGTATCCAAGGTAAACAGAGCCATCATATTGCTGAGGTCGATGGGCCCTACCCGGGCACTGGCACCCGGTTTACGGACGTACTTCCGGCGGATTAAGCTAATGAGATTTTCAATCTGCTCGTCGATGGCGGACTCTAGACCAGGGGTTTCGCGGCCGGAATAGCCATGAGAGGTCTTGGCTTTATACTTGTCATGAATGACGGGATCGATCATGCTGAACATAGCATCGCTTTCCGGGTGGAAGCGGGTGCCATCGTACCATTTAGACCGTGGATACGGGCTCTTGGCACTCGATATGCGACGAATTGTCTCCGGGTCGTCCGTGCTGAGTTCGTTGGGTCCGATCCGAACCAGTGGCCCATATTTCTCCCCGAAGACCTTATGAATCTCATACTGCTTCCCGCTCCAGCCCGAGTAACCGAGCCATAGGTATGTTAACGACGCGAGAGGGGGGCCGGGTATATGACGAAGGCGTTGCCATTGGTAGAAGGTTGACGCAAGGAAGTAGCCTGCGACTAGGGAGAAGAGAACCGTAAAGGTCAAACCTGGGTCTAGGATGCCCATGATTGTACCGGTTTATAGTCACAATTTATCAGAATTGCGTGAGTTGTGGATGAAATATGATATGATAGAAACTATATCATAGGGCTAGAGTAAAAGAAGGGTCAGAAGCTGGGACATCGGCTAGGCACATATAGCCATGCACCCGGGCGAAGCCCCTCGGTGTGATGCGGTGTGCCATGGGTATGAATTCTGGTACGGCCTCGACCCTACCCTGCAACAAACCCTGCAATTGGTTCTCCTCCCCCAGGATCTCGATTGTTAGCGCCACACAGCAATTAATTGGCAGCTCAGCTTAGGCACGACCTCGAGAATAACATAATATGTGACGGCTCAAAGAGGTGTGTGACACAAGTGCCGAGGACTGCCAGGTAGGGATACCCCGGCACCTCCATTCTGGCAGCTAATGTACGGTACGCTATTCACCGCTCAGGTTCGGGACGAAAACTGGTTGGAATATCTAATAGCACCCGGCTGACTAAGTCGCTAGTTTCTGTAGCACGGCTTATTAACACGGATATCAAATGCAACAGACGCCTCATGCAGATTCAGAGCCAATGCTGTATACCCTTTCTCTCTTCAATGTAGTTCGAGTTAACCTAGTCTACAAGTGATGATAAAGCTTGCAAAAAGTTGAGACAACCAGTAATATCGTTCGTGTTGTGAAGTCCGATTAACAATGAGGTGGAAAAGTTTATTTCTGCAAGGAGGTTAATGATCTGCATCTCCACCACCTGTCCACCAGGATCACGAAATGTCGAGCTGAACTTGACCCATGTTCTACTACATCAAGTAAAGCCTCATAAGAGGCCCTCCCAAAAGTCTTATCAGATAATACTTACGCATAGGTGAGTAGCTACATATAGCAATTTTGCAAGCACCCTAGTTTTTGGTATCGCGCTAAACTCTGTAATCCTACATAGGTAGCCGAGGTGCTCTATCAACAAAACTGCTATACATAGATCTGATTAGGATGATCAACCCAATTCGTTTCCTCTTCACACTACCTTTTTGCTTCTTTACTCTTCTAACAACAAGGATATTATAGCTGAAGAAGCAATCAGCGTATCCGTAACCCTGCACGGACACTTCAACTCCATTTTGTAGAATACCAAGCGCCAAGTCGTGGTCGTTCTTAGCTACTGCGACCTCATGCAAGATATCGTAACATCCGCATCTGCTGATGACACGAGCGTCAGCAAAGTGGCTCGCTCAGAATTCCAAGAACTAACTTAGTGGCTTCCTCGTGCTGCCCGGCATAGAAACGAACCAAGGCAATGCGGCACTGGAGCGAGTGAACTTGCCCCGAAAGATAGGAGTGACCTTGTAATGACCCCTGGGCTTGCTGTTCAAGAAGGTATTGAAGATGGTTTTGGAGTGATTGCAGATGGCGCAATACAAGGCTCTCGTCAAAAGATTACCGCAGATTATGTCCTTATAGTAGATTCCGTAAGACTCCGTTATAGGACGGGAATCAACTTTGATAGTACTAGCCTCATAGTATTGAAGGGCTCTCTAATGCAAGGGACGAGTTTTTCTGCCCCGACCGCCTTAAACTTCTGAAATAAGATGCTCAGTGGATGAGACGTTCCAAGGATGATCTGGCACATGTTATAGGCAAAGTCAAGGAAGACTTCAGCAAGTCCCCAGCCGGAAGAATCCTGGAATAGCCGCGATAGTAACATCTACTATTGAAAGCTCTTCCAGGCTCAGCAGAGATCTATATTGGCGTCAGCACATGTCAGCCAGCAATAAAGCTCGTCCAGGATAGCCGAGGGTGAATAGAGCTCTTGCAGCAAACGCGCAGTTTAGCCACTCGCCGGCCGCGAGCGGCCAGGCGATGACTGTGTTGCCTGACAGAGACGCTTCTGGATCTGGAAATCTTACGGTGGTAAAGTACACCTGCGTAAAGCGGAGGCTATCTTCAGGGATTTTATAAAAGTCAGGGGCCGCCATATTTCGTATAACTGACCTAGCCCATGAAATCCTAGGAGTGATCAAAGAGCTGTGGTTTTTGACCAATCTCTTGTTCTTTTTTTGGAACGATAGGCTGCTTAGACTTTGAATTTTGGTTTGTTTCCGCGGATACGTCTGCAGCCCCAGCAGACCGGTTTGAGCGTTGAGGATCAATTTCTTCAAGGAATGTTGGCATTGACCTGTTGTTCTTCACCAAGTCCCATCTTTTTTAAGACGCGTCTTTTACATTCTGAGCCTGATTGTAACCATTTATGAATCATGCCTCTCGCGGGGGCCGTCAATGCGAACTTACGTGGCGCAAAACCCATATTCCTCTGTCATGATTCGCCTTACACCTTCCAACTTTGTTTTCTGGTCGAGGTATAATTCTGTAATTACTATGCGGTGTTTATTCCAATCCTCGACATGCGCCCAAGCGATTGATGTCCGATTTGAAGCCATTATATCTGAAGGGACAGCCAAATATGGACGGACATAATAATTAAAAGCAATGGTAAGTTTCAGAGCGAGCTTTGAAGCGGCCCACATTGATTTATAGAACGGGTAGCCCTGTATTGTAAGGTTCAACGTCTCCAAATTGCCTGCCACAGACTCGATCGGCCAACAAGGCGACAAAGGTAGGATTAGCATTTAGGCCTCCCGGACCCCCAACCAAGACCCCATAGACCTTCAAGCTATTTTTATTTTTCACAAATTCTAAAATAATTTTCGTTGATGAGGCGCACTGTCGTTGCGAGAAACATCGTATTATAGGGTATCTATGACGAAATTCTTGAATACGGAAGTATGTCTCTTGATATAGAGATAGCCCCGAAGTTCCTCCAAGGAGTGAAGGAGGAATCATAATTGTCCGTAAATTGAAATACAGACATAGAAGATAGATATCCGGCTATCATGGTGCCTTCGAACTAGGTATAGTATTGAGCTTGAGTACGACTATATTTGACGGCTATCTCCTCGTGGCAAATATCTTCAACAGAACTAGGTCGCGCATCCAATTTCCTCGGACCGCTGAATGTTCTTTAACGAGGTGCTCGATATAGTCCCCGGCGGCGGGTGTCGTATAATAAGAACATTCTAAGCGCTGCATGTGGTGATTTAGTAGCAGGTGATCCTTGAGGCGACACGGTGAGCCTGGTTGGAGACAAAAGCAAGAACAATTTATCTCAATACCACACAACGTGCAAGCGAATTCCACTAGCCCTCCAGGGGGATGAGTCTCCAACATCGATGTATTCAAGTGACAACCCCATAAATCGTACCGGTCACTCATATTATATTGGCGTCGTTGGGCGGGAGATCGGCTGGGGGTGCTCCCATCTCTGTTTAAAGCATAGGGTCCCCCCGGGATCCATAGCCCCATAGTCTCTCCATTTTCAAAATGCTTTCTTATATGCTGAGCCCGCTCGTTCCAGGTCCTGCAGTCAAAACCACAGAAGTGGCAGATCAGTTCATCAGCATCCATCTCTCTGAATGATTGCTTGCAATTGTCAATATTGACATGATCGTGTATTATGTGACTCCTTATTGGATCATCTTTAAAGTGTACTGAATGGAGATGCTGCACAAATGTATCTTGCCGGTAGAATGTTCGTTCTAGATCGGGCTTCTGCCAGCATTCCTGAAATCGGTGTGGGCAGGGCCGTTGGGAGGTATACTCCATGTTCGAGGATGAAGACACACACAGCGAGCATTCCGAGCCGGTTCTCTTGATACAAAATATATCTGGACGGCATATCCATGTAAATTGGGGAACGTGAGCAGACTCTTCGTGACGTTTCCACGTGAAATATCTACTAAAGCTTTGATGGCAAAATGTACACCAATAATGCCTTGTAGGCACGGGACCATTATTTTCGTTTTCGGAAAACGGTTTATCGTGATCATGATATTCGGTCGTCTCTGATACAATCTGGTATCCGTCATCATTAGCAGGCGAGTGATCTTTGGGTGTTTGAAATGATGTCGCGAACCCAGGGGAAAGTGTATGAGGGTTCGAGTCGCCCAATGAAGGCTTTCGAAAAGCTACACGTCTTCCTTTACGAGGGCCAAAGCTCATATAACTTGACGCTGAACCAACACTGCCCGCACTGGAACCGGCGCTTGACATCGTATCGAATGCCTTCTTATTTTGTGAAGACTGCGGAGCCGCATTCAGCACATACCCAGCATCTCCTTGGTCGCTTTGGAGAGCGCCGTTTCCTAGTGACGAGAGGGGTATAAATGCCGTTGATTTAGTGACAGAAATAGGTTCAAATACACATTCCAGTTTCATTTTGATGCAATTTTTGCATCGTTTTTCTGGAGAATCAGAGTAGCCACTGCAACGAATCTGACACCATGTTAGCGGTTTGATTGTTCCAAGGTTGTTACTAGTGTTGCCTTCAGAGCATCTTCTTACCTTCCTCCTCCTACAATATCTGCAGGCAATCGACCTTCGTTGCCTCGCAATATGTTTAGTGTCCTGGATAGCCTGAAGGGGAACCTGGTTATCCGCGGTTGACATTTGAAGGCCAGCTGTTTGTTCTTCTTGACTAAACACTGTCGGGGTTTGGGGGGTTTCTTCGGTATTTTGCGAATTATTGATATCATAACTTTCAACCGATGGACTGAAACGTTTGATCTCCAGAGGATCGTCAATGGGAGCAACATAGCGAGCCACGTCTTGGATCCAAGCCTCGATGAAGTTAAGGTTCGAGATGGGTTTAAGAGGATAGATAGGATCTTGGACTACTCGACGTGTTAGAGGTTGGGCTCCGCAATCTAGCTTATTGCTTTCGCTTTTGTGAGTAGGGGCCGCTACGTCCAAGGATAACCGGCCCTGCGATAGTTGGCTTAAGTTAGATGTACAGGGGTGAATTAAATCCAGAGTGAAGATATGCGGGAGAGATCGAGCCCGTTTAGGGAAGGTTCTGGCAAAGGACCTCTTGGGCTGGGGTGGCAGGCTTGTGCATCTTGACCAATGAAGACCCAGAACGGCACCAGCCAAATTTGGGCGTCCATAACTCTCTAGGTCTCCTAGCAGTCCTATTGATTGGTTTTTCGTGCACTTCTCCCGTGTAACTGAACTTGAGATACCGCTCTGGGTGGCTACAGTAGCATGTGATTGCACCCGTGGTAGTGCCCTTTGTCGTGTTCTTGCGAACCAGCCACTGATTTGCTTTACGGACAGCCCTGTAGCAGTTGCCAAATTGGCCTTGTCTTCCTTTGAAGGATATGGTTTCGAGTTTCTTGCGACCCAATCAGCCAGAATACCCTTTTGCCGCTGATTGAGAGCAGTCCGACGAATCCTCGTAGTTGGGTTTCCCGGGCTCCTGAGAGCCCCTGACGCTGGAGAGAGCATGTTATTGTCAATAAAAGAACGGGGCTCTACTATTCCATCAACAGAGTGAAGTGGTATATCGAAGTCTACCCAGTCGAAGGCTAAATCGATATCAGCATCTGAATGGTGAAATATGGCTTCGAAGTCTGGAGTGGGAATCCCTATATCCCCTGTGGGAGACTGGACAAAATCCCGAGGCACGTTCCTTGCCGTTCCCACGTCTCCGAAGAAGAAAGGGTCAACAGTCGATGGGCTATCCCAGTACCCCAGACCCTCGTTGCTTGACATGATAGGGACGGAGAGTAGTGGCGGCGTCGATGGCCACCACGAGTCTGTCATAACGACATCCTGCTCGCAAGCAGCTAAATCTTTCTCCCAGTTGTCCATGGGACGTTTTTGCTCCCATTCGCGTATGTAGTTGGCTGATCTTGGCTTTAGCTTCGCCGGATGTGATAATGTAGCGATTGAGAATACGTTAGTCAGAACGACAGGTCGTAAAGCTCTATTTAGGAAATAGGACAGCGAGCCTTCTTCTATATGAACATTGAAATGAAGTCTCGACGTCAAAGGCCAAGGACTGTAATCAGCCAATTGGCGCCCGCCTACCCCGGTTGGAAGCTGAGCACCGTAGTGCCCTATCCTGCACCATAATACGCAACCATCTCCGATTGGCAGGCCGCCGAGTAAGACCAAGTAACCATAGTTTCTTCCGCACTTCATCGTATCCACATTACTGGCGCTATAATACACATCATCGCTGAGATCCTTGGGTGCGCCATATGTGTAGTCGAGTTTATAGAGGTCGAAATGCGAATGTGTTGTTTTCAATTCCGAACTGAAATGGGTAATGTATCAGTGGAAGAAACCTTACACATATTCATGCCTTGAGTTAGTCCTAGACCGTAAACTACGTCGCCCATTACTCAATAGCACGTCACTCTAAACGGACACGATCATTAGTTTTATATTGCTTTCATTTGATCATGTTGGCAACAAGTGATGACCAGGCTCACACGTCGGTTCATCCGGAGGAACATCCGGCAACACGACAGGATACACACCCTCCAGCGAAGCCTCTAACTCGTGAAACGAAGAGCCTAATTCATCTGCAATACAAATAATCCTGTCCGACTTTCCAAAAGCGACTGTTTCGCAAGTCTTTGAAGTCAGGCCCCTTAACTCCGAGCTCGCTAGAAGGATCTTCCCTCCGCGTAAGACAAGCTCAATCTTCTCCTGAGGAGCAAAGATAGCCTGTCCAAACGGGTCGACCTCACTCTTTCCACCTTGAGACCACTCCTCGAACACTGCAATATCAGCCAGTTTCTCGACCTCCAGTGAACCGAGCTGGTCTTCAAATCCCGCTACCCTCGCAGCATTGAGCGTCGCCATTTCCCACAGCATCTTAGGCGGTAACTCTACGCCGTAACTGTCTCTCATAGCCGAAGCGGCACAGACAGCTTCTCGCGCCATCGTAGCAGATCCAGAAGGTAGCCAGTCGGTCCCGAGCGCGACCGTTATACCAGCCTCAAGCAAGTAGCTCACGTTCAGGGTCTTGCCGTAGAGACACATGTTACTGCGAGGTGACCAAACGACCTTGGCTCCCCGAGCAGCGACCATGTCGAAGTCCCGCGGCGTCAACCCCAGAGCGTGCACAAGCGCCACGTTCGGCGCCATGATATCGGTGCTCAGCCCACCGCCATCAAGCGCTGGGATCGTGTCGAAGGTCATGTTAGATAGACAGGTAAACTCATTCGCTGCCTCGAGGTCAACGCCCTCGCCGATATGGCCAATATATCGGTGATAACCACCAGCTGTATCCCGGTCGATGGCATTCGGGCCATAGTCACAGTCACCAGTTCTCATCACTCCCAGCTTATCTTTCAGGGGGAACGTGTCGTATGTCGCAGCGGGACCATCGAGCCCTTCCTCCAATCCATCCGCGAAATCAAGGTTTCGGGCTAAGCCCGGCACCATCTCCCCGCCGATAATAGAGGTGGTGCCCGAGAATACGTGACGCAGCTCGCCCCACGTCGTCGCATCTACGATGCTGCCGTTCACGGACACATCGCGCATAGTGTAGTTCCGGGTGCCTACACGCCAGTCATGGCGATGGCTCACGCGCTCCCCGATGTCTGGGAAGGGCGCCACGGTGGAGTAGTCGATGTGTTCGTGTGTGTTGATGAAGCCGGGGGATATCACGGACCCGGAGCAGTCCACCACGCTAGCATCGCTGCCCCGGATGCCCAGGCCGCAGATGTCGCCGACATGGGCGATCCTGCCGGACTGTATGAAGACAGTGGCATTCTTTAATGCTCCTTTAGTTGTGAGGACGGTGCCTAGGAGCACTAGGTCGCTTGATAGTCCTCGTTTGATGATGTGGCATTCTGCCGATGCTGGCCGAAGCAAAGCGACGACAAGGAAAAGGAGGTGTAGGAGTTGTAACGGGCGACCCATTTGGAGATGTTTTTGAGTCTTTATTAAGGGTATGTAGACATGTTTTGAGGTCGCTCAAAATTTGTTAACATTGTATGGCTAAAGAGTTTATTTGATTTTGTCCGGGTCAAGACAACCGTGCTTCTACAGTACTCTGTCTAAACTTTGGCATCATGTGGGGTTACGGATGCCTTTTCTGTAAGTAAGAAGTAAGACAGTGGGGCTTACGTGTCGGATACTTAATGAAGCTGTTTGGCTACCTCTAGGTAGTTAAGGATTAACTATTCATGCTTTCTCTCATGTGATGGCCGAACATCGAACTTGAACAATGTGTGTTAGTATTGTTTATTTACTTCTACGAAGGCCTTAGTCATCTATGCCGCGCAAGATGCCAGGATGGGTAAACTTTAAGTTCTGTACCAGGACCGGGGCTTAAGAAGTAAAAAGAGTTTAAATGATAAGAAAGTCTGATATGATCGGCCTTTCCTCTATCTAAGTTGAAATCCGATAACGCAATAGAATCGTTTTTATCCCTGAGCAAGAGGCAAGGTTAGACGCTGAAAGGGATGCTGCTGTGTTTCGCGTTATCACTGCCACGCCCGAGTTTCAGTTGATTGGGAGGAAGAGCAGTTTATTGGAGTAGACAGACATATATCAGAAGACTTGTAAGATAATACCCACAACTTTAACTGATGTGTCATCAAATTCTTATGATACAAATAAGCTCCCTTATCATACTGAATTTTGAGGATAACTTGACTATGCAGATCCAGTCTGGACCCCGTGGACCCCGTTGTTCGTCACCCTGCTACGGGGTATGTTACATCATGCCAAGCATTCGGCACCAGGACCCTGGTCGCATCGGGACAAGCTGAAACCCGCAAAGCCCTGCAAGATGAGCTTGTTTTGCATATCTATTGCAGATGGTCTTCAATACTTATCACTTGATTGGCTGATTTCGATTGTGATGCTTTGACATAACTGTATAAAGTACTCCCTTATTACCTGATTTAGACTGGTACATACTTACTACGGGGTACATCGTTGAGGCTTGGGCTGGGAGGGTTGGGTGTAAGTGACTGCTACATCTTTTTTTTTTTCGGCCTCAAAATCTCATCTGATTATCCTCTTCTTTTACTATTATGAGCTCGAAGCTGCTGTTGCATTTATCAATACAATTATCTCTCTGATAGGACTTCTTGATATCGTCTCTGCGTTCTTTCAGATAGCTACCTCCAACATCACTACTACACTTCATCAAACACATCTCTAACACGTCCTTTTCACTCAAGATGGATGCGCCACCAGCTCCCGCCCCCAAAGAAGACTACCAAATGCAGGACGTGAACCCGCCAGACTTCAAAGGCTCGGTCGAGACCAACGACGAGATCCCCTCTCAAGCAGTCCTACGAGGGGTAGAGAACCACACAGTAATAGACAGCGCGGGCAAATTCCACACCTTCAAGAGCCTGTACTCAGGCCCCAATGTGGCGCGGCGGATTCTCGTCATCTTCATACGCCACTTCTTTTGCGGTGTAAGTAGTGCTGTTCATTCATTAACTTTTCGTCTCACCCACTCACATTACTCGTGTCATGTAAACTTTTCCAGATAGTACTAACGCGAGTATTGCAGAACTGTCAGGAGTACTTACGCACTCTCTCAGCCTCCATCACACCTGAGGCTCTCCTGGGGCTACCAGTGAGCACCTTCATCGCCGTGATCGGGTGCGGCTCACACGAGCTCATCGAAACCTACGTCAAGGAGACAGGGTGTCGGTTTCCAGTCTACGCGGACCCGACGCGGCGACTGTACGCCGACCTGGGCATGGTTCGCACCCTCAGCATGGGCCCGCGCCCAGCATACCTGCAAAAAAGGACAGTCGCGCATACGGTAGTCTCAGGCATCGTGCAGGGGCTGAAACAGGTAAAATCAGGACTTGCGACCAAGAGCGGGGACCAAAAGCAAGTGGGCGGAGAATTTCTCTTCGAGCCCGTGTCGCGGACTCTCGAGACTCCCATCCAGACCCCGCTGCTAGATGGTGATGATGAAGGGAAGTTTGATGTAGGACTAGACGGCGCGGGCGGGAACAGGAAGGGCGAGGAGAAGTGCGTGACGTGGTGTCATCGCATGCGCACTACGCGGGACCACGCCGAGATCCCGGAGTTGATGGAGATTTTGGGATTGGAGGGGACGGGGGCGCCAGGACGGGATCTGAAGAGGTGGGAGAAGGCGCTTTCCACGAGGAAAGGGACTGGGTTGACTATGGCTAGTCAGATGAGTAGTCAGAGGAGTCTTCGGGGGAGTGTTGATACGACTAAGACTGCGGTGGAGGATGGTAGCTGACGTTGAGGCAAGTATGTGCTGTTGAGGGTGGGATTTACGACGTTATGAGTTATGAGGGTGGGAGCAAGCGGTGTTTGATGTCAATACCAGATTGATTTGCTATGTAAACGCTACCTATACATGTTTCGGAGGGCTACCTGGTGACATGGCCGTGATGGGGCTTTGTGGCACATCTTGCAGAATCAACGGGCGTTTGTAAAGCATCAGTAACACACTTATCACATGAGCTTACTTATATATGTACAACGATTCAACTTCACATGAAATATGATTGGCAGATTCGGTGAAAAGACACAGGGCGAAATTAGATCAAGTAATTACCCAACTATTTCTACAAGACGGGTTCTTGAATTCTTTAATTTATCAATGAAGCAACTTCTATTGTCTTAAATGATTAAATCTGGTCTGATCTTTTTCAATATTTTCTACACTTTACAATAAATCTGAATTCAGCTATTAGATTAAGATTCTCTCTGTCCTCTACCGATCGCCACTTACTGTTACAACTGTCATGTATTAGGCATTAGGCAATATCTACATGTATATCGAGAACTAAGAAGACTGCATAGGGTACGATGTGAGGTTCTCATCAGACTGCTCTCTTTATACAGACAGCCTTGATAAAAACTGCTCAAACCAGGTAGGTAGCGTGCTTGAATAACACCTGGCAGCCGGTTTGCTTTACTCTATGTATGTATAAGATTCAAGGGAAGAAAGTCCGCGTGTGTGGCTGGGGCTCGATTGAATAGTTTCAACTCATTGAAGAAGTGACTTGTAACATCTATCTACGTGAGTCGACCAACAGGTAGTAGATAGGCACGAAGTGAGCATTAACCGCATCAAGCGTTCAGTTACTCGCAGTCTTGGAAGGACATCTCGTCGCTTTATCCTTTATGGTAGACCGGTACAAGCTAGGTCGTAATGCACATCTAGACAGACAAAGCCATTCACAAGCACAAAAGC
This sequence comes from Xylaria cubensis, assembly GCA_022385715.1. Taxonomy (NCBI): domain Eukaryota; kingdom Fungi; phylum Ascomycota; class Sordariomycetes; order Xylariales; family Xylariaceae; genus Xylaria; species Xylaria cubensis. The sequence goes on along the minus strand of MU279028.1, from coordinate 345,464 downwards.
ACTGGCACACATGATGTATATCATGTTTGCATGTAAATATCGCCTGTATGTCATTACCACACTACCCTACCTGGTTACCTGCTAGCCTGCCTGCTTGCCTATCTAACAAGATGCCCGCCTGCCCGCCCGACCGCCATTCTGTCTGTCTCTGGGGTCTTCCCTGTCTATCCCCCGGTAAGACAAGGAAGAATCCTATAGGACAGGCGGCAAAAACAAATGGAAAAATAAACTCAAAAAATACACAGGTAATGTGTACACCAAGAAGAACGGATCGGTAGCTATTTTCCACCTGTCCGTCCCCTGCTCCTCTGCTGATTCCGGTCGACGTTACCCAGCCAATGCGCGAGAGATGATGGATCATGGATGATATAAAAGTGAAAAAGGGTAATAAATAAGAATTAAATGAAGTTCTAGTAAAAAAGTCGTGGTAGTCGGATCTGTGATGGGCCGAACGGATTCTCGGAATTCTTTGTTCCATCGTCCGTTCGTCGCCTGGATGGGCTGGAATCATGGTCGGGTATGGGTTTGACCCCTTCATTCGTATTAATGTTGGGCGTTTTGGTTTTAGCCCTAGCGTTTTGGGGTGGCCGCCTTCGCAGCCTGTGTCACACCGACACCGACACCGACAGCGATGGCGATGATGAGGATCGTGATGAGCAGGCACCACCACTTCCACTTGCGGGCGTTCCGCGCGCTGATGATGCCCTTCTTGACCTGCTGGTTACCCTGGTCCATGTACTTGGTCGTGTTCTCGGCGTTCTGCTCGGCTTGCACCACCGGCACCTCTTGTTGCTCGACGAGCACAGCGAGGTCTTGGAATAGGCTGGCGAGCTCCATGAGCGTCTTCTCGATGCGCTGTAGCTCGTTATGGCGGGCGCGGACAGCACCGAGCACGGACGACGCCTGGCCGGTCCGGTTGGTTCGAAGCTAGATTGAAAGCGCGTTAGTGACCTATCAATTCCTTGATGGGGCGGTGCAGTAAGAGAGATGTGGGAGAGAAACACATACCGCTGTCTGGAAGACGCCCTCATTCCCCCAGTCAGCCTCGGTGGCCTCGCGGACCTCGTCCTCGCTCGCCTCGGGATTCACTATGCGGTATTGGCGGGCAATCTGATCGCGGTAGCGGGCGCGGAAGGAGCTCTCTTCTTCCTGATAGCTGCGCAACTCGCGCTCGAACTGGGCCTTGATGGTGTTGACCTGGCGCTCCTTGACGGCGCGGCTGCCGTCGACGGTGCGGTGGGCATCGTTGGCGAGGAACTTGAGCTGGTCGCGGATGCCGGCGTTCAGGCTCTGCGTCTCGGCGACAATGCGCTCGAGTTGTTGCCCTGATACGCCACCGCTGTCGGCCTCGGCGAGCGACCGCTGGTGTAGCGATGCGATGCCCTCGACGTTAGATGTGAGTGTGCCGATCTCGTTGCGGAGGAAGTCGATGCGGCCGAGGAACTCTTGTTGGGGCAGCGTCTGTCCCGCTGCGGGCTGCTGCTGCTGGCCATAATCTTGCATTTCGTGCGACTATATTGACATCATAATTAGATTGGCTGTGGCCGTGAGAATGAATTTGCGTCTGCTGCTGACCTGGCCATCGTACCCGTAGCTGTATCCCTGCTCGGCCGACGGGCTCTGCTGGTACGGGTTGTAAGACATCGCTGGATTAGAGACGTGGGCGATACCCGGGACTCGTCAGGAATTAAAAGAAAGAGTTATCTTTAGTCGCAGCCTTATAGAATTGATCGTAAGAGATGGTATTCACGCGACAAAACAGGACGACTGGAAGTTGGAAGTTAGATGAAAGTGGAGCTCCCAGGTTTGTGATGAATTTCAGTTGTTTTGAGCCGCTTGGCTTTTAGTAACAACTAGTTATGTTGTACGAAGCGCTCTGGAAAAAGCCTGCAATTTGCCAATTAGCGGAATGACGTTACACCCCTGCAACGCCTGCCTTTCTGGTCGCCCGTCGCTGATCTACGCTGCAACTAGCTCGTTTCGTATTTACCATGAAAATCCTGATTGCACCACTAATATCCGTACGGAAAAAAAGTTCAAGAACGCACAACAGCAGATAGCTATAGTTATAACTGCATTAGAGAGCTTGTTCACATATCGCCTTCGGCTACTGCCTGCACACTTTAATAGTGGTAGTGCTGCGTCGTCTCGATGGCTTAGACAAAAAACAATGGAGATATTTTGGCTTCAAGCTCGGACTAAAGCGAGAAACTAACCCCACTGGGAAGTCGACCCAAGCTGCCAAGGTCCCTGAACAGGCCTGAACAGCCTTAGGAGTTCTCCATACTCCATACATAGTTTTTACGGAGTATCGCCGGCCTTAATCTCTAAAAATAGGGTGTAGACGTCCGGCAGTTGCTGAATTGTTAGCGTTACGAATCGATTATTCGGAGGCGTATGGTTATTGAGTTTTGCTAGTTAGACCTTATGGCCGTAAGTAATGATATTATTAGATGGCGACTTGGCTTTATGGATGTCTTGTTTGCTTTTGCCACAACAACTAAGGAGAGGACAATTGAAGATTTGGTTCAATATTATAGTCTGTTTGACTGGATAAATTTCCTGATTCTCGAGCGAGACGGGAACTTTACAGTTCTGAGTTTTAGAGCCATCAATTCGACCATTGCTCATGCATGGTTCGATAAATTAGCCTGGTGAATGGTGAATCCTATCCATCTGCCCAACCCTCCCTGTGTCGTTATATAAGAAGTGTAGACTGCGTTTAACCTGGGGAAAACAGGGAGGTCTGATAATGGAAAGGCAAGTTTGAGTTTAGCTTTGAATAGCTCTCAATTTTTGGGCCTGGTTCCTGGATATTGAACGCCAATAAGGGCTTTATATAGTAGTAGGTTGTGCATGCGGAATTTGCTGCAGAATTCTATCCTGATTAAGGCTTCTGCCAGTAACTGTATTGATAGTCAATTATTGCAAGGTCTGACGCAATGTGGTTCAGCGCTCCGCTTCAGAACTTCTTGTTTATGAGGTCCTGTATGCTTTTTAGGAGCTGCGAAGCTGAGAAAGTCCCATCAACAACCAATCAAGACTGCCTCTCTCGGTTGGCGCCTGGACCCGGATCCGTTGGGAGATTCGGCGCTTGCCCTCCCGCTGTAGGTTTCGATAAAGCGTAGCACGACATTGCGGCTTCAAAGATAGTTCTTCTTTCGGCTTGTGCGTGTATAATTAGTGAGAGCCCACTCAACATCGCCATCCCGCTGATCTAGTAATCCGGCCCGAATCTGGAAAGGCTTCATCGACATTCTCGGTCCAACCTCGCTCAACTCAACCGAATCATAACTATTCAGAACCATCAAGTCAGTAAATGCCACGAGCAGCCCGATCTCAGCAGTAATTGGGAGATTGCAGCAGAAACCGTCCATAGCCTGCAACAAGAAATTGCAGAACAGTCCAGAATGCTTACCCGGTTTGTACAAAGACGTGATGACGAACTTCTATCGTGTCGTCAATGTTCTTGAACGTTATCACCCGAGAGCCGAGAGATTTGCTAGTAGCCGCCTCACGGGGAGGAAATATATGCTGGAGGACTTTGACAATACGTTTACCCAGCGGTGTCGTGAACCCTTCGAATATCAGGTGCGGGTAAGCTTCGCTTACTGTGCCTCGAATGGTGTTCGGAATATCGTGTCGTAATACGACGTTATGGAGGGAGAAGGACACTGTCGGCCCGAACGGGAGATGTGATAATGTGAGGCCCGTGGGCTGGCCTCTGTGCTCATGTAATAACATTATGTCGCTTAGTCCAGCGGATTGTGCTGATTTGACGAGCTCGGGAAGAATAGTACCACCACGATTCAAACGAATGCCAGTTGGAAGAAGCAGGCGAATTTCTTTACTGAAAGCCTGAAGCCTCGTCGAAGGGTCTCTCGACGTTGTGATAAGAACGCGCGGGTCTACCAGCCCAGAAAGATGTTGGTATTCATCGTCTAGTTCGAGCTCCTCTTGGACGGATCGGTCCTGAGCGGATTCGTCGTATTGAAAGTCCTTTCGCAGGGTCTTGTCATTCGCGATACTGGGGTCAAGAGGACGGCCACTGGCGAGAGCGGCGCGCAGCTTAGATCTACGTTCAGACACCTCGGCATTCTGTAGAAGAATAGCTTTCCGATAGAGGAAGTCTCTCCTCGCACGGGCGTTTTTGCGAATCATGGTCAAAGTTGTCGGCGATAGAGATGGATGAATCGCTTCGGCAAAGGTAGGATAAGCTCGGTATAGGCTCTCGGATGAACTTCGATAGGTGCGGTAGAGTGGCTGTAATTCAATTGGGTGGTTTGGGCCCGGTGACGACGTTGAGAGCGAATCCTTTCGTGATTAATATTGGCCTCGGAAGGTAGGTACGCGATGGACCAGTATGCAGTTGTAGATGCTTTTATCGGACATTCAAGAAATTTTGGCGGGGCTTATCGACTGGATCGCCCGATAAAGTATGGGTCCACCATGCGCCTACTACAAGCAGGCTGGGTAGGATTCTTTAGCGGCCTCAAAGCGGCCACAGGTAGGTTAGTACAGCATGCGGCGGGCTGCCTAGCGGGCCACCGGACACGGCCAAAAAATGCGAGAATCCGTCCTCCAACTCTGAATTGCGACGAACTGCGGGATCGCAATCTTTCCCTTCAAACGCCGCCACGCCTACGCCTCTCGTGATGGTGTGAACTAAACCATCTCTCGCCTTCCCTTTTCTCCCCTAATTCTTTGATTACTCCCATCACGACGCTACCGCGACTGGCATCTTCCTCTTCTGCACCGTGGAGCCCTGCCGCTCACTTGTTCCGGTTTTAGACTGTTGTCAAGGATGCGACCTTTGGCTTTTCGTCTCGTTGAATCGCACGCAGATCTCGGATCATAGATTCCACTCCAAACCACCACACACAACTACCGTATTACCAACACCCTCGAAACCTTCAATACCCTCGATCGAATTAGACTCTTTGTAACTAAACCTACATTGCGGTTGCCCCGGCATTGCAATAATAAACTTTCCGACGCAGTCAAAGGACTTGCCCCCCCGGGCTACAACCCCTCCTCCCTCCGGGCCGGCTGTTTTGCTCATTACTTTTCTTTCATCGCCCAAAATAAACAACCCTGCCTACCAGGCGACGCTTTGAGCAAAATGGACGCCTTCACCCATCTCGGCAACCACCTTGTCTCCAATTCCGCCACTACTATTAATGCTGGCGAAGATGACATGTCTACTCTCGACCCGGATGAGAGCCTGCTCTTCGGCAAATACAATGGCCGCGGTGGTCTGGGCGGCACGCGTCGCCAGCATGACGATGACGACAACGAGACCGAGGCCTTTGACGATGAGGATAACGAGAGCATGGCCAGCGTCCCCGTCGACGCCATGAAGGGCCTCGTCATCAAGACCCCCGAAGAGGACAAGGCCCTCCCTCCCCACGCCTGCGCGTATTGCGGCATCCACTCGCCCAGCTCTGTCGTCAAGTGCCTTGCCTGCAACAAGTGGTTTTGTAGTGCACGAGGCAACGCGAGCTCCTCGCACATTGTCAACCACCTCGTCCGAGCTCGTCACAAAGAAGTCCAACTACACCCCCAATCCGCCCTCGGTGACACCACCCTCGAGTGCTACAATTGCGGCACGAAGAATGTCTTCCTTCTCGGCTTCATTCCCGCCAAGTCCGACACCGTCGTGGTTCTCTTGTGTCGCCAACCGTGCGCCGCCACTCCCTCGTCCAAGGATATGAGCTGGGATATCTCTAGATGGCAACCCTTGATTGAGGACCGTACCTTTTTGAGCTGGCTCGTCTCTGCGCCCACCGACGCCGAGCAGCTTCGTGCCAGACACCTTACCCCTCCACAGATTGCCAAGTTGGAGGAGATGTGGAAGGACGATGCCAATGCCACTGTGGCAGACTTGGAGAAGGCCGCTAGTATCGACGATGATCCCCTTCCCGTCCTTCTGAAGTACGAAGATCCGTACCAGTACCAGAATATCTTTGGTCCCTTAGTCAAGATGGAGTCCGACTACGACAAGAAACTCAAAGAGGCCCAGTCTGAGGATGGCTTGATCGTTCGCTGGGACGTAGGTCTCAACAACAAGCATGTGGCGAGCTTTACTTTCCCCAAGTTGGAGTCTGGTGACGTGAAGCTGGCAGTTGGTGACGAAATGCGTCTTAAGTACAAGGGAGAACTACGTCCTCCTTGGGAGGGTGTTGGATACGTTATCAAAATCCCGAATAACCAGTCCGATGAAGTGACCCTGGAACTGCGAAAAACCGGGAACGATAAATCTGTCCCGACTGAATGCACGCACAACTTCTCGGCCGACTACGTTTGGAAGGCTACCTCCTACGACCGCATGCAGGTCGCTATGAGAAACTTCGCAGTAGACGAGTTCAGCGTCTCTGGTTACATTTTCCATAAGCTTCTCGGCCATGAGGTCGCCGCCGGACCCATGAAGACCACACTACCTAAGAAGTTCAGTGCTCCGGGTCTGCCAGAGCTAAACGGCAGCCAGATCAGCGCCATCAAGGCCGTCCTCAGCACGCCTCTGAGTCTTATTCAGGGCCCTCCGGGCACCGGCAAGACGGTAACCTCTGCCACCATTATCTATCATCTTGCCAAACAAGAAAACGGACAGGTTCTCGTCTGCGCCCCTTCGAACGTTGCGGTAGATCAACTCTGTGAACGTATCAATCTCACGGGCCTCAAGGTGGTTCGACTGACTGCCAAGTCTCGTGAAGACGTAGAATCGTCCGTCAGCTTTTTGGCCCTTCATGAGCAAGTCCGTATGCTCGACAGCAACCCAGAATTGATGAAGTTGTCTCAGCTGAAAGGGGAGTACGGAGAACTGTCCAGCCAAGACGAGAAGAAGTTCAAGCAGCTGACTCGAGCTGCTGAACGTGATATACTCAGCAATGCCGACGTCGTGTGCTGCACTTGTGTCGGCGCTGGCGATCCGCGTCTAGCCAAGATGAAGTTCCGCAATGTACTCATTGATGAGTCTACTCAGTCTGCCGAGCCGGAGTGCATGATTCCCCTTGTTCTCGGCTGTAAGCAGGTTGTTCTCGTCGGAGATCACAAGCAATTGGGGCCCGTCATCATGAACAAGAAGGCCGCCAAGGCTGGACTGAACCAGTCGCTCTTCGAGCGTTTGGTACGGCTCGGATTCACTCCTATCCGACTCAACATCCAATATCGTATGCATCCATGTCTTTCTGAGTTTCCGTCAAACATGTTCTATGAAGGGTCTTTGCAGAACGGTGTTTCGGCACCTAGTCGAATTCGCAAGGACGTTGATTTCCCCTGGCCTGTCGCCGAGATGCCGATGATGTTCTGGTCCAATCTTGGTAATGAAGAAATTTCCGCATCGGGCACGTCCTACCTCAATCGAACGGAAGCATCTAATGTGGAGAAAATTGTCACGCGATTCTTCAAAGCTGGAGTACGTCCGAGTGATATCGGTGTTATCACTCCGTACGAGGGTCAACGAAGTTACATCGTGACGACGATGCAAAACACAGGGACTTTCAAGAAGGAATCTTACAAGGAGGTCGAGGTCGCTTCAGTTGATGCTTTCCAAGGCCGAGAGAAGGATTTTATTGTTTTGTCTTGTGTTCGCTCCAACGACAATCAAGGGATTGGTTTCTTGTCGGATCCCCGGCGTTTGAACGTCGCTCTTACACGTGCCAAGTTTGGCGTTGTCATCATTGGCAACCCGAAGGTTCTGTCTAAACATGACCTGTGGCACCATCTCCTAATCCATTTCAAGGAACGCAAGTGCCTAGTCGAGGGACCATTGACCAATCTCCAGACCTCACTTCTTCAATTCAGTCGCCCCAAAAACACTTTCCGTCAACGCGCCCAGCAATCGTCGTATGGCTCTAATAGCTATACAAACGGTCGCACAAGCAATAACTACGCCGCACACCATGGGCAGCATCGACATCATGACTTGGAATCCAGTTCAATGATCTCTTACATTCCTGATGATGTTTCCAGTATCCATAGTTCTGCCCTCGGTGGTGCTGGCCTGGGCAATACAGCTTTCCCACACATGTTCTCCAATTTCAATCCCGAGCAGTGGCCTGGTCTACCTGGCTTTAATCCCACATCAAATGGTCGGATGAACAACAAGGGCCGTGGTCGTGGCACCGAAAGCGTCGCTGGCGAGAGTGTTGCTACCTCGGAGTATACCGACACCACCTCCAGCGTTATCGGTGGTAAGGGTGTCGGACAAGGTGGCGCGAGCCTAGGAGCCGGATTAGACGCCCTCCGTGCAAGACCAACTTCCTATACTCACAGCGATCGTCTGAGACAACATGTCGCTGAAAACTCTGGCTATCCCGGCTACACGAATGGCTTTCGCCGCCGCGTCGACGACGACGAGAAGTCTGTCAGCACGGCTTTTGCTAGTCAAATTGGCAGTGGTTTTGATTGATTTCCCCGTGTATTAACAGCCAACATGCGTTGAGGTTATCACACAACAACTCATCACGTAAGAAGGTCAACTCGCAGCGCGAAAGTGACATCTGATTGAGCAGTTGCGCAAACCAAAGACAAACGTCGGAGATTGGACTGTGACCTAATTTTGCACGCCTTGCGGAGCGCCCTACCGTTAGCTTAGATCTATCAAGGTTGTCGAGGAAGCCAGAGAAACGGTGACACGCAGAACTCGTGCCAAATCAGCAATTTGGCGAGAGGAATCACCGACCGCGGCCTGTATCCCGGGTCGCCATAGCAGCTCTTGATAAGGAGTGTTCATGACCGTGTTCTCAACCACGCGATAACCCTGGCAAGACAAAGTGAACAATAGGCAGCTTCGGCAACAGAGGAGCTTTCTTGTCTCATTCACGGTAGCGTGTCAAGCACAACACTGATGCAATGACAACAAGCAAGGGTCAACGAACTCACCGCTCCCCCCTTTTTTGGCGTCACGCCACGGAAATATACATTTTTATCATTCCACAAGCTGAAGGAATGCGCGATATGCGCGAGCATCAAGAGGCGGGTGACATCAGTGCATCTCGGTCGACTAGCCCGTCGTCGCTCGCGCGGTTGCGGTATGCCGTCACTTCAGGAGAGCATTGCGGCTTGCAATTGAACTTCGACATTTACATATACAGATTACAATCCAACTAACTTACTAACAACGCAAGGTACCGTCGGTGCTTCGCATGGTTAGTAAGTAAATGTCGCTCGTTACGCACGAATAAAAATAGAATTATACGCTCTTTAAAAATCATATACATCTCCATGACATGTGTGCCCGACCTGCTCTTTTTGTTTTCTGCTTGATCATGCTATGCTAAATGCTAAAAAACGTTCAGCTGGGTAGGATTGTACTGTGATAATGGTCTCGTACCTATTACAATTAAACCTTCATTCGGCTCAGGCTCAAGCGAGGACTTCGCGCGATACAAGCGGCAACACTATAAACTAACTTGCAGTGCTAGTGTATAATCCTAGAGGTGCACGGGAACATACTTTGGTAGTGTATAGGGCTTTGAATCGAATATATTTATTTGATGGGTAGGTATGTTTCTCGTGCCTAATCTACATGTGACAGCGTACCGTCTCTTGAGGAGTCTGCGGTGCGGCTAAAAATGCAGTGCAATGAAATCACACCCCGTTCCTAACTCATTCCTGTTGGTCGTCCTCCCCTGTTCTCGCCTCTCATTCGTTCATTAACTTACTATACCTACCCCATTCCGCTTGCTCCCCTGGCTCCAGGTCACCAGGGAAGAACGTGCGCAACATGCTCCGGCCTTCGCGCGGATAGCGGCTCTCAACTTCCAACAACGCCTTCATACCCTTGTTATGGCCAATCACCTCGACAAACTGAAGAGGAATCCCAAAATCCTTCGGCGAGCGGCTTGCGCCTGCAACGTAGATGTTGTTGAGCATGCCAATACTACCAATGGCGAGGAGATACCAAGTATTTTCCTGGATACCGGCCGCTGTGATGAGGAGGAGGATCCATAGCGTCGCAAGTAAGAGAGTTGCACATCTAGTTAGGCATGATGGGGGGAACGACATCGAACCGGCCGCCGCGAGATCTTCGAGATCAAGCCCGTTGCCGGTACCGAGGATTACGATGGCGTGCTGACTGCCGTTTCCCCGGGTTAGGATGACGGTCTTTGCTGTATTGCGTCGACAGGCCCATTTCTCTCGTGTCCATTGCGGGAGAGCACCTGTTGCGAATGATAGAATGATGCCGGCTGCGGTCACTGCAAGTATGGCCCAGCGATCGTACAAGCTACAAGGTATAGCTGCCAAGCCCAACTGAGCGATGGCCGTCAGGAAGCCAGTGAAGTACACCCGATCGTAGCCTGGGTGACCTGGCTGAGCTTTTCCAGCTTTATAAACAAAAATACGAAGTCCGGCCTTGTTTGATTGCTCGATGGTCTTTCTGGAATTCTTCTCATGTTCGAGAAGTTCACCGATATGTGTTTGGATAGGTCGCTTTGCCGGAACGTCATCATCCTTCCATGTTTCAAAGTCGCGCATAATTCGACTGATAACCCAGCTCGAATTGTCGCGAACGAGGCCGTTGTGCCCGTTTATGACTTTGCAGGCACAATCTGCCGCTGGCATCAGTTTGTTCTCACTGAAGGCATGGGCGACGGCCATGACGGCATAGGAGACCCAACCTACGAACATTGAAATTGGTAGATGCCGATTATAGTTGTGCTAAGGGGGAAGAGACTAACCGAACGAGAATGCCACGGGGGTTATGCGAGATCCTGCCAGCTGAGCAAGTGCCCGGGCTACCACGTCTCCGCCCAGGATGAGCAGCACTGAGAAAACATCGGAGGGATTGGCCCATTGCTGGAAACATTCTGACGAGGAGAAGTTGGGGTTAAAGACCAGCTGGTAGATGTATGATAGCACAGGCATCTTGAACGAGGTGAATGAATGTAAACTGGTCAAAGAAGAGAGCGGTCCCAATAGTATTGTGAACAAGAGGAAGGAATAAAAAGCGAATTCGCAAAGCTCACTCAAGTGACTATATATCACTCAACTATCCCTTGCTTGCCGGTGGCAATGGCTGTGCAGTTGTGTGACTGTTGAGAATTCACTCTAGTACTGCTGAACTGCCACGGAGCCATGCTTACAGTCTGCTGTGGTACCAATATCAAGGGAAGCGGCTGATGGAGTTCTTGGGGTAGTAAGTAGATGATTGAAGTGTAAATTCTTAGCTACGAGAATGATGCTCGCCAGAAGTTCATCAAAAAATCCAAAAAAAAAATCACTGTCCACTACATGTAATTTCGAGACACGGGGGCTTTCAAGGCATTACAAGTAATAAGCAACAGTATATTCAAGTGTCATCACTGCCGTAAATATCGTATAACCCCTATTGGGCAAAGTCAACTACCATTAAGATCACTACGTGTATCACTACGCGTACGTAGCCCACGCTACTCAGCAAACAAAAAGTGCCACCCCCAAGCATAGTATAACACCCTTTCTTTTAGTGAAGCAGTTCGCGCTTCGAACAGTCTAAGGCATGAAAAAGAAGGGAAGATGGTATCAATGTTGTATCCGTCTGGATTTCGAACCAGTGGTTCGGTTCGGAAGTCGTGTCCGTGAGAAAACTTATACAAGCGAAAGATGAAAGCAAATCAAAACGAATAGACTAATATGCCTTCTTGCGGCGTTCAAACATCCGAGAAAAGCCACTGCTCGCTTTATCCTCGGATGGGGGCGAGAACGTTGGTACCGGTGGCGAAGGTCGTGAATCGCGGAAAAAGTTGGCTAGATCTGCCGTCTGAGAGCTCGACGAGGAGGCATCTCGAGGCTCAAATTTTCTCATGGGGACACGCCCAAGAGAAGTAGTGCGAGGGGCTTCAGATGATTTGATGGAGGCACCATATCTATCCGCCACGGCTGGAATAACAATAGGGGTATGGGTCGCTTTTGGGCCCATCCGGCTATTTAGATTTCGATTCTCAGACACAGCTGATCCTTTTCGACTATGGCCAGACCCGTTAACGCCGGCTGATGAACCAGATCTCAGTCTCGCTATTAAGTTAGGAGCACTCGACTTCTTCTTTGGCGGAACGAATGGTTCGACCACTGGTTCGGCGGGGGGTGGGTAATTATTTAGGAAATCCATCAGGCTTTCTTCCTGCTTAGGCTTCGGCTTTGGCATTACTTCGAATTCATCATCTTCTTCTTCCTCATCACTGAAATCGAGGGCATACGGGTCACGAACTCGTCTCCGCGTTCGCTTTGGCATCATCTCGTCTTCGTCAAAACTATTACCAGCATGGAGTTGGTGCCTGTTTGCCTTGTTCAAGAGCGCGCTCTGTGAGTTCATAGACGACGTGGTGGATGCCTCGGTGATATTTGTCGAGGTTTGGCTGGTTCGGACATTAGGAATGATGGCATCCACTGCCCTGCCTCCCATAGCACTCGTCATGTAGTCGGAATCTTGTGTATTTCGAAACGGAGCAACTGTGCGTGGGATTCGGTGGTTATTACCGCTGGCACTTGGCGGGCCCTGTCGGATGAAATCAATCAATTCGGAGCTTTCGCTAGATGTGTTGACAATAGCATCCCTAGCTTGAAGTTTCGGTCCTCGTCGAACTTCCATACTAGAGTTCGTCATGATAGATGGGGGTCCGGTGACGCTTCGTGTGATGTTCGGACTCCCTGTGAATGATCCATTCGCACGCGTAGTGTTTGCCCCTGGAGGTCCGGTAGAGCGAATAAAATCAGCAAAATCTTGCATTGATTCCCTTGGGACTCTAGCCTCCCGAGCCTGGGGCGCAGGCCCTGTGCGATTCCTCGAAGATACTGGTGGCAGTGCTTTAGAGGTACCGCTGTACCTGCCGTTGACTGTATCAGCGGGAGGGTGGGAGGACAGTCCTGTTGCTTTATTGACAGATACCGACCTCTTGATAGAAGAGGACCGCGAATTTCGGACGATTTTGCCGTCCTCGCTCTTCCTGATCTTGTGGCCGATCTTTGGACTGCCATTTGGTTGAGGGGACTGAGACTGTCTCATTGTTAGGTCCGGCTTAAGTAATCGAAACAGGCCACTTACATCAATGTCTCGCATATTTTCTGGTGTTAGTGTGTATTGTAGTGTCTCATTACTTTGAATTAACTCCTCAAAATTACGAGCAACATCCGCAGGACTGTTAGAGCCACTCTCTTCAGATGTTCGCTTCGGCTTGAACCTAGCCGGCGATGACGAATCACTGTGCACAGAGCGTGGCAACCTCGGCGACTCAGGTGACGCACGTTGTGTAAGTGTTGTCTGTACATATACAGGTCTACTTGCACTCCTCTCGGGTAAGGTTGGCATTGGTGGGTTCCTCAAACCACTAAGTGGCCTTGGGAGACTGTCGTGCCGTTCTTCATACGGTAAACCTGTGTCATTGTTAATTGACGCCGCGTTTGTCGCTGCTGACACGTGAGGGGTTATCGATGAAGGTGTCGATTTAGGAGGTGAACGATTACGCCGAGGTGGAGCCAGCGTCGTATGAAATTCGCGAACACCCTCGGCATACGACGACATTGTGCCTGTTGCAGCATTCGTGACAGTAACATAAGGTATCGCATATGGGTCGTTCTCTTCCACAATGGGCGGGGTCCTGGAGCTGCCGCCTTCACGAGAGAGGGTAAATGAGCGTGGAGTAAGACTACGCGGCGTAGGGCTACGTGGGTTTGACTCAATGGAGCTTGCTCGCGAACGTGGTCCCTGGACCTCAATGACTCTAACAGAGCGGACACTGTTTGACCTTGTCAGGATAAAAGAGGAGGGTCTCCCAGGCTCTGAGAATGTAGGTGAAATGCTTCCTTCAACAGATATCCGTGATGAGGTCAAGATCTCCGGTTCTTCTGCGAACTCCTCAATCTCGCCGTCAATTTCATCTTCCTCGACATCAGCCTCGGCTGCAACATCTTCAGATATGGCAGTTGGCTCAAGCGCCAAGGCCTCTCCAACGGCTGCATCGCCTAAGTTGGCCTTATTAACCAATCCATCAGTCTTGACTCCCGAAGGATCTTGAAGCTGCCTGGGCATGACGCGTCCGGTAGAGATCTGAGCATTCTCGATATCTGAAGTATCTTCCTCGGAGATTGAGCTATACCGAGGCTTCTTCCGAGACGGAAGAGAAGGCGTGCGCTTGACCGAGGATGTAGAAGCAAACGAGCTTCCAGCATCCAATTTACCAGGCGTAACAAACCAGCTCTTTGGGCGCGAGGGAAGATCCTCTCCTTCGGATTCTTCTTCGTCGCTATAGGTAGCCTCGATGTCGCTGTCCGGCAAAGGAATCATAGAAGGATCGAGAGATTCGTTCTCGCTTCTGACGGGGTCCAAAGCTCTATCTTGGATGCTACCTGAGTGATTGAGTTTGTCGTCGGTGACCGTGTTCAACTCATTGGATGGTGGCGCAGTGGCTGTTTCGGTGGCATTGCTTTCGCGCCTCTGGTGATAGGCCCCAAAACCACTCGTTGAGCTTCGAGAGAACGGACGAGAATAATTGGGTTCCGTCGGAGATCGTATCCTCTTCTTCCATGCACGCCATAGCCGACCCAGGGTCCTATCAAGAGCAACTCGCTCCATGTCTGATTCTTCGACCACAATTCGATCGGAGATGTCGCCAGGTTGTCGAGTGCCATTTTGAAGCTCTTTCTCGTACTTCACACGCAATCTACTAAACGCTGCCTGCCCGGCCACAATGAGTACCTGTTCACCCATAAATTCGAGCACGGATGTAAGAAAAATAGCAACTGCTGGTGATACAAGCTCGGTTAGCACATCGTCAACTTCCCCTTCCAGGTGTTCTTGCTCTATGTAGCTGTCTTCATCCTCCTCTTCCATATCTCCGAGGGACGAGTAGACCATGCATCGAAGCCGCGTCCTTTTCCAGACTAGTTCTAAGTCCCAATCTCTCGCCGCTGCCGCCGCGGAGGAACGTGTAAGGTTCTCGATCTCTCCGCCTCCGAGATACTCTCTGAGTTCTTCGTCGGCTGAATTGATGACATCCTTTGCTAACTTCGGTTTCAAGATCTCAACAACAGCTGACCGGAGTGAAGTGAGGGCGGTAGATTTGGCAGTAGCGAGCACATTAAACAATAAATGATCGACGAAGTTGTTCGCGAGGTGCAGGGCGCCATTGGAGACGAGCGCAGTCTCCGCGGCCGGCTCGATGCCGACTTGATCGTACCATGTTCCCAAATAACTGTCGTGATCATTCGTCACGATCTGCGAAGCGGCCGAAGCAGCGATAAAAGCTGCCTCTGGCGATACGGAAAGTGGTGGTGACATTAAACCTGTGACTGCAATGGTGGACGGCCGGTCGCTGGATGTGCTCTGAGCGCGTGAACGACCGTACGACGAGACGTTCGCCATGGCTGTGTCGACGGGAGGAGGTATATCGACGGGCATATTTGTCGAAGCGGCAACCCCAGGTAGGTAAACCTTTGTCTGGCGTAACACAAAGGATGGAGGAGCGAGCTCGACCACAGAAGAAAGAGCGCCGGCGCGACGTGGGGTCGAATGATGTCGGCTTAGATTGTTTGTTGCATGAGGATTTGGCGCTGGCGCAGGTGCAGGTGCAGGTGCAGATACCTATTCAATCCTTCACTTCACTATTTCGCAGGAGGCATCAGCATCGAAGGATTCACCGAAGATGTGGCACCAAAGCAGAAAGGATTGGCATCAGCAGAATAAATTTGGGTGCGGCAGATGAAACATCTCGGCAGCTTGACGCAGTAAAATGGAGACCCATTTCAAGGTTGGGACGCGCTCTAACACACTCGGCGCAGCCCACGCTCAAGTACACAACAGCAGCCGCCAAACTCTGAAAATGCTCTGGCAACAGGCAATGCGACGCCGGGATGGATCGGTCAGGATGGGGTCAGCGGAAGGGAGCGTGTCAGCAAATGTGACATGGTGGTGTAACCACTCGGTCACCGATTGGGGGAATCATCTGGGAGGCCAGTACATATAGGTAGCTTCAGAGAACCAGGCTGGGCCGTTTTAAGGTTCTTTGTGGCGACGATACATGTCGTGGTGGATGGCAG
Source organism: Xylaria cubensis (assembly GCA_022385715.1). NCBI lineage: Eukaryota > Fungi > Ascomycota > Sordariomycetes > Xylariales > Xylariaceae > Xylaria > Xylaria cubensis. The sequence goes on along the minus strand of MU279028.1, from coordinate 329,450 downwards.
AGGCTGAATAAGCTTCATTGCGCATGCCATCCGGTAGCCTCAAAAGGGTAGGAATTCATTGGGCAAGAGGATGACAAAGGACAAAGAAATCAAGCCAACAACTTACCTGATAATTCGGAGCAGATGTTCGGTGATGCGAGAAAAGTCAATGCTTGAAGCCAACCAACAGCGCTTTGCGAGGTCGCGCGCGCAATGCGATGCGAGGCGATGCGACGGGATGCGGTTCGAGCAATTCAGGGGTTCACATATCGTGAATTAAATGGGGGCGACAAACGGTCAATTATAATCCTGCGGCTAATGAGTTCTCCCAACAGTACCAGACTTGCGGAGAAGTAGTTGGTAGGGAAGGCCAAATTATGAGATGAACTACCTAGGTAGACAAAGAACTGGCTTGAAGTTAAGTATGTGTGCAATTTACAGAACTCGAGTAAAACAGTCAGAGGCTAGGAGGATGAAACTGGTGGGAGGCGAGGGAAGTAGGTACTGATTGTACTACGGCCGTTTCCCCTTGCGCGTACTCGGTGCGTATACCTCTCATGGTAATATTAAGATGCAGCAACGAACGGGCGTACACTAACTACTAGGTAAGGTATATAAGAGATTGTAAGTATCAATTAACAAAATGTTGGAGAGGACTACTAAGACAAGGATGCCCCGGCATTGTCCGAGCCAGGGTTTGAGATGTAGTGAACTCCCTGCCGTTGCAGTTGTCTTGCTCTGAGGGAGGCGTAGAGATAGGTACCTCGTGTAGTTACTGTACTCGCGTACGTAGTACAAGCGCTGCTGCAGTGTAGCCTGCCTACCTGGTGTAAGGTAGTATTTCCCGAGACCGTGTACTTTAGGGTGCTCTCTGATTCATATTCCTTGTTAAAGCTGCCTGAGAGTCGTTTATCAAATGGCATGGCAGGCGTTGGTCAAACTGCCGTAAGTACTACTTGTACGTATTTGCTGTATTAGAAGCCCCTGAACCGGGATGCTGATGCAAGAGAAATTAGGCTAGTGCACGGTAGGCAGTGGATTCAAGTAAATAGCAGCGGGTTGACTAAACACCGTCAGCACTGTATTCCCGAAGCCTACCCTATTCGGTGTAGTGATTAATACTAGCACGGACCTTAGAACGTCTGTTCGAGAACTTCTATCATTTGAAACTACCTCCTACCCAACCATCAATCACTAAATTTTGGGGCATTATATGCGTTCACTGAATTACCATTTCCTGGGACTAGTTTCTACAACAAGTATTAGTGCTAAGTCAAAGATAAAAATAAATTTTGGGGGTTTCATGTCTGGGAATTCGGAGAATTATGGGCCACGTTTTCAGCACGTAATTCTCAGCCTACCAACACGATCTTTGGACGCCAATTCCACAACAGGCAATGATGTCCACTTGCTCCCCGTTCGACCTGTGGTTTTTTGAGCGAAGGGCACAAGTATCACTCGGATACGCACGCTGCAGCTCACAGGAATCACTTAAGAATCATTCCTCAAATTTCTAGTTACCTGCTCTTACTAGTAGATATGTACTTGGATCCAGACTAATTAGCCAACTCAGTCCCTCAAGCGTCAAATATATACCATGTAAGTGGGGAAGTTAGATGGGGCACATAAGCTGAATAGATGTTTTCCATATGGGGTAAGTAACTTCTCACGTCGTCAACCTTGAGCATTCCGGGCGAGGTAGGATCACAAATAGGGCAGAACTTGTTTTCAACCAACACGATTAAGATCTGGGGTACCTATTCCAGGACAACCCGTCAACCAATGCCAACGCCAATGTTAACAATAGGTAGTACGGATTAGACGTTAACACACTTTCAAGTTCTCTTGTTATCTTTATTTCTTCTAATGGGATGCCAAGACTAGGCTAGCCCCCCCACATTACCAGTAAGTAAGTACATATACCCTTGTGCTGCAGACCAATGTCTTAAATTTAGGATTAGTTGGCTGCAACCCTAAGCTGACTCTGCGTCATGTAGATGTATAATAAAAGAAACTTTGGCCACCACCTTGAACAAAATAGTCATGCGTTGTACGTTTGTTTCTTGGGGATCGGCATGCACGAAATCCTGCCAATGCAATAACACTCTTAAGTCTGGCGTAAGTACTGCAACACTCATAAGGAATCCTTCAAGTATAACCACAGCCTCACTGATTGCTGCAATACTACCACGGGACTGTCGTACTGCTGTAGTAATGATGCCGTTACGACCCCCATAACCCGATACGCCGCCATTCAAAAGATTACCTAGGTAAATCCTTAGGTATCAGAGAACGTCATGACGTCTTGGTCAAAGACTTATACCACTACGTAACCACACTGAATATGACCTATCGCACTAACTAGTGGTATGCTGTAGTGTGCGTTGAGGCCTCTATCACTTTGTGGAAATCATACTACATGTTAGTCCAATTCATGATCGCCACTAGGCTATCTAGATCTACTATCAAAACTGTTTTGTGGATTTGGCATGACCATATCATTTCAGACGAGGGCTAGAGCCTCAGCCACGTACTTACTCGTACTTACAATACAGCGAAGCATCAGGATTGCCACTCATGCTATTGAGCTGCTAAGTAGGCATGAGCATGCAGCCAAGTAAAGGTGTTTTGTTAGCTAACCAACATGCCGCTTTTACTTCGAAAAGGCAACAAGCGGCTGAGCCATTAGTCTGGCGTAGTATACTTGGTCGCCCAATACGTATAGACTAAATGGCCTAGCCCCAAGTTCCAGTCACGGGTCGATTTAAGTCGTTAAATAGATCATCATTTACAGTAAGTAAGCAACAGCCCAACGAAGTATGATATATCAATTGTCCCTCCACCCGGTCAGGTCCGGCCCAGATACACCAGCAAACAGGCCCGGAGATCAACCGCCTATCCGAGTCTACACTTTAATGTTACAGTAAGTTACCATGTCCCGGCCACTGCGCCGAGTCGTGTCAAAAGAGGGGCTCTAGCACAGCAGAATTTGCACTCTTCTTGTCATTTGAGATATAGATCTGCGGGGCTGCTTTCTAGCGTCGATCTCTCAATTTGCAGAACCGCAATGCCGATACGATCGGTATCGCATTTCTATACGCCATTCTAGCAGCTAATTTCCAGTACGGTACACAGTAAGGTACTTGTAGATCTCTCTCTGCCTTTGCTCCGCGGCTATAAAATATGTATGTTCAACCGTTTAGACCCTTATCGTCTGTGCGTACAAGAGGTAGGCACTTCGAGGCACCATCACATACTTAAGATCGCTGTGCCATCACTTGCCGGCTTGGGGTCTCTTGCTTTTGTCTGTGCACCTCGAGGAGCGTGGCGCTACCGCATACAAACATTAGTAGGCGCAGCCGTTGCCTTCTGAGTGGTCACTAATCAGTGCTATCGGCCATGCAAGCTAAGGTAGGTTTGCTTTTATTAGAATCTGACACGACGCCACGACATCCCGAAGGGCTGAAAAGCTGGGGATCTCGGACTTGTACAGCTTCGACAAAAACCTGTTAGAGGCTTTCTCGACCATTCCCTCAAGTAGGGAGACATCCCAAGATAGGTAGGTATACAATGTATGGTGTAGATAACGACTAGCCAATTTTATCATTGGCTCGTCCCGGATCAATTAGATTTACACCGTTATTACTTTATAGTATCACGGAGAACCTGGGCTACCCTTGCATGCAACTTAACTGGAATTCCTCCGGTTGACATATCCGAGAAGTTCTGCATTCCCAGGACATCCTAGTACCCCCGGGTCCAGACCAGGCGAGGTAGCGTCGTCATACCCAAATGGCCGGCAGGCATTGTGCAGACATTCGTGGGCTACAAGTTCAAATCGACACCTTAGCAGTCTCACTTCCCGATCCGTTCTTATTAGTGAATTATTATGAAGCACCCAACTCACATATTCATGTATTTCAGTGATACATCCCTCACTCTGATTAATAGGAAGTCAAGTGTTGATATTGGGGGTGAGGTTGCTACATGTCGACGGAAATAATAAGATCGCCCGGTATATCTCGCAGGAACCAACGGTCAAGCCTCACTACATCAGCCGGCCCGCGGATCTGGTTTCGCATAAACGGCATAAATAGTCCTTACAGATCCTCCGGCTGACAATAAGCACGGACATCGGTTCCCACAATGAAACTCCATTCTATTTGCCGCCGTGCTCATTCGTGGTCGCACGAGTTGATACAAAACCTCAACGCAAAGCTAGGGAATATACAAAGTATGACATTCTCAACGCCCGACCAACTACAAACCTTTATTAGTTGTCGGACAGAAACTACAAATTGTCATGTCACATTTGTATGGATCTTAATGTCCCATTCTTATTAAGATTGATGCCAGTGCCCGTGATGACACGTTCATGCCATAGCCATAGCACCAATTGTGTACGCCCGCCCCTAATGGTATGTAGCATGCGATACGACCTCTAGACTGACAAAGGTATGGACAGTCCATGGTTGACATTCTAAGCTGCCGCCATAAATGATTAGGCATATATACTTGGGCATTAACGAGGTTCTATTGAGAATATGGGTTCGGGCACCAAGTAGTGGTTGGACATGTAAAGTTAAGCAGAAACTCCTACCCCAACATGTGCGCTCTATATAGAAAAAAAAACCAGCTCGTACCACTTTGCTATACAAGCCTACTGCATACTACATAATACGTAGGCCCGTACGTTTGGCATGTGTCGAAAACGCATTAACCCCTGGAGTCGACGCTGTGGGATTAGCCGCGAAGGGATTGTCATTGCCGAGTTATGGGTCAATGTGAAAAGTAGCAAGCTGCTTGCTCGGCATGAAAAGAAGCGCCCTTCTCGCTGTCAATCAAAACGGGTTGAATAGCCATTTGTATTCGATCATCATCATCGTTTACTACTGAGAGCCAGACGTCTTTCCGAAAGCTCTAATCTTCGCGTTTTGTAGCCAAGTAGTATATGCGATAGACACACACATACGTTACATCCTTACCACAGTATCGCCACCTTTGGCTCTATTGCGAGGGAGGTTGAGCACATGTTATCCAGTGGAGTTACGTCGACGCCCAACGAAGGGAAACGAAGAGATTACACATTAGTAGGTGGCCGGGAAAGGGGGGTCGAATGTAACACAACGCAACATGTTAGACAGCACGGCTGCGTACATGGACACTGAAATACGTCGTTTCTTTATCCCTATGATTGTCTTACGGTACGCTGCCGTCTCAAGCTTGCCTTCGGCGGCTCTGTAAACATGGCCTTCCAAATTATTCCGAGCGTTGGATCAAGCAAGCGCCCTGAAAAGGAGAATGCAAATCCCTATTCAGCAATAAATGATCATACGGCTACAATAACTTAGTACCTAAGCTAGATAGATGTTAATTATAATGCGCGTGAAGCATGCGCTGGCAGTTACATATATCGTTACCTTCGAAGATCATACCTATCCCTATGAGACGCTCTACATAGATTACCTAACAGTGGACCCGTCGATGGTCAGTAAATCTCGAAGAGAGACTAATAAGTGCAGCCGTGGATTTAATAAGATTTATACAATGATTCGTATAGAAATACTACCTCATATTCTAACTCGTAAGGTTAACAAGACCAGTCTCACGACTTAAACCCGTAGCCCCTGCTACTCTATTACAAGATTAGATATATGTTCAAAGCTCATCATTCAATAAGAAGTATGTCAGTTTAAATCAGAACGACTGACAAAAAAACTCACTCAAGCAATAGTGAAAACGGTTTAAGAAATTACCGTCATATGATAAGGTTTATTAATAAGCTAGTAGATTCATTGGATCAAGCCTTTTTATAATTTCCCCCATGTAACTTTTAGTCCCTTTTTTGTATTTACCATTAAATAAGAGAACAGTCGTTCGTTAATGAAAATCCAAAATATTATTTAGCGATTACCAGTGCCTAATAGTAATTGCAATGCTGGGCTATATATAACATCGCTACGAAGAGAAGTCTCTCTGCAGTACGAGGAGACCAAAAACCATAGTATTTAACGGGGTAGAGAGACCTATCAGCTCGGTTCGAAACTCAGATTAACCTATGAAGTGTCACAGAAATTGACGTTTCCAAGTGGAAAACTTGTAAGCGATCAACTTTCCCTAAACAATGCTAGTATCAGTGCTTTCAAGCCGCGTGATTCTCTCAAATGACGTTCCACCTGTTGATCAGTCCTCTGGCAGTTTGCACACTTGCCGGGAATGGTCTCGTCGCGCCCCCTTGTCTTGTTAGGACAGCATGTCCCCTTACCAATAGCACAGCGATCGGACACCCGAATCTGGCCAGAGTGGCCGCAGCCACTATGGACCTCACGATAAACTTCGCACATTGTGAATAAGTAGTTGTGTTGTTTATGAATACCAAACTTGCGAATTTTGGATTAATTAGTTTGAGGTTATGGAATCATACAGCAAATGCGCAGGACTTTATAGACTAAAACCTTTCTAACAATCAGCTTGTGCCATTATCAGAGCGCAAGTCGAACAAAAGCTTTGATTAGTGGATAGTATAAACATTACCTTTCTATATCATAGAGTATGTCACAGAAAAATCGCACAAAGAACAAAGAGTGATACAGAGGAGAAGACAATGTGATAGAATAGCATGCAAACAGCTATCTAGTAGGCATATAGCCCACTATCTTTGTTAGATCAGGCTTCTGAATGCTCCCTTTCGCTCTGTATTATGAACAACCATTTCTGATTCAATCTTAGTAAGCTTAATCTCGATGGTATAGTTCAGAACTATCCTTCTAGACATCATACTTGTCAGTGCTGTGATGGGAAGTAGGAGGTCGCTTTTGAATTGTAAAGCCATATTGTAACAAGGTAATTCCGGAACCAATGACCAGAAGCAAATTATTACGAACGTTGTTTTCTGGACTTGCTACTTTGTGTTTCAACCAATATAACATATATGGCCATTTCCCGATCTCGTCATTTTGAAGACTATGCACTTTCTCATATCCTCTAACATGTCTGTCATGAGATTGTTGGCACGATACTTAACCCCTGATATATGGTAGTGGGAGAGATGACCTAAGATTGCGAAGGGCTGGGATATTGCAAATTCATCTCTGTAGTAAATCCTTGATCGGGAATTTTTGCTCCGTCTGTAATACCAAGCTTTCTTGACTATACCCACACCATGATTCAAAGTGAGATCGGCGCATAAACACTAACGTCAGTGGCTTCGATTTTTGTAACCTCTGCCGGATTATACTAAGCTGGCCAGGTGGTTGCAAGGTTCATATAAAAGACAGTGGTAGGTCAGCTAAACCGACATGGATTTCCGGCCCTCCATTAGCCACGACTCGAGTACTGTAGTTGTATAAGGGAGATAACGGTAATGAAATTCGACTTTCTGGTGCGTTCTAGGGCTTCTCCTAAGTACGGCATCGCTTAAATTTATTTCGCACATCTTCTTTTTCATCAAGACTCCTAGCCTTTCGTCTTTAACACATAGCCCGTTTGTTGCGTAATAATACACATTGTGTTAGCAATCCACTTTTGACATGAAAGACGTCGATATAGAGAACAAATAAGCACCAGAGAAAGACATGGAAAAAGAAAACGTTCGTCACTATGAATGACATCGTTTACTTTAGGTAGGCATCCTTCGCGACTCTACAAACCAGCACAACAAGGCTTAGGAGATGTCCTACATGATGATCGCCGCTCCAAACGGACATTATGCGCGACGATCATCGAAAACCGGGCGAACGACCTGCGAAACGGCCCTGCATGGTGCTCTCCACTCGATACCGCCGAGAACACCATGGTGGCCGAGCCCCGGTCCTACTTCCGCGTTACGATTGGCTGTGGCGCGATCTTCGCTTCTTATCCTGGGAATTTGAGGGTCATCTGCAACCACAATATAGGCATCCTCTACAACATATGATATAATGATGACTGATTCGTGTGAACATCTTGTATCTAAGCCTTGTTGACTTTCTTATCCGCTGCACGCGGTCTGCCATACGAATGACGATGGAGATTGACCTGATTTGCCGCCTGTGGTATGACTTGAATCTTGGCGTTAGGCGTATTGGGACCTGTATTACCTCATCGACGATGAGGCGTTCATACATAATAATGTAGTAGAACGTATACAGGTCTGGGGAAGATCTTCACTCTCTTTTGAATAAATTCTGCTCGATTGCTAGTTTCGTGGCAAACTAGGCACTTCATCACCGTTAAACACATTACATGATAACTATTACAACATTCGTCCTTCAAAATCTAAGAAAGACGTAACCTACCTTCAAGCACCTATCTCACACCATAATCACCATCATGTCGTCGCACAGTCGTGCTCACCGCTCGCGCTCACGCGCAGATGCGTTCCTAGACGCACTTGAAAGCGGACAGGTGCGCGAGGCAATAGGCACACTGAAACCATCGTCTCAATCCCGCGACGGGCATCGCCACCGACATCATGACACTCAAGTGTACGAATACTACGGCGAGGGGCCATCTCGTCGCAACCGCTACGACGACTACTACCCGCAAGAGGACGGATATTACTACGACGACGACGGTCCGCGGCCACGACGCCGCCATCGCTCCGCGCATTCAGACAAGTACTACTACGATGACCGACGGGGTCGCAGTAGTGGTCACCGCAGCAGCCACGAACATAGCCACCACAGAAGGTCGTCGAGCTCTCACGGAGCCGGCACGGACCTGAAACAAGCGGCAGGCGCCGCCGTGGCTGCGGGAGTCGTCGAGGCGTTCCGATCGCGACATGATCCTAATCGGACCATACGGGTTGCTACGGCTGCGATCGGCGCAGCTGCTACGGATTCGGCAATAGGAGGAGGGCGTCACGATCATAACGAGACGAGACATGTCATCGAGAGTGCGCTTGCCGGGTTAGCGGGAAATAGGGTTATTAATGGACCAAGGCGCTGAGGGTGAGGTAGTTGGATGTGTTTATCAAGATATTCGACACGGTGGTTCTTTTTGGTTATATTTCTGCAGTTTAGATTGGCTAAGGGAATTGGTCGGTTGAACGTTTTACCTGGATTTGGGTTTGGATAGTTGAATTTGATAGCGAAGGTTATGGGAAAGATGAACGATGAATGAGACAATGATATTATTCTTATGACTTATTTCTGTGCCGCGGCTTGGGCTTATGTTATCATAGATGTTTAGTGATACTCTCTCTATATCAGCTGAAATAATTCCGTGTTCTGATATTATAAGTATACATGAAAAGCGCATATGAAGTTGTAAAGAGTTATTACGATATCTGAAATTGGTCTTAGCTATTATATGTGGAGGCGTCATTTTATTTTTGAAATTTTCGTTTTTAATGGGCTGTCTATTATCCTGTCATCGATATTCGTATGCAATCTAGAACACACAACCATATCCCGTATCCGAGTCCTGTCCGAGTTTCACCGATACATGCCGTATCCTAGCCTCCGTTCCGCCTTTTGTACCCGGAGCCCCTGTAGTCCCACTGCCCTCTGGTCCCAGGATCCGATCCCACAAACAGTTTAGAGGGCAGGTGGTACATGCCGAGAATGGTAATGAAGTTCTTTTTTTTGTGGAATAGGGTTGACGGATTTGATTGGCAGGGTCCTGGTCTATAAACATCTGTACAGTATATGCCACATTTGTTAAAACATAACGACACCCGTATTCGAGTTAGGCCAAGGCTTTACTTCTCCTAAGGACTGACGTTATCAATCACCACCGGTGGACCATTGACTTCGTCTCGAATTTCCAACCCAAATCCATTCTATGTATATGCTTACTATGAAATAGCCACCAGGGAGCATATATCAAACCCTACTTTCTTTGATCGGAACGGTTCATTTAATGGGACGCAGACGGCCATCTTGCCTATTTCACGAGTATTGTTTGTCGAACCCGTGGTATCAACATCCTATTATGGTCGTTGCAATGCGGAAGCCATTCGACCGTTGTCAACCCTGCTCTATCCGCATTCTGCATTAATACCAAGTAACCTAATACTTTGGTTGACTGGGTAGCATGAGACAGTGCCATAACCAGACTTTGTAATGATAAGAGAAGTGGAGTCTGAAATAAAAAGTATACCATTACCAACACGTATTTGTTCTGAGGGTAGCACCACCTGTCCCTTTCGCTACTTCTAGTTAGCCCCCGACTTTGAAGACCGTTGGCGACAACTATTTGCTGATCATGACCACCGGCGAGGTTTCTACTCGGCTTTTCTAGCATCAGCAAGCCAGTTTACTCTTGATAGGTTGTCAATCTTTGGACCTTGCCACCGAAATCGTCAAACCCAAACGCCGGGGACTTCACCAGTTGTTAGCTTGTACATGGACCTAATGGTTGTGCAAAACCCCATGTTTATTTGACCCTGAAGATATTCTTGGTCTGTATACATTCATAAGCTTGAGTGGTGCTGTTGGCGGGTATGAACTAAGAATCCCTTTGCATGAAGTGAGTGGTACTGAGATGGATTTGTAAAACGGTGAGTACCGAGGCTTGTTACCCTTGATTCTCATCTGCCAACCTTTGGCCGGACCTGTCTGGAGTTACTCTAACAGGTCTAACAGTGGGGGAGAGATTATGTGGTTCCTCAAACATGTTATTCGTCTAGACATGATGTATTGATCCCTAGTAAATCGTACAGGATCGTCAACCTCGCCACCCCGGCCGTAACACTGCTCTGGATGTCTCGAATTGTGGGATCTTGTGTAAGTATTACCTGCCTTAAACCATTATGCCACTGGGAATACAGTAAACACGAGTAAAGACTGACTAGATTAGTACGGCCAGTAAACGGGTAATACCGAATCACAAAGAGGGGAAGATCAAAGAGTTCCAAGTGACTTTCGCTCGGAGTTTAGAATGCAAAGTGCGAATTTCTGAGGGGCCTTGGTCTGAACCGTTAAATTGACGCACGCAATCAACAGAAAGTCCCCGGCCCCCTTCCCGAGGCGGCGCTGGTAGTTAGGGATTGAAGCGAAAGTGGCTGCGGAGGGAAGAAAGGACCAACGCTTGGCGAAGGATTGGACAAGACATGCTTGTTGCTGGAATAAGCCGACGTACGGTAGACGACCACGTGCAAAGGAAGGTAACATAAATCCGATGTTATCTTCAAGATGTTGGTATATCGGCTAATGATTTCACTACCATATTGTCTTTTTGTTCCGATTGATCACATTTTAGTCTAATGCAACGAGGACGCCGCGGATGTATGGTATTTTGTGTTGCCTCTCTGGCTTGCAGGCTGTCATGCAAGGCAAGGTCATCAGGGATGACTCAATCATAGGTTCAACCATGGGCTGCAACATGCTCAGCGTCACCAACTGTATCTTGCCGGATCCATACTTAGTGGCCCTTTGACGTCGAAAGGGCCCCAGTGTACAAAATGCATGGTGCGACTCAGGTTGTACTACGACTGCGGTATCTACCCGAGTCATCCTGCATCCAGGAAGGTTATGGTTGCATTATCTGATTCTGCGTTGCAGGGTTGGGGAAATCAGGACCGGGTTTTCCTTGAGATCATATCGCGGCATAAGCTACTCGCTAATCTTTCTCAGGTCGATGGTGTGTATATTGGTCAGATGGCGGCAAGATGACCATAAAGAAAGGCGGTGGGCGCAGATATGACGGCCAATCTGGTTGAGAGATAAACGCCATGTTTGATTGTGGCTCTGAGAAATCAGAGACATGTCGTCACCGCTGCTTCGACTATTTCTCAAGGATTTAGCCTTTTGAGATGGACTGCAGTCAGGTTTACCGGGATTGTGCCACGGCGCTGCAGGTGCTGGCTGGAGCTGAAAACCAGTTGATTAGTCACTTGTCGTGGTCTCACTAGTGTGAATCCCCTCCCCGCCCGCCTCCTATTGAATAGAATAAAGGAGGCCGTGGTGATCGCCTGACATCTCCATCAGGTGTTTTACAGACTGTATACAATAGAGGCTTATCAGTCGGACGGGCCAGGGAGTATGCGGTTGACGCATCGTGCAATTCATTTCCGTTGAACTGAGCCAGTTCGTATGTACAGCGGGTGGATGCATCGAGCACCCATCCATCCCTTTGTAGGTAGTATGCCGTGGCCGTTTGATGCTTTCATGGCGGGGTAGCGGCAGGCACAGCGGCATTTTGCATTTTGCATGCTCTGCATTACAAGACATAGGTATGTCTCGTGGCTTGATAACATGTCGGGACATTATCTACCTACCTGCCCAACCCAGGTGGGTAGGCGACCTTGCTCGCTCGTGGCGTGAAGCTGGTAGGTCGGAACGAGGGGGAAGGGGACGGATTGGCGACGGATTGGGGAATAGGAGCATGGCAGCGTCCAAGATCCGACATCATTGGCTGTTACAGTTAGAGCCGGCCAATCAGAAATGCTGCTCGCTTCTGTAAAGGGCCTGAAATAGTCCCTTGCATCTTGCATACCTAAGGTAGAACGGTCGCGCTGTAAGTGAGAGCACGGGACTTTTTTTCCATCTTGGGGAGTCCTATCCGCCTGCCTTGACCCGGTTTGAACAGGTATTTAGTCCTGCTTGGGCATAGTCTTAGTCCACTGTTCTGGGCCTATCCACTGAAACGGTCCTCATTGTACTTTGGTGTCGTCCAGATCCTCTGAGCCTGATACTAGAAACCCGTCTTGCGTACCTTGAAAGGAACTGCCTTATTCTCTATTAATACTAAAACCGGTCTTTGTTGTTTTGTTTCTTCCAGGTCTTTGCTCCATTCGACGTTCCGAATACATGTTACCCAGTTTCCACTTTCACCTTAGTAGAATTACTCATCCACGAGGCCGATCCACCCACTTACACATACCAACAGCAGTGACAGCAGTATAAAATGCTGCAGTCTTCACAGTTACCATTCATTCCTGTTGTGCCGCAGAAATCAACATCAACGTTGACGGCTGCAGACCCTATAAATAGTCCGGCCATACCGCGCAAAATGCCCCTCGCCACCGGCTGGAGTCTGCACGTTACAGTGTACATTGCTCCCGAGAATATTGATCGCTTCTTGGCTGCATTCAAGCCCGTATTTGATAAGGTAATTGCCGAGCCAGAGTGTCTCTTCTTTGAGATGTATCAAAGCCCACAGGAGCCGGGAAAGATTAGTTGGGTTGAGAATTGGTAAGTCCTGTTGGTGAGGTATGAATTCCAAAACCGCACGTACTAACCTTATCTCAGGTCAAAGTCGCCGGAATGGTTTCTCGAGGTGTGTAACGATATGGACGCTTTGCAGGAATAATCCTGACGGCGGCTAACCGCGCTGTTTCGTTATCTAGAACCAAGTCACCAAGGACTATTACAAGGAATACTTTGCCATTACAGAGGCTATGTTCACCAAGCCGAGAGAGTTCCAATTCCTAGATCGAGTTGGCCCGGAATACTTTATGGTAAAAGAGAAGCCCTTTGCTTAACGGAAAGCGAGGACCGAAACCACCTAAACAAATCAGTTGGAAATGGGGAGAAGTCGCCATTATACCCAGGGAATATTTTGTGAGCGAAAAGAAGCGGAAGAGCTTCGCAAGGCTGGTGTTTCCTAACCGAACGAACCACGCATTAACACAGAATTCACGAATTTTCTGAAGTTTGTACGAGGCTATTAATATGCGCATACTGTATATAGCGAATTAACGAATGACCGGCCGAGCCTTTGGACGGTAACAATAAGCTGTCTTTAACTTAGCGTTTCCCTATTCCGTTCGCTCTTGGCCTATAGTAGCCTCGATATCCAGAAGATATTAAAGAGTTTCTCGATGGAAACGTGTGTTAACGCCCACGAGACGAGCTCCCAGACGATAGCGCAGAAGGCATTGTCGTCGGTCCCGTCTCGGCTGCAACACGCCGTCCCAGGCGATGGCGTAACAGCACTTTCGCCGGCGAGAGAGATCCTTTTTTTCGCAACAAAGAGATTTCTCGAATAGACAGCGTATCCAAACAACTAATGGGGTATCATATTGTAACGCCAAACCAACTCCGAAACGATGACATAATTCAAAATACGAGGGAATCGGAGTTCAATAAGACAAGCTACTGGTGATAGCGCAAGGGCATTTTCACGTCCGCTTATCTTTGCTCCAAGCCCATGGACGCTGATCTCGGCGATGGCGTAGTAGCACTTTCGCCGATAAAGCTCAACGTGCTTCTTGATCCGCGTACAAAGGGCATCCAAACTATGGTAAATGGAAGAAAAAACATATAGTTGTGGTGATCTTATCGAAAGGAGCGGCAGCATTGGCAGGTTGAACTGGCTTAGCGAAAAGAATCCATAAGATTTTGTTGAGATCCCGCGACTTCCGTGGTTTTTTCTGTTGAAGGTAACACGGAGGTGCTGATCATAGGATCTCAGCGTGGAGCTAGGATTTCTTACTCCACCATAGGCGGCCAAACCCACGCTGCTCGAGCTCACGGCGCGCAGCGCCGTCCTGGAATGAACCAGGTTCGCCATTTGTGGAACTATCACTGCTCCTGAGTTTATTGCTAGGCCTGTTACCGACGATTGTAAGAGAAATAAACATGATAAAGCTGCTGATGATACTTAGGGCGAGAATGGCGATCATGACTAGGTTGCTGTTTCGGTATTGATGTGGCCCGGGAGCGGCATCGGCGGGCCAACCCGTATATAGGGCGTATGTGGTGGTAATACTACCTAGGTTGCCTAGGCCAGAGACCAGAGCGGAGGCAGCAGCTACACCGACTTCGCCATGTCGGCGTTGGAAAATCTCATTTGTCCAAGTCATGCAAATAGGTACTGTCGGGCCCAATCCGAATCCAATCAGCAGAAGGCCTCCGTAACGTGCCCATGGATTTGACGTAGGTGCAAATGTGACTGTTAATAGCCCTGCGATTTGTATGCTGGTAGCGACCGAGAAGAAAAAAGGGCGCAGGCGATGGAAGCGATCGGAAATGGGTGTCACAAGGAGGATGGCAATTAAATCCATCTACAGTATGGCGTTAGGACGTACAAGACGGAAGCGTGGCAATCTTCAACTTACAATCCAAATGGGTGCAAACAACAAACTAAGTTGCACCCCGGTAAACTTAGGATTAATCCCATGAATGATAACTGTTCCGTAAAGCTGCGTTCCGATCCCGACACCGACGACACCGAAATACATTAATGTTAACGGCCACAGACGCCAGTCAATCAGGACATTCAACAAATCTCTGACTGTCCAGGGCCGTGGGTGGTATACACGCTTGAGATCCTCGTAGTGGATTAGCGCATCCTCGCCAGTGAGAGCTTCCGGGGTGGCGGGGAGCCACTTGGCGATTCCGGTTTTAACACGCGACTGTCCAGGAGGAAGTGGTCGGTCTGGTAGCCACCACAAAAGAATAATGCCCACGATGATAGCTGCTATGCCGTAAACGAGGAACATCCACTGAAAACCATAAAGCCCACCCCGATCATCAATGAGCTGGAATCCCGCTGAGACTAATCCAACCACAGCTGCCGATACCTGTGCTGCTGTGAAATACTGGCCGATGCGTTTACCCGTTCGCGAGGGTGGGTAAAACAAGGTCAGGTAATAGGCCATGCCGGGCCACATGCCGGCGATAACGAGTCCAAGTAGGAAGCGAAGAAACCTTTGTCCGGATTCATTAGCATATCTCATTTCTTCAACGAGAATCAAGGAAACTCACTTTAAGCTCCACGCATCCCGCACAGCCGTGAAAGAGGCCCCGATTAAACCGACGGCGAAAACTATGCGGGCCATCCATGCACGGGGGCTGAGCTTGCTCATGATGAGATTAGAGGGGCAGTCGAAGATGACATAGGCAACATAGAATAGGGCCAGGGCGGTAGAAATATCCTTGGGCGACAGCTTCAACACGGTGATAAGATCATGGCCGACGTCTGCATTCATTGTCTGTGCCAGCCCGATATTAGAGCGAATGGCCGAGCATAGGAAGTACAGGACCCAGAAGGCTATTCCAGTCGTCAGTGAGATATTCGCAACAAGATGTGTGCGAAGGCGGTTTGGAGAATTGGTACATACCAGGAATAATGCGCCGGTCTAGTTTTCTGTAGACCTTCTCGACACGTTCGACGTCGTATTCGATCGCAGGTGAGGGCGCGTTTGCCTCTTGACATGCTGTGGCATCGTATGTGGAAGAGCCCCTCGGGCTCAGGGCTTGAGTGGCCCCCTCAGCTGGTGCTTTCGCCATACTTCGACTGTCAAGCAATGGAGGAGCCTGCTAGCAGTCTTTTCTGGCTCTGAGCTGGATGGCAGATCTAGATATATGTGTATTGATGTACGTACGTATACACGGAGTTGTCGTAATGCAACGAAACTTGATTGCTGAAAAAAAAGATATGCAGGTGAAGATGCAGAAACGAAGCTACCCCCAGGCGCCTACCTAGGTAGGTAGGTAGGTGAAGCCGTAATGGCGGCACCATTTTACCATTTTCCGCTTTGCGGCGGGCTTGTGTGGCGCCAATTAATGATAATCTAAAAAAGCTGAGGTGCATCGCGCTTTCCTGTTCTGGGGGAGGACGATAATGCCCCCATTTAAACCTTATCTACCATACGATCTTATCTACTAACCTTCTTTGACGCAACCTAATATTGAATAGCTACGATAGTTCTTCACAAGTTAGTGGGCAAAACTAGGTGTGAGCCTCGTCATGCCTCGGAGTTGCCTGCGGGCTGGTGATTCAAGTCAATCTTTGGTGACATAATACTTGTAAGAGGTGACTTTGCTCGCTTGCGAATTTAGTCTCAAAGTGAGAATTCATCATCTTAGCGCGAGCAATGAATGCCACTCTTAATAGTATGGATGGACTCCTTGCGACGAAGAATAATTGAACGGCAAGCGGACGAAACTGAACGAGTACCTAAATTAGTCGCGTCTATGGTGATTATTAATACGGGTTTGATATGTCGTTATTAGACGAGACGTAACGACTCCGCGGTCTGCTTATATACACTAAGATTACATGTCTTATCCTCTTCCTCTGCCACGGCCACGACCTCTACCACGTGACCCGCCTCGACCACGTCCAGATGGCCTACCCTGCCCAAAGGACTGAGGCCGTGGTGGTAATAATCCGGGAGGCGCAGATTGAAATGGCTTTCTGGATCTAGTTTCTATGAGCGGCGGAGGCGGACCAGGGGGTAGAGGCGGTTGCCCGCGTCCGCGCGAATTTCCATTCACCGTGCCAATGTTACTAGCGATTTTGATCTCGCCACGGGCTTGGGTTTTTTTGATAGGTGCGTGGATAAGATCCTCTTCCGACTCGTCGCTTGAGACGAAGTATGTATGAGTTTTTCGAGTCGCTCGGCCAGGGACGTGAAATTCACCCCTCGTAAGCTGGCTAGGGTCAATATCGGCCCAGGCTATGGCCACGTCTTCGCTCTCAGGGTTGACATAAAGATCGCGGGTTGCCTTAGACCAAGTTGCGTGCTCTGTTGTCTTGTCACGCTTATCGGAAAGTGAGCATTCGGGTCCGTAGTGACCCTCGCCACCGCACACATAGCAAAAAGTTGGAATACTCTTCACCTTCTTTATGTGCAACTCTGAAGGTTTGAAACTTTTCCAGATTTCAAAACAATCCTGATCTTGATGATCCGCGCCACAGAATGCGCAACCACCAAGCTCCTCTGTGGCTAAACGGAGCTTCTCTTGGCACGCCTCAGCACTGTGACCAATTTGACGGCATTTATCACATCTGCGCCTTGTTGGACAACCAAAAGAGCTATGACTCTTACTCTCACAGAACTGGCAACCCAGCTCGGGGCAAGTCTGTGTGGTGTGTCCGACCCCAGAGCATGACAAGCAACGCAGAGATGGATCATCAGCGCCTGGAAAGTACTTTGCTTGCAGGCGAAACTCTTCGTCATGACTGGGAGGCAAAGAATCTACCACAACGATATCATTAGGCTGATCTGTAGGGTGCTCCTGTCGTGCATCCGAAATCATGGCGTCGATACTATCCCTAGAAAGCGAAGCCATAAAACTTTGAGCAACAATTCTGCTAGCGCTTATGTGTTTCTTTGTGCCCTGAAGAAAACCCATTCTTCTAGTGAAGTACAATGCCCAGCCCGAACGTACTACCTTGTAAGTCAAGCGATCGACTGTTTCAATATTCACTTTGACTAAATGAGCAATCCAGTTTTTCAAAAGCGCCCCCCAGAAATTATCTTCCTCGGAAGCGTTTGTGGGCACAATGATTTCTGAAGCATCAAGTGGGAAATTCCACGTTGCATTACTTGCTTCAAAAGAGGATACTGGATCGCGTGACCGGACTCGCTTCTTTTCTTTTTTGGGTTGTTCTTCGGTTTCCCCTGTAGTCTCAACAGTAGCAGGGGAAATCTCGAAGAAAGAACTGGCTGGCTTACTTCCAAATGCGGTTCGCATGCCCAATTGAATGCCTTGATTCCAGCCAGGAAGAGAAGTCTGTTGGTTGACCGTCGGCGGTGTGTTCTCAGGTTCTTGGGTTTTTCTATACTCCCTTTGCTCATCGATTTCATTGATCTGTTCTGAACTCTCTTCTGCCCCTGGAGACTCGCATATCTCGCCGTCTTCAGATGATGCGCTTGCTGGAGCGTTTAGCGTAGTTAGGGTTTGAGGCGGCAACTCAATTTGCAGAGGGGTCTCGGTGTTAGCTGGCTGGGTGACGTGAGAAGGAAGAGGTGACTCTATTATCTCGCCGTCGTCTAGGCCCTCTGTGTCGCTGCCGATGCTACTATCGGTACCAGTGTTCTGGCCCACCTTTCGTCTCTTGAAGGTGGGCATTGAGTCCTCATGAGGACCGCCCTCATCATCTGACGAGTTCAATCCTTTCAGCTCTTCGCCATAGCCACGAGCTCGCTTCTGTGGATTTGGGCTGTCCGCAGGCGAGCTAGCTGGCTGTTGCGAGATATGAGCTTCGTTGTGATCTTCGAACTGTTCCATCAAGTATGAAAACGCCGATCAAAGGACAGTCGCAATGATAAAAGCTTCTAATATGGTCGGTATCGCAGCGGGAAGTAATGTTCACGTCTATTCTAGTTTAGACGGCAGTGACGAAATGTCTTGTTGTGTAGGCTTTGACTGCGGCTCTTCAGGTGGTGCCTGTTTTTTCAGGTTAGCCTTGCTGACGTAAGACAATAAGAGACTAACAAGGCATATAGCTACATGTAGCTAGCCGCTGCAAAAATAAAAAATACATACCCAAGGGTAAGGTAGATACTATCTGCATCTGTAGCTACATATGTAGGCAAACACCTCCTTGGACAGACTAATAAATTGACTAAGGGCCTTGAATGTAGTTATACGTAGTTTCGCCAACCTGCGAATTTTTGTGTTGATTAAAACACAGGGGTTAAAGCTGTCTGCCTGCATACCGTAGTACTTAGCGTACAGAGTACCCCTTCAGGTGGTAATTCAAGGCCAGATAAATGTTCTACCGCTATCGATCGTGTGCATCCCCAGGTCCTGTGTAGTTATCCCAGGTAGCACTTTCAGAAGGCATTTCTGAGGCCAGAACTCAACATTTTGTGAAGTTCCCCACGCCAAATTTAGGGGTGGGACTTAGTGAAAGAGCCTGTAGTGGAAATCCGCAGAGCACGCTACCAAGCAGCTGATGTCAGCTGAGCAGACGCAGCGGCAAGCGCAATCGTCGGCGAGTGGCCCAGGCCCCAGGGTATCTGCCAGCTGAGAGACGATGTAACGGGTTGGCAAGGCGAGGACGGACAACTCCGCCGTCCCATCTGACCCTTTCAACCCCCGGCGCTCAACCAATCTGTCTTTGAGGACAGTCCTTTATCTACTTGTAGTCCGTACAGCATAGAATTCACATTATTCGCCACTCTGCCAGTGTTTTCCATAACAACAGACGATATCCTAGCTTACTTCCCCTGCTCTTACCCGGTAACATCCACGATTTCTGGTACTCGACAACCATCGTGCCAGCCTCGAGCTACCTAGGTAGCATTGCGCTTGGCGTCGGCCTGGTTCTGGTTCCGGTTGAGGTCGAATCTGTGATTGGGATTGTGTTTGCGAATGCGGCTCTAGTATGTTCTGGACCGCGTAGCTAGTCTCCTGCGGTTGATCACGCCGGCCAGTCGAAACCCCGTTCTTCGAACCCATCGACAATCCGCTCATCCTCCTTTCTCTCGCCGTCTTGTCGTCATCGGCGCCCTTGCTCTGGCCCTGGCTCTAGCTGTGACGCTGTTCCGGCTGCTTTGGCGCCTTGCTTGTTGCCACGATATCATAGCACCACGTAACCCACGATAGCTTGGGTGTTTCGATCCCGTTCTGCCTACAAGCCGAGTCGGCCAGCGTGCTACGCATCTCGCGTCGTGTGGATGACAGCGGTCTCCGATCACCGAGCCTCTCCAGCGACGCCCGCAGTCAATACCGCCAAGCTGTCTTCTCCAATTCTTATTCCCCGAACCGTCTCGTACGACGTCGGCACAAACGCTCCTCGACGGGGCACCGCCTACCAAAATTCCAATATGGGTGATCAGAAGACGGGTAGGAGGCGGAGGTCTAGCAGTATCCTCCAGATCTACCAAGAACCATTAGAGCCCATAGAACAGCTGAGCGACCAGTCTGCTCTCCCAAATCTCAATGCGAACTGGGTCAACGCCAAAGGTATGTGTAGAGTTATGCGCCGTGGGTGATGTAAGGCGGTCCCAGAATGCAGAGGCTAATACGCTTTGGCATAATCTAGGGGCGTGGACGATTCACATTGTATTGATTGTCGCTCTCAAGATCCTCTGGGATGTCATTCCGGGCGTGTCTCAAGAGACTTCGTGGACGCTTACGAATATATCTTACATGTTCGGCTCTTATATCATGTTCCACTGGGTCCGTGGGGTCCCTTTCGACTTCAATAGCGGCGCCTACGATAACTTAAACATGTGGGAACAGATTGATGACGGTGCGCAGTACACGCCAGCCAAAAAGTTTTTACTCAGTGTACCTATTGTGCTTTTCCTCCTTAGCACGCACTATACCCACTACGACCTCGCATATTTTACAATCAACTTTCTGGCTGTTCTGGGAGTAGTCATACCGAAACTACCCTTCGTACGTCCCCTTGAGACCAATTACCCCGCGTAGCCAGACCATCTAACGAGTTTCTAGAGTCACCGCATGAGAGTTGGTCTATTTTCCGGTGTACCCGAAGATTAATTTTCTTCTAGGTTTGAGAAGGACGTCTTAGCATGGTTGGGGTTGCACATAGGCATGTTGATCAATTTCACTGGGCAAAACTGACGTTGGGATATGTACTCCGCTTTCACAGACTATCGAAGGGGTGCAAAATCGAGTACACAACTATAGGATTACAAGCAGTCAGAAGATAATGACATTCTGACCCTTTGAGCATCAATAACTACCCCCTGACTAGAATCTACAACGAGCACCGCAGCTTGCTCCCAACCCGTGTACCTTGTTCACCAACGCAATTAATGGACACATAATAAGATTTGATTCGTACAAATAACCTAATGTTCAGCCAATTTTGTTATGCCGTATAATAGCAAGCTTCAGTAATAGGAGGATAGCGTTTGCTCTCGCCAGCTCTCACCAGCTTGATCCTGGCTGTCTGTTCTAGCGTAAAGAATATATCGATTGTATGTTTTCGTATGCGTATGGTTTATCTTTTCTCCTATTTCTCCTTCCTATTTCTTCTTCCTACCTCGTTCGTTGCTCTACGTTACCGTTATTCCCCATTCATCACGAATAGCGGCGCAAGAATCTCAACATGAAGGTCAACGGTATCGTTATGGGCATTGCCCTCCTTGCTAAATCATGGAGTGTACAGGCACAAGACCAGCCTACTCCCACTCCCACCGACACTCCCACTGACGCTCCTACTACTCCTCCCACTGACGCTCCTACTCCTACTCTTACTCCTACTGATACTCCTACTGATACTCCTGCTCCTACCACTCCTTCTGACAGTCTTAGTGTTACCGCTACTGTTACCGCTACTATTACCGTTACCCCTTCTTCTAGTAGCCTTTCTAGTAGCCTTTCTCCAATTACCCCTACTACCACTCCTACCACCACCCCATGGTCATCCACAACTATGACCACCACCCCGTGGTCATTCACAACTATAACCACCACCCCATGGTCATCCACTACTTCTACTAGCACTCATACTACTACTCCTACGACCACTTCTATGACCACCCCATGGTCATCCACTACTTCTATGACCACATACACTACTTCTACTAGCACTCATACTACTACTCCTACGACCACTCCTACGACCACTCCCACAACTACTCCCACAACTACTCCCACAACTACTCCCACAACTACTCCCACGACTACTCATACTACTACTACCACTACTACGACCACTCCCACGACTACTCCCACGACTACTCCCACGACTACTTCAACAACTACTCATACTACTACTCCTACGACCACTCCCACGACCACTCCTACTACTACTCCTAGTACCACTTCATCTACAACTACTACTACTACCACTCCATATTGGTGGACCACTACTTGGTATACCACTACTACTCCGTGGAATGCCCCAACCCCTCCCCCGTTCTATCCGCCCCCATTCCGTCCTTCCCCTCCGCCCCGACCGTTCCCAGGACACCCACCCTTCGGCCCACCCGGAAGCCACGGAGCCGCGCCTTCCGGGCATCATCATCTGCCCATACAAGTACCTGGCAACAGCGGTAGTATCTCTACCCCGGCCATCAGCGGCATGTTGATTTCCACCATCGCCATGTTCCTCGCGGGAATATAAATTTATCACCGGGCCGCCGGGTTGTTACCGTTAAATTTCAACATAACTGAGCGGCAGTCTCAGGTCTTGCTGAAGGGGACGAGAACTAAAGGTGCATTGGCCCTGCGCGGATGGCCCTCGCTTGAGTTATCTTGGAACTTTGCCAAATTTTACCGGTCGACGCCTCGGCATTTATTCTGGTTATACGTTGAAACTACGATCTACTGGGATGGAGACATACGACATAGACACGAACTTTTAATACGGGGGGAACAGAAGGGAAAGAGGAAAATAATTATCAGGAGGTTCTGTTCTACCCACCTAATCGATGAGAAGTATTCAAGAAAGAAGACCGGGAAACACGGCTTAGGAGACGTGGTTTGCTGTTTGAAGGAGTTTGGGAGTTCAGGTATCAAATGGATAATGGCCGACTGGTACAATGAGTATTGCGGTTTGCATACGTGGTTAGCTTGATCGGAACCGCCGTTCGACTAGCGGAGGGGTGAAGTCAGTGGGAACCGTTAAAAAGTGTGCTCGACATTTTTGCATTACTAAAATAATCGACTGGTTTTCTTGTTTCCTGCTCTCCTTCACCGTATACGTCTAATTATACTAATACCGGACCCGCGAGATTGTACGTCGGAAAAAATCAGAGTACAAAGCTAGGCATGCATCTACAGAAATAACACAGAGACCGAGATTGAGCTACCTCGGTATTAAGCAAACTAGCATGCAATCGCTAGGCATACAAATCCAACGAGCTATACGACCAGCGGTTCAGTCAAGAGTATTTGTGAAACTGTGTGAAACTGGAAGAGGACCAATGTAGACATATTGCCAAGCCGGTCTGCGAGGTTGTTTCGATCTTTTCGGCCGAATACGGTCCCTTGATTTACAGTATTGTTTTCTCATCAACCAAATACCATCGTTGTCTGCCTTTGTTGTGGGTGGAGTCCTCACGCTCGCTCTTTGGATTCGTGCCTGGTGAGTCACTCGCCAGCTGTGTTACTAATTAGAATCACACAAACTTTTGAAACGCATGGTATCTGTATCGCATTGACGCGTCTTCAATTTTTTTGTCCCGCTTCGTCTTTTAAGGCCTTTCCATAAGGGACGCGTAAACATTAGGTTGCTACGTACATATAATGTACCTTTATAGATTTTAAATTATCTAAGATGTCGATGAGCCAAGATTCGAACATAATACGTATTATCGGGCCAGAGCAATAAAGCAAATCGCAAAGCTCGGCGTTGTTCCTTAAATTAAAATGGTACAAGCAAGCCAGAGAGACCGAGAGAACATATATATCCTACTCACGTTCAGGCGCCGGACGATCCCCTGTAAAAAACGTGGAGTGGTATTGTTTGATATCCTGAAATTGTGTGTCGACAGTGTGTCGACATCGCTTATTCTTGAGTAACACAAGATAGACCAGGTGGTTTTCTAAAAGGGATGGCAATGATGTAGTTCTTGTCTCAATTACACACGCTCAGTGCAATTACCAGTCGGTTGAGGCCATGGCGACACGAGCAAATCACAGAAATGCCTGGGAAACAACGTATATAATAACCTATGGGTTTCCAATCCAACACAATCTCCTTTCACAACTCCATCCTCCAGAACTACACAAATTTAACCCAACCTTTCAAGTTGCTTTTTTTCTACCATACAATTTCGCCGGAAATAGGAAAATACCATGGCAGGAAAGAAGTATAGCGCTTATTATGAAGTTGTTAATGGAAAGATGGTGAAGACCGTCACTGTCGAGCCAGACGAACACAGTAAGAAGCACGAGAAGCACAAGGACAAGAAGCATCAGAAGCTCGACAAGCATGACAAGCACGATAAGTATGAGAAGGATAAGAAGTATAAGAAGGACAGTAGCTCATCGGGACGCACCAGAGAAGAGTAGTATAGAATCATGTGAAACTTGAAAATGTGTATTTCACTGACTCTATATAACAGTCAAAATTATTCATACTCGTCGCGGCATGGACACTCACATTCAACTCACTACGGAGAGGGAGGTAGTAGGGTTTATTCCAACCCAATACCGAGGCCGTCCCCAGCCAGCTATTCTCCATATACAAATGCAAACATGGGATACACTAACAGCTATTACTCATATCCCCAGGCTTTTGAGCATCAACAATATCAATACGAGCAAGAACCTACCAGTGTTTATCACCGTATAAATGAAGGAGTCAGCTATGTAAGACCTTGGCGATATCATGAAGAGACTCAGGGATCGTCTAGCGCAGCATACTTTCCTTCTGAGAGAGCTTCGACTTCAGGGGCTGTGTATGAGAACAACAATGCAAACTATCCTCCACCAAAACCGGAGAACGTCCCCAGTGAGCCGGTCTATGGCGTTCCACTCCCGATTCAGCAAGCTATAGCCAAGGGTAAGGAAGCTATGGCGGTCCTGAGGGAAACAATCACGATTGTGCTGCTACATGAGTGGTGTATGGAAGGGAACAACATCAACCCGCCTTCCAAGGACTTCAAAGCAGATATCACTGTAATACCAGTCCAGCGTGACAAACACGGAGCATTTCAACCCATTGAGGGAGAAGGGAAATGGGGAGTCTTGACGGGGTATCATCCCGGGTACGACACATATCTCTCGACAATCATCATTCGCGTACCATACGAGTTGCGCGATGTGAGCGAAGCGAAAGTCAAAGCAGCCTATCGACGCTTCTTTGCCAAGGCTCGAGACGGATTACTCGTGGGTGTCCCAGAGATCCCGTTCATCAATAATCAGGACTACAAGAATTTTGGTATGCTATTTGTGTTCCAAAAAGGAAAAAAGCGAGGGAGTCAACCACGTTTGTTTGATGACTATCTGTGCGAGGACGCAGTGATCAGACTGCAGACATAGGCAATACACAAGGATACACTAGATTGAGAAACTTTCATTCATTACAAACATATTTGTGAGCAGGAGCATTGACGGTCAAGGACACGTGATGTGCAGAAAACGCAAGGGAGCAAATAAGCTTTATGCTTGTGTTGCTGATGACAAACATGTAATTTCTCCCTGATTATACTGCTCCGAATCTAGCTACGTAACCCTTGTCAGCGGATGACTTCACACGTGAGTCTGACATTAAGCAAGATATTGCTTTGAGTTTGCTTGGGTTCTCTGTAAGTTGCTTCGCGATCAGTGGCTGAAGCTTGGGCGTACGGGCCAGCATAAGATCACACAATACGGCCACGCTTCCACTTTGAGATAATCGTACTAAAAGCTCAACGTTGGAAGCTTGCGTAAGCTAATTACATGTGGCGATTGCTTGCATTGTATTCGGCCATGCATCTTCTACGCCGGCCTATTGACCGGACCACGGAAAGCATCAACTATGTACCCCCTAGCTGGCGTCATTAGAGTTATACAATACACCACGGGGTCACATTTATTATGTAAAGAGGAGAACCAAACTACAGCTCATGACCAGTATTTTCTCAGGGCATATCTAATCAGGGTTATATTGACCTTATTCACAGTTCTTGCAGACTCTTAACAAGAAACGAAAAAAAGATTACGTATGCATTTTATCCGACACCTTCCCAAGCTTCAATAAGGTAGAGTCGCTAATGTTACCTGGTAAGAAGGCTCCGCGTAAGCTGCTGGGTTCTACAAGACGTAATATACTAACAATTCGATTAATTACGTATGGTGATTTCTTACGAATCTTGCCACTTGAAGTCGTGTAATACGATGCATAATGTTGTGTGGACTAGGGGGTAGCTTCTACTCTCGTATGTAGATATATTTTTACGTGAGGGGGTAGGCAATAAGGGGTCTCTTGGTGGGATTGTTGAGACTTAGCCATCTACATCTTCAGTTTTTGGCACCCACCACCTACTCAGTCGTTGAATTTCTGGTGTGGCCTTAATGACTATTTGAGTATCTACTGCCTTATGTGATCACGCGATTCCTTATTGATTTTACTGGTTTCTGTTAGTCTGGGATGCGTAATATCTATATTACCTCCTCGGCTGGGGCTCACGGGTATACGACTCACTCGTAGCCGTTTTAGTACATCTCAACTTCTTTGTGGCGTTGAATGTAGCTCGTGTGTGTATAGAGTCGGAGGAGGTTTTTTGCTCTTCCAACTGCCATCACCGAAACAATAGCCAGCAAGAAGACATTCTAATTGCAATTAACTAGGAATGTTTTCATCCTCCTTTGGCCACGTTGGAGATCAATAGATTCTATATCTATCCCACGGTTGCCGACTTCATTTCAGCTTGCTTTCGTAGAGCTGTTTTAAGTAAATACGGGTATGCTGAAAGCTAACGTCTCGTGCGAGTTATCGTATCGCAACGGCACGACTACATACATGATACGCATGACACTAGCTGTAATATCATCTATATATACTCTATGTCTCTTACTATCCTCAGCGCACTATGCAATATGCACTGATGCGAATCCAGGCTCTAGAGAATAAACACATATTACCCCTTACATTTTAAACTCGCACCCGCCTCGGTTTGAATTAAAGGCTGATGACCTGACCACCAAGAACTAAGCACGCATATCAACTTCTCGATGATTTTCATTTGACCATCACTGTGTCGAACGGCTATGACGACCGAATACCCAGACGAAACAATACTCTCGCCTACCTTCTACGCATTTCCGGTTTGTTACTACAACCGGTAATTTTGAATGAAGAAGGCATGAAACTCCGAAGAGTGAGCAACTTCACTTATGGGAATAGCGTATACGAGGTTGGAGTAATATGCTCGGTCTTCGAAGATAAAGGAGGTCCCAAAAAAAGTTCGATCTGTACTATATACTTGGGACAAAATGATCATGATTCAAGTAAAATAACCCCAGGTTAGACTACACGTGGTATACTTCGAGGGAGTCTATTAAGAACAATCAGTTACGCACGATAATACAAAGTTATCTATTATTGTTTCTCATCAACTACTTTTCCGTAATTTACAACTGGGGTATGACATGATATCGGCACAATAGAATAAGCGGGTGAAACTAGACAGAGCGTATGGTCCCCGCAAGTCCGATAAAGGTTATTTCTAGGGGAGGAATCAACCCGCAAGAGACGATCGTTTAATACACCTCCAGCGCCTAGGCAGGGACACATTCGTGTTGTCCCTTTGCGTACCTGATGCGGCACGCTTCCTCATAACATCTTTGATGCCAGCCACTGGCATGAGATAGTAGTAGAACCGTACCGTTCACCCTCAACCGTCTTAAAAGTACTGCCTTGGATCATATTATGACTCTGTCCCCGGACGCCTTACCCCTTGAAGTTTACCACTTGAACAAAGCCGTGCCTCATCGTACTTAGAGTTGATATTTCAAAATGATGTGGTACGGCCAATGGCTTCCCGCCCAAGTTTGTTGCTGTTCTAGTTAACCTAGACGGAACGATGCCTTAACCCATGGGTTGCAGGAATCATGCAATAGTTCGTAATCGGAAACATTATATCTTTTGATAGAACAACAGGTAGGCGACCTTGTTGTCCTTGATACTGTCTTTGACTGATTTGCTTTTTGCCGACACCGTGTGACTTGAGCCATTAGTATTTGCTACTGAACTCCACTTTTTCGCACCGGTACCGGGAGAGCCGACTTTATTCCAGCCTTCCTCGTCACCTCCATCTTCTTGGTTGATGCCCTCGAACCTGTTTCCAGTGGCGGGACCGATGACACTGTGTTTCTGATCAACCCACGTTGTTGACTTCGATGTATTCCCGTCTGCACTGCTTTCTGCTACATCTTCGCTTCGAATACGTCGGATAACGGTATCATCAACACGTATCCATTCCTGACCGTCCTGACGCCGAAGGTCCACAGTGTAGTGACCACCACTTGCGGACTTACCGTGGTGATAGACCGCCGCGGTTAGTCTGTATTTCAGGGACCCAACGCCTTCGGCATGGAGCGCATTTCTTTTAGCAGGTGAAAACATTTCTTTTGGAAGCTCGAGCTCTAGAGGATAGTCGATGTTCTTCCACAGCTTCCCGGTGCTGTTTTCGCTAGCATTGTAACTGAAACGTTTCAAGTGAAGGATGAGGACTGGTGGTACAGACTCAATCAGTACTTGCTTAGTCGTTGGCTTCGCATCCACACGGGGTGAGCCAAAATCCCCGGTCAGTTTTTCGGACCGGGTGAGGTGTTTCAATGCGTCCACAATATTATTAACATGTGCATCCCCGATGTCCAATTGAAGAGGTTGATACGTTTCGAAAGTGACTGAATCCGTAAGCCCCGGAACCCTTAGAGTCGATCGTAGCTGCCCACTAAATACTTTGCTGATGGGGGATGATGCTGTTGGGAGACCAGATGAACGTGTAACAGCAGCTCGTTGTTTCCGTCCGACCTCTAGCCACTCGTTCGCATCGCTCACGGTGGTTGGGGTGGAGGCACCAGTGGGTGTAGTGGTAGAGTACATGTTGCCTGCGGAAGATTCATTGAGTTGACGCATGACATGAGTGCATTCGTTATCAAGGGCCTGGAGAAGAAAACCGAGAAATTCCTCAGCATCTTGTTGATGACCACGCTACAAATCTCTTGTAAGTTAAAATTATATGTGCCGCGTAAATTGAACAGACATACCTGCATGGTTGCGAATGTTTGCAATCGTTTCATCGCATCGTATACAATTTCTGGAGTAAATGCATCGCCATACTGCTCCAGTTCCTCATTCTTCAACCGCTTCCGAAGCTGATCCTCGGAACTAGCCGAGTGAATCACCTTATATTCACGCAAAAACATGATCCTACCATGGCTATTAGTAAATCCTACGTCGCAAATCATGAAGATTTTAGCCATCGCTTACATAGCATCAATCAGTGGCGTTTCGCTTTTAAAGCTATGTGATGCCGCCTTGCTCACGTGGTCCAGAAAATCATAAAATGGAGTGCAAAAAATCAATGCTTGAAGAACCTGAGTATTCCGTTTAGTTACTTGCTTAGTTACTTGTTTAAGTAATACTAAGATATTGAACTTACGGAATTCATATAACACATATTCCCAGTGTTGACCAAACCTCTGGGCTCGATAAATGCGATCTTGTGACCATTGGAAACTTGGTAGTCTCGCAAAGCCTCAGCGAGAGAGCTAGCATTCGACTTTGCGAAGCTTCCTGGACCGGAGATACCATTGCCCACTGCGTTTGAATCAGCAGAGAGCATGCCAGAATTTGTGGTACCGGATCCAGAGTGAGTGGACCCGTTTGTGTGGGCTGTAGCTGGCGTTGCACTCTGAAATAAATTGCTCCAAAGCTTTGGGCCGGGCTTTGTAGCTTGAACGGTAGAATGCTCGATTTCTGGTGTTACTTGAACAGCCTCGGTGGAAGGCTGTGAGCTGTTATTCGACGGGTCAGATGGGGGTGCTACTGATGACTCATTGGAGGCTGAAGGACTCTTCGGCTCCTTAGAGCTCGCCTTTGGCATAATGGGGATAACAGGGACCGCGGGGACTGCTGTGCGTGTAGTAGATTTGTTTGTCTCTGTGGATATTGAAGTGGTGGAAGGTGTATTAGCTGACGTAGAAGAAGCATGTTGCGCATGCTCTTCTTGAGATGAGCTCTCAACTGACGTTTTTGATGGTAAATCAGTGGCTGAAATGAAATCGCTTGTCTTCCTCTGGGGAGAGTTGGGAATTGTTGGGTCATCAAGAGATGGACTTTTTGTGTTTTCTTTAGGGCTGTCGCCATTTTGCTTGCTTGTAGGTAGTTCTACAGACGACGCAACATTCATCTTTCGCCGCCTCTTCTTGAATTTGGAAGCTCGCGAGGGAAAGGGTTCATCGGGAAGAGAGAGCCAGGGCAGCTAAGTAGAGAACGGGTTAGTTTGCACACGTTGATGCATATCTGTGGCTATGACGACTTACGGGGTATAGAAAGACACGAGGTGGCGGAACCTCAACGTCGGGAGGGGGAGGGGCAGTCACTTGGGACTGGGGCGTCACTGGCGACAATGGGGCGGCAGCAGCTTGGGACGAGTGGGTTGATGTTGGAGTTTCAGGAGCAACCGCTGGCGGAGGTGGCGCAGCAGTGGGCAACGGCGGAGGTGTGGATAGCGCAGGAGAAGGCTGCTGTGGAGGAGGTCGCGCGTATGGCTGAGGATGAGTCTGCATGCTGGAGGAGACGATGAGCGGGTATGTCTGCTGGACAGGCGGGGGAGATCGCTGCTGATACGTGGTGTTGGTGTAGGAAGGAATAGGGTAGGCCTGGTTGTGCATGTGTCCGGTCTGGTAGTGGTGGGCCATCTGCTGCGGCGAGTAATAGGCGTTGGCGTAAGGATTCAGGTGACTGAATGGGTACAGGGCACCGGGAGGTTGTTGATGTTGGTGATGGTGGTGCTGCTGATGTTGTTGGTGGTGTGCTTGGTGTGCTTGATGGGCCGAGTACGAGGGCGGCGGAGGTCGACGTCTGCCCCCATGCATACCGTGCCCCGAGGCCACTCCCCCAACGCCCCCGGGCATGGGCTGCCCAGCCGGCAGATGATTACCGTTCATCGTGCCGGCGGGTGGATAAAGCAGCGGTTATCCCACTGCGTTCGCGGCACGGCCACAATGAACAACCTTGTTACGCTTCGCTGTGGTGACGATGCTTCGGTGTTGCAGGTGCGGGGCGCCGATGTCCACGATCTTGCTTTCTTGCTTGCTCGCCAGCTGGGTCGACCGGCTCGATCTCGGCTCGTTGCTGAGGGCGCGTGCGTGTTGGCTGACTGGGGTCACAGTCGACAGTCGGCTCAAATTCAGTTCCGCAATCAAAATAAGTTTGGACGATACCGGATGAGCACTGCATAGACCCAGCAAATGAAAGACTGGCCAAAACAAGATAGCACGAGAAGCACGGATGTAGGGAGGCCGCTGATTGTCGACGCGGCTCTGCTTCCAAGTTGGTTACGAACTTTCTGAGATGAGGTTGATCTCTAAAGTTTTCGGCCTTGTTCTTTCTCCAACAGCTGCAGCCCTGCAAGGTCTTGAAATTCTGGATTGCAAGCCACACTGCTTATGTGATGACGGGACTGGGATGAGGTACTTGCCCTACGCAGTTTAGACCCATTTAGGTAATCTGGGACGGGTACTAGTTTATACCTACATGGGTAGGTACTGCGCCACAGTCACTGACAAACAGCCGAGGTCCTGCAGTTATTAAATGGCATACTACTAGGCCTAGAAAAGCTTAGCGGTATGCCATTTAAAAACTGCAGGACCTCGACAGCTGTTATAAATGCCCTGTGCATTAAGTCGTTAGGTACCTGGTATTCTTCTACTTTCAGCTCTTCATTACTGCATATGTAAGTATATTGAGGATGGGAACTTTCACATGGTCTCATGCATTACCTGGACACGAAAATATCTATCCACGAGCACATCACTCGTCTCGGAAGACCCATAATCCTCCAGGCCGCATAGCTTCTCTATACCTTTCATCAATGATCTCGCGCTCTAATTGAGCTGCTTCCTCGCTGTACTCTTCACCTTCTTGTGTACTTGGGAAATCTGCCCTCCAGAAGCCGGGCGGTGTCGGCATCCGAGGATATCGGTGCCGGTGTTTGCCGTTTGTGTTAGCCAGCTCCCTGATCTTGGCCTCGACCCATAGTGTTTCCTTCTCAGCTTCCGGCATAGAAGACAACCGATGGCAATCATCGCCGAGATACGATTCAAGCAGTGCATGAAACTCAGATGGCCGAGTACCTGCTCGATATGCTTGGGCTAAGGCACGGAATTTATGACCACAGCAATTCTCCTT
This sequence comes from Xylaria cubensis, assembly GCA_022385715.1. NCBI lineage: Eukaryota > Fungi > Ascomycota > Sordariomycetes > Xylariales > Xylariaceae > Xylaria > Xylaria cubensis. Next base: position 297,035 of record MU279028.1, on the reverse strand, counting down.
GACGCAACCTTGAAGGCAGGCCCGGTCGTCTTTCCCACGGACAACATCGGTGAAGGCATAGTCATAACCTTCATTCGCATTGGAGTTGATTTTGAAGTCGTCGAGACGGAGCCTCGCCTTCGGCGTCTGTCGCAGAGTAGGTACCCCTACATTTCCCCTCTCTGCCCTGTTGATTGGTGTTGCCTTATCGTAGTCTTGGTTAAGCGACGGAGTGACTGGTTTATGATTAGAAGCATTCGGATTTTCTTTTAGGGTCGAACTTGAACCCTTCCGTCCATCTTTCCCGAAAGGAAGTTCTCGTCTCTTCGGTAGTTGTAGATAAATATTTGATGATTGCTCGTCCTCAACTGGATAGCTAGACTGTGCTGCCATATCACCTCGCGCTGGAGACGGCGTGTTAAGAAGTTGCTCCAATGCGCGAACCTTGGACATATTCTTGGTGCTCGAGGTGTTCAAATTTTCGCATTGATAACTGTCCTCTGCTAGACTTGCAATACCTCGTGGTCTTGTTGAAGGTTTACGAACTCCGCTGTCTGAAGCAAGATTCAATCTCGGCTTTAGGACTTGATTGTTGTCGAGAGGTTGTAGAACGGAGTTAGTATTTACTTGGAGCTCGGCACGGCTAGTAGCCGCTAAATCTGTGCTGAATTTATTACCCGTCGAAGTCCGGCTGTTACGTTTGATGTCGTCGACAAGATGCGTGATTCTAGTGCTACGGGCAAGTTCTTGAACATCTGTATCGTTGTTAAGGCGCATGTTGTGACCTTCCAGATATCTTGCATGCTTCCTTGGGGTTTCAACTGTGCGGTAATCGGTATCGAAGTCTATGCTTTCTTCGGGAGCAAAGGACCGACGCTCGCCAATGCTTTGGGGTTCAGGACTATGCTCAGTTTTTACTCTTGACGAGGCGGGTATGCCGTCTTCATCGCCGTTGGCATTCTTTCGCTTTCGTACACAACGTTCCGACACTACGACCGGCGTGTCCGATGACGGCTCGGCCTTGATACGTAATTCGTCTTCTGTAAACTCGAGGGATGAGGGCAAAGGAGGTAGACAAGACGGCAACTCGTTTGTTTTCCGTAAGTGGTTCATTTCTGAAGTCAAATCCGAGCGATCAGATTCGAATATGCTGCGAGATAGCGAGGGTGATCTAGCTATCCTATCGTCTTCTGTACGGGGCAACACTTTTGGCTGGCGGATTAGAGCTTGCTTAGATCTATTTGATTGTCTGGGCTGGTCAGACTGGATGAGCGCTACGATTGTTGGTTCCGCTGCCACTTCCACATCACCAGTGTCTGAAGAAGAGCATAGATTGAAGGGCTCTTGAGAAATTTCAGCTAGTTTAGCTTTCAGCTTTTTTATTTTCCGAGAGCGTTTTAGGGACTGTTCATTAAGCTGTTTCGCATGGTCGACCCAATGATGATACGCGGCAGTTCGTTCTCGAACCAGTTCGTTTGATTTGTTCAGTGCGGCTTGGAGATCGAGAAATTTATTATGAAGTTTCGCATGCTTTTTTTCCATGCGCAAGAACTCGCCCTTGAGCTCTGGACGGGTCATAGCCTCGACATCGGCCTGGTCAGTCCGCTTTGAGTTGACCTGGTTAGTAGACTTGGGCGCAAGAGGAGTGCGAAGAGCCGACTGAGCCTCTCCATGGCCAATATCACCGGTAGCGGGGATTTTTTCGCGACTTTCGTTTTTAAGGGCCTTAATTTCATCTTTGAGCGCAGAATTCTCGTCTTCTAGACGCTGTACATGCGAGGCTATGGGCCTTAGAGTCTCGAGCTCGGCAATAAGGTTCAATCTATCCTGAGTGTATGATTGAAAGTCTGCAGATTAAATTTGTTAGTCATAGAGTCAGCTCGAGGCCATCGACAAGGTTTGATTTACCTGTCTTGAAGCTGCTGTTAATCCGGTCATAAGTATCTCCAAGCGCCTCCAACAAGATTGTTCTACCGACGTCTCTAAACCAGTTCTCCATATCATATGTTGAGGACGACCCCTCGAGTGCGTTCATTTTCTGCAGCCTGCGGGCTCCGATTCAAAAAAAAAAAAAAAGGTGGTTGTTTTGCCCCGACTATTTGATTATGAAGGCACGCAGCTGTACTGGAAGCGTCATTGGTCAACGGTTTGAGAGGCTCTAGTTAGGGTGGTAATAATATGCTTAAAATTAAACGCGTCTCTTACTGTTGTCAGGCATTAGACGCGACATACCGCATGCTGGTGACGTCGGAGCGTCCCGACCCACAGGCCTTACTTAGACTGGACCCTGTAAGTTTGTAACCCAGCGTGCTGTTCAGCACTTTAAATTGCGATTTCGTTCTGGAAATAGTATGACTTAAGCTGGGAGGATTACGATATTTTCATGCCATTGTATAACATATTTCCTTAATTCATGATTGGATATTTTCCCATGATAGCTTGTTTCCATTGGACATTGGCAGTATTGTATTAGGTACATTACCTACTAGCCGTGAGTATGACGCAACCACGCGACAAAGCTGAAGGAGGGGGATTTTGCAGGGGCACACAATCTCTCAATACAAATGAGCGAACCGCATCATGCTTTTGAGACTACCAGGGCGCAAAACATAGCAGTGTCTGTCTATAGAGGCCATAGTTAATTATGGATTCCGGTGCTGGATATTTAAACTACAAGGCAGATAGAGCTGTACTGTAGGTGATCTGTCTCGCTGCAAAATGTGATGGATGCCTACATGTATCTCTCTTATCGTCGATAAGACTCTTTACTGTACGTACCTGTAAGTATCTCGCCCAAAAGAGGTACTCATCGGAGTGAGCGCCTTCTTAGGCACAAGGAAGTACTTCCCCGGTCTGGGGAGTGCATAGCTACCCAGCCTAAGTTATGTATCCTCGTCCCACTGTTCCCATGTGATCACCCACTTTCAACCTTTTTTTTATAAAAAAAAAATCTGTCTTTGCACGTCACGAACTTTCCTACTTGGCGGGTTCTTTAAGTTACCGACTGCAGCTCACCAACATACCTTATCTTATTGAAGAATCACTCTGTCAACCAACCCCTTCCTTCTATTGCGCTTTTCGTGCATTTCCCGCTCTACGCAAAAGTATGTGATCAATAGATTAGGTATATTTGCCTCAAAACCCCCTCCCCATTTATGTGAACTTGCCCTCCGCGATAGACCCCTCAATTAACCCCACCATTTACGTATTCCAACGCAGCGTCTCTCATTTTTCAAGGCTTTGATTTGAACACTACCACCCTCATACAGCACGCATTCCTACCTACCTACCAGGTATAGTTACCTCATCTCTGGTGCCTGCTATCCACAAACCTAGACTATTCGTCGGTTGAACATTCCATCCAACCTTGCCGTGGGTCTATTTTGTACCTTGCATTGCATTACGTCCCTATTCCAGCCCACATCTCATAATACAATTGAAATACCTACCAACAACCCATTTCACGCAGCCGGCACAGAACACACAACCTCTGCGCGCCGTCACCCAGAACCTACCTAGAACGGAGCACCCGCCCCGTACAACGCAGTTCGATGTACGTTACCTTGCTATCCCCTGCTAGCCCCGGTTATTTGTCTCTCGTCGCGCTCTTTCTTCTACTTGCCAAAAAGAGTGTGCACTACTCCCATTGGCTAGCCAGAAAGTGTGTGGTACCAGTAGAGTTTTCATCTTCTTTTCCCTCGGGTCCATCATCACAATTTCCATCAGCAACCTCTTCGTCGTTTGTTACCAGTTCTTGCTGCCCCGACTCAATCTCATCTTACAACGGACTGACTTCGGCGACCACTCGTCCATTAGATTTACAATTCTCCCCGAAGACTCTCTACTGATCTTCGTCGCCGACTCTTATACTACGGAAAGAAATCTCACGTCTCAATTGTCGCCATGGATTTCTCCACCTCTACACGCGCGTGCTTCACTTGTAAGTTCTGAACACGCTGTACCCTCATCGTTGTCACCTGTCCGATTCTGCGATGACGTACAGTCCGTTGTCCACCTCAACCACACATTAATATTTCATTTTCGCTATGGTTTCTTCTCGAACTTGGTCGTCAGACGGCGGTCAATAATTGTGCGACCAATCATCCTGTCATACCCAACCCAATCCAATCCGCGTCATCTGCTACAACTATGTAACACTACCATTTGTACCTCAGCCTGTGTTTGGCCACTGTTTTGCGCCAATCTCACGTCTTTCCGAGTACCCCCGCAGAATCGTGGGAGCTACATCTCGTTCTAGAATTAGTCTCTTGGCTTGGTCTCTCCCAACCCCAGCCCTGGTGTTATCTTTGGTAGGGGTGTGTGATCTGACATATGATTTTGTTGTTTAGGCGGCCAGACCACTCATCAGGTATGAAGAAAGAGGAGTAGGGAGGTGGATCGCATCAGGATTGAGCAAAGTAGCATCCGAGGGCAAGAAGAAGTACTAACAAAAAGCTCTCCTCAGGCCCGCGACTGCCCCAACCGTGGCGCTGCGAAGTGGTGAGTTTCATGTCTATTTTGCTATGACCTTTGCTGACCAATCTCTAGCTACAACTGTGGAAACGAGGGTCACTTGAGTAAGGTTCTCATCACCCGACCTTGATTAAGAGGTTAATATTTTGTTGCGTAGGCCGTGAATGCCCCGAAGGCCCAAAGGACAACAAGACTTGCTACCGATGTGGCCAAGGCGGTCACATTAGCCGTGAGTGCCCCCAGGGCGGCGGTCCAATTGGTGGTGGCCAGGGCGGATCACAGGAGTGCTATAAGGTAGTTTGCTGCTCTCCCTTTACGTGGCAACGAGCTGACTGGAAGTATCAGTGCGGTAAGGTCGGTCACATCGCTCGCAGCTGCCCTGATGCCTACGGCGGCAACTCCTACGGTGGTGGTAGCTACGGTGGCGGTGGCGGCTACGGCGGAGGCCAAGGCAAGACTTGCTATTCTTGCGGTGGCTATGGACACATGTCTCGTAAGTAATCCCAATGGAGCTATGCGCGTCTGGTGGCGGTCTCCTAACACGGACTGTAGGCGAGTGTGTGAACGGTAGCAAATGCTACAACTGTGGCGAGAATGGCCATTTCTCTCGTGATTGCCCCAAGGAGTCCTCCGGCGGCGAAAAGATTTGCTACAAGTGCCAGCAGCCCGGACATATTCAATCTGCGTGCCCTAATGTCTCCAATTAAGAGTGCGCGCTCGACGTTAAACGGAACTGTCCACTGAGCCTCTAGCACTCCATGTATTCCATCATGGCGTTCTGTGCCGGCTCAGTTGCGGGGAGAAGTCGAATATGTCGATGACCAGGAAGCTACTTTGTCTAGGCTCATTGAGCTTGGAGGATGTCCGTATTTTGCTTTGCATCGACTCTCAATACCCATGATTTCGCCTTTTCTTGATTCAATCTGGCATTGGAATCCACTGCAAAGCATGAGGAGTCACATAAAAGCTCACTGGCATCTCGGCAACGCTCATGTTACTTTCGGCCGAGGACAAAAGTGTTTCAATTTGGGAGTTAGGGTCTTTGATTTCGCAGTTAAACAAGGAAGGGTTGTTTTGCCCATACATAACAGAAATGATACTGGATTCACTCGGTCGCGAACGTCGTATTGCTCGACTAGTAGCTTGGTTTGTAGCACTTGATAGGTCTATAGGTACTTGATCAATGCAATAGTAACCATATGCAAGACCATGAATTATCACTTTTCAGAAGAATCTGGAGCTTGCTTGACATTGGACGACTTAGACGATTTGGATGGTCCTGGCTAGCAAAGAAGAAAACTCACCCTGCATGGACAAGTGACTTAATCCAAGGCTGTCATTAGTAGGACCAAATTATACCAATATGTGTCTTTGCACTCTGTCATCAGTCGATCTTAACTGGCTTGCTACAAAACCAAGGGATTCGTATTCTCTGGAAGACTGAAAGAAATGAGATACTTAGCCTTGATCGATTTGCATTCTATGCTCATGTGTTTCACTACTTATTAGAAACGACTAGTCAATATATTGTGCGGAAGAAGAGGCAGATTCTCCTGTAAGGCCCATCGCCGACCCACGCTGTTCCTGTATTCTTTATCTATGACCTACGCCCCAAGAATCTATATACTCTAATCCGTATTAAAGATAAGTGGATGACACTATCTGCCGTGAGTCCTTCATAGTTATTGTGCGAGGCTTCTTCTTTTCTAGTTTGCAAGTACATGATATGACATGATATCCATTACTCTAATTAACGGAAAGCCTTGCTGACTGATACTTATGAAGGATTCCGTCTCGTGGTCTCAGCACCGCCAGAATTATATCCTACTCAAAAACAAGGCGGATGGAAAGGAAATCTATCAAGTCATCTATATGCAATGCTAAACACAACTGCTAATGGGGACCAAGAAAAACCCAAGTGTTAAGGAGGAGGGGAGAAGCGTAGTTCTTAACTGTATCGGTTGGGCATGTTCGGTCGAGACTGATACATCTTCGAGCGCGCGTCGCGATTGCAGAGAAGCTGCGAGCACAGGAAGTGGTTGACGTCTTCGTCCTGCCAGTAGCACATGTGTGAGGCTATGGTATTTATGGGGTTGAAGTCGAGTGCGCTCCTGTTATATGACTTGATGTTAGAATTGAGATCTTATCCGCACTAATGGGAAGCACGCTGCCGAAGAAAAATCGTCTGAAATGGAAAGAATTCCATTGCCCAAGAGGAAAAACGAAGAATAAAACGAAAGAAGAAAAGGGGGAAAAAAGGCCACTTACTCTTGAATAGTGTAGTCAATACGCCCATTCCAGTTGAGTGCTCGCACCTTTAACTCCTCTCTTCTAAGTTTTTGTGCCTTTAGTTCCTCTGCAGCCCACGCTGCGCCCAATTCCAGGCCTTCTTCAGCCCGGCTTACACTATCCTGGTGCTCTTCTACGCGCTTTTTCTGGAAGCGGGCGTAAAGCGTCTCTAAGTCGTCGTCGATAAGTGTGGAATCTTTACCATTACTGCTTTTTGTTGCACTGGAGTCTGTAGAGTCGAGGGTGTTTTGACGCGCAAGCGCTTTCTTGCGAGCATCTGTCTTTTCGGACTGAGCGGCAGGATTAGGGACCGCAGCGCCAGAGCCAGTGTTCTGCGAATTAACAGCAGCCTGGCCTGGGTTGGGCAGAGGAGAAGTATTTGGTGGAGGGTTGGCTGCATTAAAGTTTGCGATATCATCGTTGGTGAATCCCAGACTACGATTAAGGAGACTACTGGCAATTCCGGCGCTGAAGCTCGACCAGAGGCCACTGACGCTCTGACCTACTTTGACGCCGATACCAGACAGACCTTGAGGAGCAACTGCTCCGAAAATTCCCTTCTTGGTATATGGGAGAGCCTGAGGTTTCAAAGAAGACATCGCTGGCGAAACTAGAGGTTCTAAGCGATACGCGATAGGGTCCGACGGATGAAAAATGTTGAAGAGTTGTGCAACCTTCGGCGATGACACAGACGGGGGTAGGCCAGTAACCGTCGACAAAAGCTGCCCCGGGGCTCCCGAAGATGATAGGAACGGGTCTTCTAAATGTTCTGTGCTAAGAGGACTCTCAGACGGCACCGCATTTGATTCTGCAGCACTCGATGTTAGCGACCGCTAATTTGGGCATAATTCCTAGGCCATTCGGAAGCGCGTGAGACCATATACTTCCCCCTAACCCTGAAAAAGAAAACTTTCTACTCTGTTGATTAAGACCTGAGGAAACAGTTACTTACGGTGCCGTGCAGCGATCGTTCGGCCCTTAAGCATTTGGAACAAACCGACAGGCGAACCAAGGCAGTAGAGATCATCGACGTCAAAATCAAATGAAAGATCTCTTGGATCCTTGGGAGGCTCAGAATGTTCTCGAGAGGGCCAGAACCGAAGTGGATTCCGAAGAGGTTCGACACCTCTGACCCGCTGCTTTTGCCGGCACAATATATCGAACATGATGGCTGATCCGAGGGAATGGCCGATAACTGTAGAGCAACTAGGCGTCAGCTATTGATATTTGATATTTAAAGCTTGATGTGTGTTGAGGACTTTGAAGACTTCTATGTATCATTGGTTTGAGAAGCACATTTCCTACTGTAGATCGTCAAGAGAAGAAAATGACTCCCAGGATCTCTTACTGTGAACTTTGCCCTTAAATTCTGGGTTTCTCTCAATAAAAAGTTTGTAAATCCTATTGGATTCCTTGAGGACAATTTCCGTAATTTGTTCCCTGTAGGCGCTTTGATACAGGAGAACGTCTAGGGCGAGATCTGAAATGAGAGACCGTGCGAAAGCCATGCCCTCAATAGTGATATCTTCTAGAGAGGGATCTACTAAGATATTAGTAGGTTACACTGAACCATATTTTTCATGATGCAACTCACACTCATCTTCCTCCTCAGTGACATCACCTAAATCAGTTTCACCTTTCTTTTCACGTTTTCTTGGGAATTCGAGGAGATGTCTCCAGCAGACGGGCAACTGCGTGCACAGAAATGCGTTAGTCGAGATCTCTAAGTCCTACACGAGAGAACTTGCTAGATCATACGAAACAAGGAGGCGAAGGAACTAGGCGCGAGAAGATTCTATACGCACCACTTGAATTTTACAATTACCAGGGCCGTCCCCACTGTCGGAATTAAGAGCCTTCAAGTCTTCTGAATGTGCGTATACGCCTTTAAGAGTTTTCCGCAACATATTAACATCATGAACAAAATTGACGCTCTCCATTCTAAGAGTATCGGATTAGTTGGCGACCGTGAGATTCACCGGTAAAACGGAGCATGTTCTCTTACCTCAGGCTCAATAGCTGACCGATACCGTGGGTCACTAAAACCAGATGTTCAATTTCTCGTCCTTGCTTTTCGCCATCTTGACCTGTGTAATCGTCCTGAATTTCCTGTTCTTCGCGTAGTCGAATGTGTTCCTCCTGCTTGTCAGGATCTTTGGTGCCCTCAATGTAAGAGGATAATTGGCGTTTAAGTTGATTCTCTCTTCGCTCCATTTCCACTTGAGCTCCGTCCTGATCCTTCTGGCTGTCTGCAGCGTCCAGGCGCGTGGCAGGTGGGGCAGAGCGCCGCTTAAGAGCCTTGTCGTCCTTGTCTTGTTTGTCGCCGCTATCTGGCTGAGGTGGTAACGTTGCTGTTGTAGGTGTCGGCGGCCGTTTGCCATCTTTTGCTTTTCCAATCTCTGAATAGCCCCGGACAAGCTTGATCCCATTCATGTAGCCGCCGCCTGCAAATCTCTGATAGACCGTCGACGTCACCCAGCTGAAGACCCCGTCTGAGGATAGCCATGCGGTATTTGAATCTTGGTATGTGGCTACACTGTTCATGTACGTGCCAAAAAGACGATAAGTCGATGGCTGATGGGGAGCTATTGATTGCAGAGGCAAAGGCTTTGAAGGGCCTTCAGTTTGTGACTTGGCAGTTGCCTTCAGATTATCTGTCGATGCCTTAGGGGTAACATTCTGTACCCCAGAGCTGCTGCGAGTTCTATTCGCAGGATAAGCCCAAGGCTTAGTCTTGAGATAGCCTTCCTCTAATTGGGCCGCTAAGTTCTCTTCGCAAGGTCGCAGTGATGCTCCTTCCTGATCTGGAAACTTAAAGTTAAAATTTACTCCCTATGGTTAAGATGATGCCCAATTTCTTTTGGAGATTTCAAAGCATGAAGATGAAGGTGAAAGCAAAACTTCCCGAAACAGAGAATAAAGGACCAAGGGCTGCCTACAGAACCACGTTCCACGACGAACCTCGTAGATAGGCCCGAGCCAGTATACGGGAGCTAGCTCACGTCTCTCAATACTGACGTCGAATAAGAAGTCCTCATTGACTGGTACCCGCAAGCCCGAAGGGGGGTTTTCACCGTCTCCATCAAAAGCGGTATTTGGCGCATCCTCAATAGACATGCCTTGGGAACGATGAGAACTGGATCGATTACGGGCATGTTTACTAGCCACGCTTTTCCCGCGATCGCTCTCCATCTCTTCCAGTAATCTCTGATACGCATTTTCAAGAGAGCGAGAGTCTATGTTCGAAAAGGCGGCAAACTTTTTAGGAACTACCGGCTTGGCATTATCGGGCTCCTTCTTCTTTGACTTCAGAAACTGTGGCTTACGTTTCGGGACCTGATATGACGATTAGTGACGAATTATGAGAAGCAAAAACAACGGAGTACAGACGTCAACAGCATGAAACCACATCACATTCATAGGCGGACAGTCAGCAGGGTATTTCTTGAAGCTATGGCCATAAAGAGTATTTGTAGAATGATCATCCGCCTTTTGAGCCGATGACGATGACGATCCTGCTTTCGGTTGCGGTAAAGGAGTGCTGTCCTTGAGCGTTGGCGTAGTACTTCGACTTGTGGTCCACGGATTAATGGACTCGACGGCGCTGGCTAAATACGACTTTTCTACTTTTTTCTCCCCCTTTTTGCCCCCATTTTTACCATCTGACGCAGCAGCATTGTCGGTGCTAGAAGGCGTCATGACGGAAGAACGGCCTAGGGCCCAGCCAAATAGATTTCTATATAGACAACGTGTCGCGCGCGGTGACTGAAATAGCGTACGAGGGCGTCGACAGCGGCGCAACACAATGGCAGTATGCGTGTGCGCCAATGTGGCGATATGCGAGGGAGATCGTGATCGAAGGAAGCCGTCGTCGAGGTTGCGAAGTCAGGCACAGAGCAGGCTTCGTGGTTCGGACTCGCGGATCATATAATTGCAATGTAGCAAAGCGCAACTAACAAATAAGCAAGGGATGTAGCTACATGCGCAATCGCTTTCTGTCTGTCGTGTTGAAGCTGTTTACCATCTAATCAAGAGAATGTGAAGACGAACTGCCTGAACAATATCATGTAACACGTGGTAGGTAGTTAATTGTCACATGGGAATGAGCAAGCTTATAGCATCTTCTTGGCGACTTGGAGTAACTACCTAGTCTAGGTGTCGACCTAAGGAAGGTGCTTAAGTGGATACTAGCCCCTCACTGACATAACATAATAGCCCCACGAGTCTGCTGCAGAACCGCGGGCATACTAAACTGGAATGGTGGGGCACGACCGAATGACTCCAAACCTCGACCTAGCAAAATTTGGAAGCTGCCATCTGCGATCAATATTCTACCACCAGAACACGTTCTCTGATCTCTCTCATCCGCGCGCTAAGCGAGCTATGGCGATGATGAGAACTATTGATTCATCGGTAACGGCGCGGTAGCATAGCACAACGCCGTATTTTTTGTGTCGCAGAACTCCTCCGAAACAGCACCACGCTCGAGTATGCGAATGAGCCCCTAACTCCAATTGCGATCACTATTTGCGGACTTCCGAAGGGCTTCATTATCCTGAACTCTCGAGTAGCTACTGAAAATGGCGACAATGGCTTCAACAACTACCGTCGCACCGGTCAAGCACCAGGTTATCGACAAACTACCGAAGCGATTCAAAAACCTCCAATTCGGCATCCAGTCTAACCAGGATATTGTAAACCAAGGTGTTTTGGAGGTATCAGACCGTAGCATGTACGATGTTGACAAAGGACGCGAACCGACACAGAACGGTGTGTTGGATAAGCGCTTGGTGAGTGCCACATATCGACTGAAATCAATTCGACCCCGTCTTCTAACCTTCTTCCTGCCAGGGAACCTCGAGCAAAACGGGGATTTGCGCTACATGTAACGAGCGACTAGCTGACTGTGTCGGACATTTTGGACACGTGCGACTACCTCTTCCGGCTTTTCATATCGGCTACATCAAGTTCACTATCACGATCCTACAAAACATATGCAAGGATTGCTCGCGAGTATTACTGGTCGAACACGAGCGCCGAGCGTACCTCAAAGAACTCAGACGACCAAACATAGACAATATGAAACGCGTAGCAATTTGCAAGAAAATCAACGACCAGTGCAGGAAAACGAAGCAATGCCCTTACTGCGGAGCCGTCAATGGTCAGATTCGCAAAGTAGGGGCTCTCAAGCTCGTCCACGACAAATTTGTCGCATACAACAAGTCAACTTCGGCCAAAAAACAGCCTCCTCCTAGCAAAATCGAGTTCGACAATTCTTTCACGGAAGCGAGGAAACGCGTGAATGACCTCGATAAACATCTGAGGAAGGCGTTCGAGGATCTGAACCCCCTTAGGGTCCTTAACCTCTTCAAACAGATTACCCCCGATGATTGCGAACTTCTTGGCCTAAACCCTTCCGAGGGCAGACCGGAGATGTTCCTCTGGCAATATCTACCAGCACCTCCGGTTTGCATTCGACCCTCAGTCGCTCAAGAAGGAGCAAGTAACGAAGATGACATAACAACTCGCCTTGGAGATATAGTATTCGCTTGTGGTCTTATTCGAGCAGCGCTGCAGAAGGGAACAGCATTGCAGACTATTATGGAGCAGTGGGAATATCTTCAACTGCAGATAGCAGTGTACGTGAACAGTGACGTACCCGGACTCCGAGACAATGGTGTCACCAAGACAATGCGAGGTTTTTGCCAGCGCCTAAAAGGCAAACAAGGGCGGTTCCGTGGCAATCTGTCAGGGAAACGTGTTGATTTTTCAGGTAGAACCGTCATATCTCCTGATCCGAATTTAGCAGTTAATGAGGTCGCGGTGCCGATGCTGGTGGCCAAGAATTTAACATACCCTGAGAGGGCTCACCGCGACAACATTACAAAATTAAGACAATGCATTATCAATGGGCCTACCGTTTGGCCAGGCGCACAGGCAATTCTCAAAGTTGACGGTGATCACCCGCCATTTCGTGTATCACTCCGATTTGGCGATAAGGAGGCTGCTGCAAAAGAGCTTCGGATTGGTGACATTGTTGAGCGTCATTTAGAGGATGGAGACATCGTCCTCTTCAACCGACAGCCGTCACTCCATAAATTAAGCATTATGAGCCATCTCGTCAAGGTGCGACCTTGGAGAACGTTCCGTCTTAATGAATGTGCCTGCGGCCCTTACAATGCAGACTTTGATGGTGACGAGATGAACCTCCATGTGCCTCAAACAGAGGAAGCTCGTGCTGAAGCTGTTACTCTTATGAGCGTCAAACATAATTTAGCAACGCCTAAGAATGGAGAGCCCATTATTGCGGCTACCCAGGACTTCATTACAGCGTCTTATCTTCTGAGCAGCAAGGACATGTTTTTTGACCGGAGGACTTTCACATACATAGTCATGATGATGATGGACGGTGCTACGCATCTTGACTTGCCGCCTCCAGCTATATTTGCTCCGAAGAGACTATGGACAGGCAAGCAGATTTTTAGTATGCTTATGCGACCTAACAAATCGACCCCAGTCAAGGTCAACCTGGATGCCAAATGTAGAGAGTACGTGGACCCTCCCCCACCTCTACCCGGACACAGAAGAAGAGCACCTGATATGTGCCCCAATGATGGCTGGCTTGTTGTCAGAAATTCGGAGGTCATGTGCGGTCGAATGGATAAGTCTACCGTCGGGTCAGGGAAGAAGGATTCCGTGTTCTACGTCATTCTAAGAGACTATGGCCCAGATGCAGCTGTAACTGCAATGAATCGGCTAGCAAAGCTTTGTGCAAGAATGCTTACAAACCGAGGGTTCTCTATCGGTATCGGAGACGTATTTCCAACTGCAGAACTCACTGCGGCCAAGAACAGACTTGTCGAGGATGCGTATATTGAGTCTGATAATTTCATCAAACAATTTAACGAAAACAAGCTGCCGAAGGCTACGGGTTGTTCGATGGAAGAAACCTTGGAAGCTAAGATATCCGGTGTGCTTAGCAAAGTTCGTCAAAATGCTGGTGATCTTTGTATAAACTCCTTGAGCCGAAACAATGCGCCTTTGATCATGGCGTCCTCGGGATCTAAAGGTTCTAACATTAACGTTGCTCAAATGATTGCTGCAGTCGGACAGCAGATTATTGCGGGTTCCCGTGTGGCGGACGGGTTTCAGGACCGCACTTTACCACATTTCCACAAAAATACACGCCATGCGCTTGCCAAAGGTTTTGTACGAAACAGTTTTTACACAGGTCTTGTACCAACAGAATTCCTATTTCACGCTATATCCGGACGAGAAGGGTTGGTCGATACTGCAGTCAAGACCGCCGAAACTGGTTATATGTCTCGTCGTCTTATGAAGTCGCTAGAAGATCTTTCTACTAAGTATGACGATACGGTACGGACATCTGGTGATGGTGTTGTCCAGTTCCAATTCGGAGCAGATAAACTGGATCCAGTTGATATGGAAGGAAAGGCTATGCCTGTCAACTTCGAACGTACCTTTTCCCATGCTGAGAACTTAACTTGGAATAATGCAGACCGAGCCCTACTGCCTTTCGAAATACTCGCTCTCTGCGACTCCATGCTCAAGAAAGAACGCGATAAATATCGAAGGCGTGGGTTGCTCCACGGCGAGCCCCTCATATATAACGACACTACCGATTACGGCGTTGATGAGCATGAGAGTGGTCGTAACTTTCTTGAAACCATCCAGAACCACGTACAGGGCCTAGCAGAGAAATTTTCTAAGCTACGAATTGCTGCTGGACTTGATGGAATGCTAACGAAACCGGATACCCGCTCTCTGCCTTTCACAAGTAGCGAGCGGGAACTACTAGCTACACTTGTGTCTGACGTCGAACAAGCACGATTTAAACAGTTGGCAAGACTGGATGGACAACAACAACAACGCGGCAAACCCTTACGGATCAAGTCTGAAGATGATGGGTTTACGTATGAAGACCTTTTGAATCTTAAGCCAGTGCTCGAGGGGTTGGATTTCCAAAGACCGCACAAAGCTAAGACTGCTGTCGAAAAACAAGAGTTTGCAAGACTTGCGGCGCTCAACGCAAGACTAGATAAGCTAGAAATCGGTTATCTAGCACGGTTGGCGTTCAGAGTCGAATCACAAGAACGTGGGCACGTATCCAAAACGGCATCAGAGAGGGCAGCAAAGGTGTCTGAAAAGACTCTTAGACACTTCGTCGGGCTATGCCTAGAAAAGTATAGCAAAGCCCATGTTGAGCCAGGGCATGCTGTTGGCGCTGTTGGCGCGCAATCCATTGGCGAACCTGGAACTCAAATGACCTTAAAAACCTTCCATTTCGCCGGTGTTGCTGGTATGAGTATCACGCAGGGTGTACCCCGTATTAAAGAGATTATCAATGCTTCTAAGTTGATTAGCACGCCGGTCATATCTTGCCCCTTGCAGAACTCAAGGAGTTTAGAGGCTGCTAAAATCGTCCGAGCGCGTATTGAGAAAACATATATCGAAGACGTTCTTCGTTATGTTGATGATGAATGGCAACCGCACCGCTCTTTTATTACGCTGCACATCAATACCGAAACATTAGAAAGCATGCATCTCGGAATCAAACTCGGTGATATTGTCAATGCTATCGCTAAGCAAAAAAAGCTCAAGATTCAGAAAACTGATATACAAGTCTTCGAACAAGATGCAAGCATTGAAATCACAGTAAGAGGTTTGGACATTGACCCTACTGCGAAGCGAACAACGAGAACCAAAACTATTACAGAGGCTATGTCTGACTTGTCCGTTCGCATAAGTCATCTTAAGCGGGTATTGCCCTCAGTTCCTATATCTGGGTACCCTGAGGCTACTCGAGCTATCATTCAGCAAAGTGATAAAGATTCCACAAATACTGTTCTAGTTGAGGGCTACGGATTGCGGCAATGTATAAACACGGAAGGAGTTATTGGTACCAAAGTGAGGTCCAACAGTGTACTGGAATGCAGGGACGTTCTGGGAATCGAGGCAGCTCGAACGACAATAGCTAAGGAAATTAGCGATGTTATGGGCGACATGGGTATTGATCCCCGACACATGCAACTTCTCGCAGATGTAATGACCTACAAGGGCGAGATTCTCGGTATTACACGTTTCGGTCTGTCCAAAATGCGTGACAGTGTACTGCAGCTTGCTTCATTCGAAAAAACAGCAGATCATCTGTTCGACGCAGCATCGGGTATGAAGACGGATCCCATTGAAGGTGTCAGTGAGAAAATTATTATGGGAGAGACAATGTCAATTGGTACGGGCGCATTCCAGGTCGTCAGGCGGCTCAATCTACTTGATGAACACTTTGCGACGATGCCTACAGTTTTTGAAGATTCGTGGGCACAAAATCAGAAGCAGAAGCCAGCAAAGCGCACAAGAAAGAGGAACCTCTAGAAGAGAAATCGCCCGCACTATCACGGAGAAATACGCGCTCAAATTCGATCCTAAGAAGCGAAATAATTCTCGTCGACCTCCCAGTAAAACTTGAAGGCTTGTTGCAATCTACTCTAGAACGCTACTTGTAGCATGGACTGAAGAGTCTGCTGGCGTGCTGGCGAACAAATGTATAATGGCGTTTTGATTTGAAGAAACTCCTTACTAGCGGTGTCTATCGCAGCATCTTGAATGGGAAATCACTTCTGTTCGAATGTATTACGAGCAAACTACAAAAAGCTGCATAAATAACGCCACATGAATCAATATGCTTTCCCTGCGCATTACCTAGACCTTGCATAACCTTGAAATATTTCTCCCCTGCAATTATCAACATCGCGAATTTACGTCGCCATTCGTCAAGTCTAGTAGTGAGTAGCCGTTACTTCGAGTGACGGCGTCGATAACAGTGGAATATGAGTTACCGGATGGTACCCGGCATTACCCCCTTTATCGTCCGAGAACATGGAGAAGCTCCGTGGCGCCGCATTGATGGAGTCAACAGCGCCGACCATTTTCCCTCCTGTCAGATTCCGATCGTGATCAAGTACTATTCGTCCAGGTCTTCTCCTATGCCGTGTTTCATGTTTCATGTTTCTTAAAACGTCGGCGATGGCTACTAAATTGGTATAGTTCTCGGTATCTCACGACGGTTCGGCCCATATCTTAGAGCCTAATCACTGTCTCGGTATTGACGGGGTTCGGATGTCGAGGCTATTCAGATGAAGTCGAGTATGGAATATCAACGATCTCAGCGAGCTAAAGCCGGATAGTTTACTGCTTCGATGCTGAAGGATTGAAATATGCAAGCATTGGGATCCATTCCGTAAATTCCTCGAGAACCAATGCACCCTATTCCAGCCATGATAAGAGGGATTTATGTGTGCCGCTTCAGACCAGGCACCCTTTGCCAAAGCTTTCCATTTTAGGCATAAACACTAGTATCAGCCCAGCAACGAGACTATATGATGATAATGATAGTTAGAATAGGTAAGGACTGGGACCAATAAATGAAGAATGCTGTAGATAAGAGCCGGGATCGTCATATACACCATAAGACATAGTATGCTAGGGCTGCATGAACGGGATCAGCTTGCCCATGTTCATGGAGATGTTACTCATCGTGCGTTACAATGATGTTCTGCGTCAGGGTTTAATTGTTCGTTAGTCATCCACAAAAGCTGCGACTCTCCCTCGAGGAAAGGTCTTCCCACTAGTATACAAATCACCCTTAGCCGTATAAAGTATAATAGATGTTACGGGCAAGGTGAAAAACATGAATTCTCATGTTTTGCATCTTGCTCCGCCAGCCCAGTATATTCATTTCCTCTGGGCCCCATGAGATATTGCAACTAAGTCTTATGGGAGATCCCAATGACCGTGCCGGCCCCGGTCTCGCTGTGCCTCTTCTCTGCGTCAGATAAACGTGGGATATTATACCCCTACCGTCTGCTTGCATATTTTCGATCCCATGTTTTCTGGTTGCTTTCTTGCCTCATCGACAGGGGTTTCTTTGACGTCATATATCATGTATTTTCCATTTTGTAGCCCACGCTCTTTCATATAACATGATTAGATTGTTTCGTATCCTGTAGTAGATATAGATCCTTAATGGAATGTGTTCGCCGTTTTCGCCGATGTTACCCTATGGCGTGAAAATTGCACAAGTCCTGAGGCGAAGTAGGACAGATTACCGTCATTCGATGTATTCTTCAGGTATTCCCTAGGTATTCCTCCTCATGTAGTATCGATTCATCAATCCCTGATCCGTAGGACATTTCACCAATACCCCGCCCATATCAAGCCCCCTGTATCGTTACGACCAAGCATTTCGTATTCTCGCGATCGTCGTAGACGGTAGGGCTTCCTACAAGGCTTTGACGAGTTCAGCTCGTGCTATGTGTCATCGAGGGCAAGGTCGGTGTCGAGAGTATAAAGATTCCCCAGTTTTGATGAACAGGGTAGGAATGAGGCGCCTAAGCGAGCTATTTATAAACGTTTGGGAAGGTCCCTTGCCTCGGCCATATAAGCACGGAAAGATTACCTACTAACCTACGCACACTCCTGCCACGTTTACGACACCATCTGACGACAACTTACGACTAGCCAATTGCTTCCCTCCCTAAGCTTGATGCAGTGACTCAGTGGCAAGCCAACGGACGCGTATGCTGTTGGCCGTAGGATGCCTGTAAGACGTGTCCGATTCGATGGGTGTAAAATACATTGAAGATCTGTTCTCACAATGACTTCCTCGGACGCCTCTGTATGAAACCAAAGCTCCGTTAAATGCCATCTTCGTCCTATCGGACTGCTGACTCTATTTCGTCTTAGAGGTATAACCAAAACGATTGGATCGTCATAGATCTTTCTAGGTACCTTCCACGAGGTGTATCTCAAAGCGGCATTAATAAAGGCCGGGATGGCGTTGTATTCCACTAAAGATGTTGTGCGTGTACAACAGATGCCACTGTTTCAGAATTGAGCTTGCATAGCCGTTGAAAGCTGTCACTGGCTTAAAAATGCGGGATGTCCGCTGTTAGTTGATAGGATAACGACCGAAAGTCCAATCAATGTTAAGATAATGCAACATATCTTAGTTCAAGCGACCTCAAGCCTGTTAAGGTGTTGGAACTAGAGACACCGACCTAAGAGATGTTTGCATGAAGAACATTAGACTAGCCTGATATTAGTGATCAGTTAAGCTACAGATAGCGACGTTTACCTGGAAATAGCGACGAACTATTGCCTTCTTTTTCAGATTCTAGCTCCGGCAGCCAGTGATCAGACTCCTTTCTCATCTAGCGAGATCCGCAACTTACATGCAACGAAGTAACCTCACAAATTGTTTAACTGCGGGTAATTGACGACCCCTCAGGCGAGAATACGAAAATACATAATAAATTAACCAAAAAAGCTCAGTGTGATAACGATTGTGTTATGTAACGTATCTTAGCTGTAGGATTCAGTTGAATGTCTAAGAGTATAATCGTGATGCTAGTTAACTGGAAAGTCAGCATCCTCGAATAGAGTCCCCGAAAATATTCGAACTATTCACTAGACAGTGGATCAAACCATGATGATTACTCTGTTATGGACTTGTCAGGGCTATAGTGTAACATGCATGGATTGAGCGTCCCGAGGCAGCGGTAGCCGGGATATCGGGGGAAAGGGTCGGCATTCGAGATCCGATTTTCTATCCCAGAAGCGTCAAGGTCTTACATGTCGTAGTCTACGTATAACTTCGATGTTGACTTGCTCCTATTCTGGATAACTAATAGGAAGGTTTAGTTAGCCTTATAGACGCGCATCAAACAGCAGGAATGGAATACTGTAGGAAATGACAAGCCTCTTATGCACAGACCTGACGAGAAAACGAGAGCTTCCTCGTGAGATCCAAAAAGACACACCGAAAGGTGCAGAGTGGGATGGGCGGCATTCACCGGTAGGACGGTCCATATTTACCCGCTCAGGGTCGGCATGTATTATCTTAGCCCTAGGGCCAAGAGGAGTATAGGTTGCGAGAGATCGCTAACGGCGTCACGAGTTCTGGTTACCATGTGGCATTCTAGCGACTGTAACCCTCTCCAGATTTGCTATGCTGAAACCACGCCAGGCAAACTGCCAGGTCACATCCCTAGCAGCTTGCTGCAGTAGCGTAGCCCAATAAAATGATCCAAAGCCTCAGGTCTCTACGTCCTGCTGTTAGTTTCAGCAGGCTTACTCTACCCAGGTCATCTTCGGGACCGACTCGGGACCGAAGAGCTGACTTCTATGTGGCTTGTTGGCTGCATTACCTCGGCTTGGGCCGCATAGTGCACACAGATTGCCAAGTTCTGCAACTCACGGATCATTGCGTCGACAAAGCTAATGTTGGTAGTCTTACAATAGCATCTTGGTCTATAACCTCAAGTTCATGATGGGTCTTAACAGGAACTTACTAGACTCAACATCGCCGAAAATGAACACGAAATCTACGAATGAGGGGGGGGGGGAAGGGGGTTCTGTCTATTTTCTCACCCCGCAACATGTTAGAGATTGAGGGTTGTGATCGTCGATATCAGTCGGCGCCTCGTCCTGAAGGACTTGCTTGCATTGAATGAGAGTGCCGATCCACATCTGCCGTTCAGATCTCGCATAAGTACAATACAGCCGCACAGAATAATCTCATGTCCCAGGTGGCGCATGCCTTGGCTCCTATCTATGGACGATGAGTCCTTGGCAAAATACCGAATCTTTCTTAGCGAAAGGAAAAGGACAGAGATAGACATCAAGAGAGATACGGGTTTAGAAGCTAGAGAACATCAGTAGACCGCAAACGGAAGCCACATACGATAATTTAAGAAAGTTCCAGTCGTACAGATCACACCGCTGGATTTCGAGTTCTATGAAAACAGGAAGATTCACAAGTTGAAAGCCCGTATCGGCAGCTAAGTTGGACTTAGAGAGGTAGTTCCGTGACACAGGCCATGTCTCACTGCGAAGAACACCTACCTCGTGGGTGCCATGTTACGCAGAGCCTGCTGTGGCTCGCTCGTAAGCGGCCGGTCGCGGGTTGACTATGCTTTCGGGGCGTATTCACCTTTTTGTTCGGCCCTAGAAATGAGCAGATTTCCTTTCCTATTCCCCTTCATCCCGATTCATTTAAAATACCCGATTTGTCGCCAATGGCGGTGATAATAAAACGAACGATACAGACAAAGGCACAGTATAACGAGGGCTAGGGTGCTCTTTTGTTTTTTGCAACCGCTAGTAGAATAATGAGAAAACACGAGTGACCCGGTGAACCTGAAGTTACAGACCGCTCTTGTGCCCACAATATCATGGCCGATCGATTAATAATTTGAGAAACGGGCCGCAGGTACAGATTCTATGAGAGGCTTTCGCAGAAGCTGTGATATGCAAAACAACTCATACAGTATATGGACATTGCAGCACCGCATGCCAAACTCAAAAGTCTACATATGTTCTCCATCCAAGGCATAATACGACCGAGGCCAAGATCCAGACTCATTCAGTACCTTCTAGAGCGAAATGCTTATTCCAGTATAAAGTAAAAACACTGTGAAGTGATCTGCGGTTCCTATAAGGTGAGTCAATGGAACAATGGCTATGCACGCAAGTCTAAATCAATGTCTTAGATTCATTGACAAGTAACTAGGCATTATTGGGCAATTTGTCATCTCTCAGAAGCTTTAAGCTACAATACGTTCCTGGCTGGGAACTTTTTTAGACCTGTACCGCGTTGTTTATGCAGCATATCACGACAGTTCTAATACCTATCCCAAGCCCGCACACGAGAAAGATATAAATTCGTCCCATCTAAAAATACTTACACAACCGATTCATTGTTGAGATGCAGCCTAGAATAGCGCTCGAGGCGCATAAGACGGGCCGGAATAGCTAACAGCGATACGGCCACGTCACGTTCTGGCATCTTACAGCTGTGATGCCCTTGATCTGTAGTCGTCCAATCGAGCACCCCGAGTCACCTAACCTAGCCGTTGGGCTTATCTAGGATGATCTAGTACACACCAATAATGAGTGATCGAGGCGATGCTTTGTGGGGGTAGCACTCGCTAACTTGCTACTTACATTGCCCTGGATAGATAACACAAGCGGTTGACGGGTCAGCCCTCTTGTCCATGCGGCGTCGTTCTCGACAATCAGGGCGTGGAATGGTGGAATGTGGCTAGAAGTAGAAGTGGAGAGCTTATAAGATTGTCGGCGAAGGTAAGACTTAACTAAATGTCGTTCCTGTACGATTTACGGTAGCAGGCGACAGATGGCAGCGGCTGGCATAACTACGGGGGGAGAAGGAGAAGGGGGTCTGGTGGACTTTCTTTCTCCATGTTGATTATTCATCGTCAGGGTTCATGCCATTTCATTTCATTTCAATTCATTCTTTTTGTACGGGCCGCGGCCGAAATCCCATCAATGTTGTCAATTACGTCGATACAAGAATATACTACATGTGAACTGCGAATACCCTGTTGAGAAGTACACACGCAGCAGCATGGGACGCCCCGACTGGTCCCAACCGTGAACTGTGGCCTAGCTGAAGAGTCTGCACTAGTCGCACTCATGCGCCTCTGCTCGATGTACCTAATGTAGGTCGGTATGCGGTATGCAGCATGTACAGTAGTGTATATGAGGCCGGCATAACCTTGCAGATCGATGCACGTCTCGGTAGAAGAAGAAATCCTTACGGCAAACGCAACAAGGTACCTCCTACCCTCCAGATGCCTGCTCACCTACCTACCTACCTACCTACCAACCAGCCTATCTACCAGTATTCTCATGATACTGCTGCTATTGCTGCTGCTGGCTGCTGCTGCTGCTACTTCTGCTTGCTGCTCATGCAAGAGGTTCCCTATGTTGGCGCCGCCACAGATACACTGACATTTTGGCGCAGATCTACGCTACGTCGTGGATTGATCACGCGCGAGAAAACTGTGTTGGTCCCCGAGCCGAGCCTACAGTATGTCTAACATCTAGAACGCTGCCATGCCGTTACCTCAAATCACCCGTCATGATCTGTTGTCGACGGTTTGCCGGCGGGACAGCCATCGGGGTCTTTGCGTGTTTGATCCTTTCTTGTCATTGCTCTTCTTCTTGCCTCTGCTCTCGGGCCTGGCCTGTTCCTAGTCAAGTGAAGTAAAGTCAAGTCCAAGTCGGTCATCCTACGGCGCGGCATAGACAGATTACCAGTTCCGGCTCCAAATGAACGTACCTATGTGCAGACCTTGCAGGGAAGTACGAGGGACGGTGTGTCCCTAAGGGCCCTCAGAAAGAGTGTAGGTTCCCAGATTTCGTCCACTCCTACAACATCACATTGCTGCTATATACTTAACACGACAACCTTGGAACGTCGTGAAACTTTCTCGCTTATGATATAGCCCCTCCATTGCATGCTACTGCCTCAACCGCACACATTCTTCGGGTGAACATATGAAGACACAGGGATCCTGTCCTAGCTTGGCGAAGGCAGCTGGACCCTCAAGCTGGATCCTCGACCTGAGTGTCGCCGATACTGCTTTTTTCGTCTAAGTTGGCGAATCTGAGATATACAGTTCTTCGAACGACTGACACTCAAGTCCTTGCTCTAGCTTGGCGTGAGCGAGGCTACATTGTCCTATCTCGTGCGCTATCGTATGCATTCTCGCAGCCCAGCTCCCATCATCTTTCTTAAAGTCAACCCATCTCCCACCCCTCCATATGACCCTCCACCCAGACCTTGATTCACAATCGGCCCACAACCTTCCCCCTAGCGCTTCGCCCATGACCTCTCTGCGCGCGCCAGAGCCCATTAAAGGCAAAATGATATACTGCACATATTGTGGGAAGAGTTTTACGCGAAAGGAGCATCTGGAAAGGCATCTGCCAAGTCGTCAGTGACCATTCAATTGATATTGATCCCCTACCGGACTCGCTAACCACTACTTCCAGACACGAACGTGAAGCCGCATCGCTGTCCGCATTGTTCTCTCGGTTTCTCTAGAAGGTATTGGTCAATACTTGCATGGTCTTCGTGCAATAGTCCTGCTAACGTTGTCATCGCCATAGGGATCTTCTTTCTAGACATCTTTCCACATACCATATCGAAAAGGATGAGATGCAGCGCACTCCTGGAAGCGTCCACACCCTTAATGGCAAAACTCAAATCGCCTGCCGATCCTGCGCACAAGCAAAAACGGGATGCGACAAATTGCTACCAAAGTGTACAAGATGCGTCGAGAAGGGTCTTCCGTGTGAACTTCGCTATGCTAGACGCTCGTCGAAAGCAGCTGCCCGGGCTGAGGCATCAGCTGCTCACCATAAACAGCTGGAGACGTCTATGCTAGCTCCCCTACCAGAGGCGAAACTTGACGGCATGACGGCAATACCTGAGATAAGGTCTATTGGCATCCAGGCTCCTCAACTCGGTGACCGGTTTAGAGTTCCAACGCCACCTGAAGAGACGCCTATGACTATCGACCCTCGGGTCTCACAACATGACAGTTTACATATGAAGAGCTCATCAGCTGACTCGTTCCCCGGCTCAGAGGGTCTCTATACGACGACCCTTATGGGTGGTATTGATGGGTTGCAATACGATGCCGGCTTCATAACACAAGATATGAGTGCATTTGAATGGAGAGATGGAATGTATGGCGATATAACTGTTAACATGCAAACCCCACAAGACAATGTTCGGAATCCAACATACATATTGAGCCCCCCGAGCGCGAATTCGGAAGAGCTTGTTTCACCAACAATATCCACACACACGAGAAGAAATAGCACCATGTCTCCGAATCTGTTAGAAACCGCTATCGGTGAGATAGAATCTGATATCCCACCAGAGAGTCAATCACCGGCGCTTCAGGCTATGATCGCTGCCGAGCCAGGATGGCCACTTGCCCGATGCAATCGCCTGGTATACTCGGGTGATTGTCAACGGACTGCCTTCCTTCATCTGAATCACTTAAAGCGGAATTTGAATCATGAGGGTGCATACAGTTCCTTGACGGGCTTGTCGATGGCTGAGTGGAATAATAACGGTTTACCATTGGTTACGCCCATAAGATCGGAGACTCGCGATAAGATTATTGCCATCGCCCAGAGCTTTCTGTATAGAGCACTTGATACCCACAGTAACGGACATAGTTACGATGATGAGCAGCAAAATGGAGATCCTAGGCTGCTTCCGTTCCTTGTCCTTCCCTCATCCGAGAATCTGGACTACTTCCTGCAGAGCTATATGCGCAGTCTGCACTTTTACTATTCGCTCGTGTCTAGTAACCGCCTTGACCCCAATGATATGATCAAGAAAAATCAAACTGCAACCCTACTAGTTCTATTCATGATCGCCCAGGGCGCTTCCGGCGTGCCAATAGAAGAAGCGCGCGCTCTCTCTACAGGCCTCATTGAGACTTGCAGGATATCATTGTTCGATATTATCGAGAAAAACGTCACTATGTGCGCAGATTCAACGGTGCACCGGTGTGCTCTAATCTTCACACTACTAGCAGCCTGGAGCGGCGACAAGTGGCTTATGGACATCGCGATGGGTCAACGAGGAATGTACCTTGCAGTAAGCCCCCCCTTTCATAAGCCCAAATGTAAAAATATTATTTTAACGTGAGAATCGATTTAGATGCTGCAACATGCTGGGATGTTCAGAAAACCCGACTCTCCTATGGCTTTTTTGCCAAACAATCCGACCATTAGTGAGGAAGCGTGGCGCTCTTGGGTGGACCGAGAGACGATGAACAGGTATGCGCTATTAGTCCTCAGTCACACCTCTGTGACCGCGATACTAAAAACAAAACGGTAGACTGGTATACAACTGGGTCATGGTCGACCAAGAGCTTAGCCTATTCCATGACAAGGCACCGGTGCTGCTCCTCAACGAGCTTCATGCGCCGCTGCCCGGACCCGAAGAATGGTGGACGTCGCTGAATGGTGACTATTGGATGATCGCTATGTCAGCTAATCCCGACCTGTCATCGCTGACGCCCTCTCTTTATAACCTGTTTCAGGACTTTCTCCATGATAGATTAAGTGCCGAACAGGCGGCTGGCTTGACACCCTATCGGATGAGGTTGCTCCTACATCCCATACATTCGCACATGTATCACTCACGAATAACGAAGCTCGACTTTTCCGGCACATCCGTGAACGAAACCGCGACTCCAAATCTCCCAAGCGAGGACCAGATTTTACTTGAAAGGTGGCGCGGTATATGCTATAGTTACTACACCGAAAACCCGAGTTGCCCAGTAACACAGACCAACCTAGTGCTATCTCACCTCATCTCGCTCAACGATTTGACCCACTTTCCCACGATTGAACAGTATGCGCGATGCGAATCGATCAGCAGCGAGCAGCTCATCTTCCCTTCTTCGGATGCAATCTACCACTGCGGACAGGTCTTACGCATAGTGCGAACCATGCCTACCGACCAGCGGCCTGCCTGGTGGAGTGTTGCCGTCTACCGCGTGATGCTCATCCTATGGATATTTAGCATCTGCCAGAGTAATGCCTCCTTAGACCAGAATGCGAGCTCAGACGAAAACTCAGCGACGGAATCATCCATCGTCATCGATCAATTCGAGCTCATGGACAAGCATCTTTTCAATTTCTTGTGGAAAGAAAATAGCGTTGCTGTTTTATCAGGGCAACACGGCTCAACTATGAGCCTCGCTGAACCGGCGCATATCCTCCTGCATGCCGTGAGGATACTCAACGAGGGCATCTGCACACGCTTTAGCGATGGCATCAAGCGCAAGCTCTTAGAGCTGCATACTACTTGGTATTCGGCTCCCTTGATCAACTAGAGTGTCACAAACTTGCTACCTTATTCCTGGGGTGTATATCAGGCATAGGAGCTGTACATAAATATAAGCATGGTGAAAGACTTCAATTCTGGCGTGAGACTGGTCTCAGGCAGGCACGTCAAAATCACGAGGTATTACACGAAAATGATCACTGCTATGAGTTTATAGCAAGGGAGGTCAGGATACGGTAGAAGGCAACTTTATCTCTTTATTGTACTATTTGCATATTTGAGGTAAGGTTAAGGGGCTGTGAGGCTTTGGCGTTCAGGATTACGACGAGGATAATACGAGGAAACTACGAACATCATTGATTGCATTAGTAGTTCTCCTGCTTAGTGAACGAACTATTCTGTGTCTGATGAATTTCCTTGTGTTCTATTCAATGTCGCAGGGCACTTACAAGGTGGATATCGAGAGGAGCTTGGTGTCGCAATTTTCATGAATGTTCTGTTACATCACGGTATTAAGACGGGTCTGATGAACCAGGAAATTAGGCAGCGAAGCATGTTGTTTCGCTGCTGAAAATCTACAAAACAAGACCCGCTAATTCCACCAATCCAGTGATATTTACCATACACATATTAAGCATACAAATAACCTACAAAAGACTCATCAACTGACCACCTTATCTTACACAAACAACTAGGTTCCCTGGATCATAATAAGTGGAATTGCTTTGTTGTAATGGGTCTAAATATAGTGTAAGGTTTTGGATATTTTAGCCCGTGGCTATTCGTAGAATACCTATGGTTTTCCCAAGCTTTCCAAGCTCACCTGCGGTGAATAATCAGGAAACTGGAACCTACGCAGCTTGGGATGTAAGCAAGATAACGGGGTACAGAGATAGCTTGAGCTTACATGCAGAATTTAGAAAGATGTGGCTTTGCTTTTGCCCATAGCTACTAAGACCTAGGTGAAGCCTTTTTGAATTATATCGACCAGTGGGACCTCTTATTCCATCACGCAATCCTTTTTTTGTGTTGTCACGAGGTCGAAGAGATACGTAAAATTGGAGGATGCACTATGTCATTAAGGTTTTCTATTAATTACCATACACACACACATAGCACACGCGCATGAATGTAAGCTGGAGCTTGGTGTAAGCTGGAGTTTAGTTAGTTCGCGCCGCAAGGGATCGACGCGTCGTCCTAAGTTCAGCCTAGCCAAGCAAGCCCAAAAAACGGCGTCCCGGCACTTCCAAGCTTTAGCTTCGTTGGCTAACACAAGTCCTAACTAACAAAACACCCTAACCTAATATCAGCCTTGCAGATGGAGATACGGAGTGCATACGGTTGGTGTATGTACCCCAGGATCCCACGGGGTCTGGCAATCCCTCTCTCCTCACAGGTAGTGAGTGGCTACCCCATCGATAGATAGGACTGGCCCTCTCGTAACACTGAAGCCTGTCTTCCTCGGGCCTACGAAGTCGGGGCTCGTCCCCGTAACCAGTTGCGGCGCAGCAGGATATTAAACCGACCGGTGGTCAGACTACTTGCAGGACAAACTTTGTTTGTCGTGAGACCCGTCGATGGTGGCGAGAGAAGGACAGGGTTTCCATATGTAGTTTGTGTCGTTTTAAGTTGATACTGGGCGGTGGTTCGATGACGCTTGACAGCGATTGTCCTTGTGTTCCTGGATAACGAATTAACATTGCCACAGGCAGCTGAGAAGATAAGCTCATGAGTGGCAAAATATGACATCCAAGAACATTCCCAATTGGCACTGTTTGACGCCTGATATGCTAGATACGGCAAAAAAAATCCAGTTGTACCGCACTTGCAGCTACGAGCAAGCAGTTGAAGCTTCCGGTTTGCAGGTAGGCGGAACCTCAACACTGAAAACTTGCCAGAACACATATCTTTCTACGTTTCTTGGCATAAGTTTAGTTGTTGCCAATTTGGCTATTTCCACACGCGCTTAGTAATACAATTTATAGATGATCGTCTGTGTTTCTGTCCATGGTTATGCGACTCCTATCCTGGACCTGGTTTGCAGAGGTGTCAAGATCGAGTCCAAACCACTGGTCAGGGCGGTGCCCTAGTGTACACTAGGTACGGAAACAAAACCTGGGTGTGTAAGAGATCCACCAAGTTGATATTGACTAACTACGTTAGGGATATTATCCTATCTATCCTAGGTACTTGGCAGCTGACTTGATGGTATTTCGGAAGTCACAGTTTGCTTATGTAGGTGATGTGTAGTGAGCGGTGGGTCATTGATTGCTCGCGTTAAGTAACAGATAGATAGTCTCCGAAGTAGAAGAGAATATCGACAACACACTGATGTTCTTTTGGTGTTACAGCTAACCCTGGTATTATCGTGACAAACTTTGGAGTTGGGCAGTTGGAGTATGGGGACCCTTGCAAGACGCAATGCAAACTGCATGACCGGGCAAATGCAGGGGTTATTACTCGCATAAATACCCTGTCTTTGCCGGTAGCATTGATGGGTAGGGGTGCTATCGATGAGTTCACACCCTCCAAGTTCGTAGCATCCACCCCTCGAGCTCCTTTGGTGTCGAAGGATAAACATGATCGACGGCAGGCCTCATGTACCTTGTATTCGGCACCGGCTTCTCGGTACTGCCGTCCTTGTCCAAACGTGGAATAGAACGACGGAACTCCCCGTATGACCTAACCCTGAAGGCCGAAGTGGATGTTTGTCGGTAGTCGTTAGCAGCAAAAGTTCCCGCAGAGAGAAAGTCATCATGGATTTCGCAGGACTGCCCTCCAAAAGACCATGATAAGAGTGCCGGTCCTACAAGTCGCTATATATAGAAACGTAAGAAAGTTCTAGGCACAAAGCCTCCGGTTTCACATTTTGACGACACAATAAACGGCTTCAATCTATAGGTAGGAACGGCACTAATTCATTCAAGCGAACAACGCCATCCACATCTGCCGATGCTCCTCTATACCGACGTTGGCGGCGGCGTCGGAGGGCCCTCCAACTCGGAAGAGCAGGGCAGTAGGATGATATAGTCCAATCTGCAATTATGCGGTGCGGCGAGAGCGTCGCATTGGATTAATCAGTGATCAGGGGGTTTGCACATCATCATGGCTGTTGTCTGCACGTCATAGAAACCCAGTAACTTGGCGATGCTTGTGATGCGGACAGGTAGCGTAGATCTTGTAACTCGATGCTCTGTGCCATCCAGTCATGGATTGGCCCAGCACGATGGATGCGCAGACAAGGGCATTCGATATACCAGGGATGGCACGTATAATATATGTACGTGGGCAAGGAGAGTTGGAGGAGTCATGGGAGAGGATCTGGACGATCTGGACACAGAAGAACAAGATGAGAAAGAGAAGGGTTGCGTCATTTGGAGTCTTTGGCTGCCAGCTGACGAAGGTTAAGCCAGCTGATTGGTCCTGCTGGTTTCTACCTAGGATACCTCGTTTGTTGAATGTTACAAAGATTCATTCTGGATATATGCATAAGCCGCCTTTAACAATCTTTTGAATTAACCAGGTACAACACAATGCCATCCATCCAAATGGACTGGAAAGTAATGCAATATCCAAAAGTTTACTTCATCAAGTCCCGTTATCCTTAACTATTTCTTGCGATACCAACATGTAGCGATAAATACAGTATTCCCCATCCAACTTTCGAGTCCCCACTGTTGGGGAAGTCTCACACGGAAGTCCGATGGGGGTCGGAACAAATGTCTTATCATTCGTTCAGCACAAAGCATTTTCGCTGGTGGGTTTGGGGCTGAAGCACACGGTCCATCACTTATTGAGGCTCTGATATCTCTCAGTCAATAAGCTACAGTAGCATAAACTGAGAGCTTGTTCGTCCCGAGTCGAAACCAGTTGTCCTACCAGGTCACTCGGCGTCAATGCCGTTCAGAGAACTGCGATAGAACAAGATCCGACCAAGATGAGTTATGACCACCGGACCGAAGCGGCGAGTTCTCTGGTAGGAGGCGGCCTCGCGTCTACGCCTCTCCGGATATTACTCACTCAACAACTGTCTCACTCCGCCCGAACTTCCCCAAGCAGAGTCCTCCGTCCCGGAATTCCTCCAGGTGGATTTTTGAGTCCAGTATAAGAGGGAAAAGGTGCTTGTAAGATACCTCGGTCCCATTCTCCCTGGATTCATCCCTCCATTCCCTACAATCCTAGTCGTATAGGGTACTGCTTATAGTCAACTCTTCCCGCCTATCCCCGATCGCAGTCGGTTAATCGCAATGTCTCCATCAGCCACCTTGGAGCAAGCATCTGCCTCACTAGCCCCCATGAGTAATCAAGTCAAGCCCTTGGCCGGCAAGGTAGCCCTGGTCACAGGTGCCGGCCGGGGTATCGGACGAGGTATCGCTCTAGAATTAGGCAAGCGCGGCGCCTCCATCGTGGTGAACTACGGCCGCAGCTCCAAGTCAGCAGAGGCCGTGGTCGCGGAGCTTGCGAAACTTGGCTCCAAGTCGGTGGCCTTACAAGCCGACATTTCTAAGCCGGCTGAGGTGGTCGGTCTCTTCGACAAGGCCCTGGCCCACTTCGACCATATCGATTACGTCGTTTCCAACTCGGGCATGGAGGTATGGTGCGAGGAAACCGAGGTCACCCCGGAGCTGTTCGACCAGGTATTCAACCTCAACTGCCGCGGCCAGTTCTTTGTGGCGCAGCAGGCCCTCAAGCACTGCAGTGAGGGCGGCCGCATCATCCTGACCTCATCCATCGCTGCCCAGATGGCCGGTATTCCCAACCATGCACTATACGCGGGCTCTAAGGCCGCCGTCGAAGGGTTTACCCGCGCCTTTGCCGTAGATTGCGGCCGCAAGCGCATCACCTGCAACGCCATTGCTCCAGGTGGCATTCAGACCGACATGTTTGACGAGAACAGCTGGCATTACGTGCCCGGCGGATACAAGGGCATGCCAGTGGAAATCATCAAAGAGGGTCTTCGCAAAATGTGTCCTCTTGACCGCGTTGGAGAGCCCGCGGATGTCGGAAAGGCAGTCTACTGCCTGATTAGCGAGGAGGGCGAGTGGATTAATGGTTAGTCTCTTATTTCTTCTTTTCCTGCATTATCACCGTATCAACGCATAAGCTTACTTCTCTTTAGGTCAAGTCATACGATGCTCGGGTGGTGGAGTATAATCTATCAATCGAGGAATATCTCCAACTTGAGTCTGTTATTATTGAGTATACGGCCTGATGTGAAGTTGGAAAGAACAGTGCATTAGTTTAATCCAGTACGTAAAGCTCGCCAGATATAGACCAAATAGACACTAGTACGCATATTGAGTCTACATCATCATGTCCAAACATCCGCATGTGACACTGGCAAGCAGTGTCTGATGAATCATTACAGAATCCATGTCTTTGCACGTTTTATGCAAGTTTTGTTGCGTACATCAATGACCCCTTTTGGGGAGTGTCACAGAATCCTTCTGACAGGTGTTACTTGCATCTAGTGTAGTACATACATTGTGCCGTTATGGTGCTACCATCATCCTTCCAGGTTTCGGTACAACTGCTGCTGTTCATAGAGCTTTCCTTCCTTCCAGAACAATTACCAGTTCACAGCCGGCAAGTTCCCATATAACTAAGTTTGTTGTTTGGGGTTCTGAAACACCGCCTGCATTAGTTCTTCCCATCTATCCCACCTAACCAGGTAGTCGCATAGAGTATTACGAAGCCAGGCCAATTCTCGTCATCAGCCACCTGGCTTTAGCTCAGTTGGCTAGCTCACAACCCCAGCCCTTCCATAGGTCGCGCGTAATTCTGCTCACGCCACGATCGCCAAGAGGTACCTACCGACCCAACGCAATAGGTGCAAATCCACCCTAACCGACGCGATGCCGGTCAACGTGGCATCCCCCACCGCCCCTGCGATCAATCCAAAGTCCCGAAAGACTAGCCAGGCAGATTATAGATCGACGGATAGCTCGGCCAGTTTTAGAACAAGCTGCGATTCGTCGCCGACGGACACAGCCGCATCTGGTATTGGAGCAGGGTTGGCTGGTTGGGACCTTGGATGGACTTTTCTCCACAACCGGTCAGATCGACCCCTACACCAGGTCGACCCGCCCCAACAAGCAAGCAACATCAACATGTCAGCCAGCCCTACAGGTTTGCTGCTTTTCCCCCTTCGTTTCACAACCTCCGCACGAGCGCTTCCATGCCAGCATGCGGCATGCTACCACATTGTGCGGGCAACAGCTGGCGAGGAAGCGAAATCGCTGATTGTTATCTGCTTCTTCCCACCCAGTTTCGTATTCAGCCGCGCCGCCCACGAGCTTGCGATTTCCCATCAGCTGAGATAATGCCCGCAGCGACCACGCCCATCATGCCGGAACGGCAGGCATTTCGCAGCATAGATCCTAAACGTGTGAGCCCTTATAAGACGGACTTGGCGTGCAGGGACCACCACACCCATACTCCTCTTACTCCTCTCCATGGCTTGCCATGGAGCAGACCGAGGAAAGCGAGGTCTCCAAACCCCGTCATCGGGGTACGGGACCGAGAGGATGGGATCGGGTCGTGGCCATTCACCTATTTTCTTCTGCCGTCGATAAATCAATCAATCATCCCAAGTGGTGAGAACGCACGGGATTTTGGACGACCATGTAGACCACCCCTGCCCGCTCCGCCTTGGTTGCGACGTTGTTATTCGCGACGTCGTACAAAGCAAATAGCGTTTCTCGAAAAGTGATAGCTCGCTGACTTGCTTTAGTTGAATCCGGGTTGAAGTGAGCATTTCTAGCATTCCGTCCAGCGGCATTGGGGCTACCCAATGATAACACAGTATCGACAACGTCGCACGGCAGAGCCATAGGGCTGGGCGCTTCGCAGTTAGTTTGGAAATTCCAAATTCTCCGATATCTGCGGTCATAGCCCCATTGCTAATAACAGCGACGTAGTATGTTTGGCTGAACCAAGTATAGTATTGACGCAAGCGTAGTCGTGGTGCACAGACGGGATATTGCAGCCGATAGCACTACCCCAAGTGTCATTGTGAGGTTACAGAGAAACTAACCATAAGCAGGAACATGCATCTCAATCCTTAATCTTTAATATTAAGCGGAGAGACATATTACCAGAACGGGTCCAACATGTCTCAGATCAGAGTTCAGTGGCATACAATTTAGTATGCAATCGGGACAGATTTGGCTCTAGCCAGCCTCGAGAAAATTGCCATAACCATGACAGACGCGTTTGCTGGGAAATGGGATGCATGAGCTATCCACTATCTGCCGAATTATCCGCCTTCATTGCAGAGTGGCGTCGTTTGGTTCGCTATAAACACTGAGCACAGCATATGATTATAGCATCACAGCAGTCAAACAAGAGAGATGACACGGTAAGACGAACCAACAAGACCTCACTGAATAATAACGCCGAGTCAGCTCCGTTATCTTCAGGTGCTGAGTCGAAGCAACATAATACGCATTGCTCGATGCGCATTCGCTGGGCACTTAGCGTGGATGCCTAGAATAACGCAGTGTCTCCCTCAGTGAGCCAGCCACGCTGAGGAGCCGACAGAGGAGCAAACGGCCAACAGACCGTGGCTGATTCTGAGCCTTGACATCTTGAGTTCGGCCTTTCGGGGCGAATCAGAAAGCCGCGTCGACGGGCTCTGCTGAAATGACATGACGCATGGCCGTTGTCATATCATACGATGTGGCTATACAATTCGCCATTTGGTTTGGGCGTTGGTAAGACTCGATAATATTTTTCTTCTGTAGGTGTAGGAAGGATAGTAAGAAGTGCTTCTCCAACATTATTACTATGTACACATACGTGGACCTGAAGCTGTCGAAATGCGGGTCGGGATGTCACCTCGATGACTAGAGCATGAAGCTGGATGCGCAACAACCTCGACAGTGGTGGCACGGTTGAAGCTAGACTGGATTTCGATTGCATGCTTAGTCAGGATCTGAACCAAAGAATGTCCTCATATATAAGCTGTCACCATCTATTCTAACCAGGCGACTACAATTCTTGGTTCGCCCATAAATAGGATAGAAATATTCCCCGCTATTTCCCCTGCAATGGTCCTGGACAGCAACTAGGGCGCTTTGCCGGCTACCGAGACACACTAAGCCTATTATAAGCCCCCACGTCCCTAACCTAACCGCCCAAACGGCCCACCCCAGACGCTATAACAGGCGGGGGTGGGGGAGACTTCCCCACATCATTATACTTGGTATTTCCTGAAACAGAAATACAGCTTAGTCGTTTCTCCAATATTCAAGTTAGATATAAGGGCTTCTATTATTGGGGGTCTCAATCTCGGCGGCCTGGTGTTTGTTTAATTACCACAATGCATTGTCATACAATGCCCCAGCTTATCATTCTTGACATTTTGTGGCTTGTCGAAGCGCCCTTCACGTTGTAACAGGCGGACAGAGCCAAGTGAAAGGCGTTAATGAGTTGTTGTATAGGATGATGACGGTTAATCGAGGGCGGTATACATCATTATCTTGGATAATTTTACAAGAACTACCTTCGATCTCAACCGTCGCCAACACCCGGCTGGATAAACAAGCGTCGAGTTTAGAGTATATTCAAATTATCACAGCAATGGCAGATCAAATAGCATTGACTCGATATGGATATTAAGTGATTTGAGGCCCCATTATACCACTAGTAATTTTCCGTCTATGTGTCTAGCCGTTTCTCCTAGCCGATAAATGCCTCGCCACAATGATAATACAGTTAGAATCCCATAAGCAAGATCGAATAAAGGAATGATAACTCCACCAACTCCCCTAACACCGCCCCAAGGTAAAGTAAATTTGGCCCTTCCAAGAGTGAGTCGTGATGGATATATTTTAGGAGTAACGTATTTTGGTCCTCCTCGGGTGATTCTAACCCGTGTAAAGGAAACATCGTATCGTGGAAAAATAGGTGGTCGATTGAAGCGGTATAATTGTTGATATCCAAGTTCGCGGACTCAGTAGATCTAGGCCTCGTCCTTGATACTAGTATCATTCCAAGTCACCAAATTAAACATATTGGCGTCATTACGAACGAATTCAATAATCGTTCGACATTGATTGATCATCTGGCCGATATCGTCAATGATAGGCTTCATATTCGCCTGGTGAATCCTTTGAAATCTGCTGAAAGGCTCCCCAAGTTTCCGGATCGCACGATCCAGACGTTCCGCTCTGGATTGTCTCTCTTCCTCTGAGGTGGGCGCATACATCCCATCGCTCATGATTCCGTTAGAGATGCCCTCTGGCATCCCCGCAGCGACATATCCACAGTATACACGGATAGCGTCTCTGTATGATGTTGCAATTTTAGCAAAGATAGTAGCAAGCAACATTATAGAGTTGTCTCCACCAAATTGATTGAAGCATGTCTTGCATGCCATTATGGTAGCGCATTCGTCCACGGCTTTGTCGTTGACATGGCAGAGAACTTCGAACAATGGTAAGTTATGACCAGACGTATTGTGTAGACTCAGTAGAGACTGAAGACAGCTACTGAAGCATTCACATTGGTGTCCGTTTGAGTGCTGGTACAGCGCAGGCGGTGCGATCGGTGTTGTATTGGGGCTTGGGAGGTAGTTTAGATTTGTGTTTGGTGAGATTTGTGTCTGCGTATACAAGTTCATGCCATTTGGTTTTTGGTCCAAATATGGCTGCATTGGAGAGACGTATGGTTGTGATTGAACAAAGGGCATTTGAGTATTAGGGGTACCTGTCAGATTTGTGGTATGTGCCCAAGGAGTTTGTGTAGGGAAGAATTCTGGATGCGCCGCCGTTATTGGATCCAACTGAGCTAATCCATTTCCATCAAGACCAAACATAGACATGTCGGTAGCCAAAGATAGATTTCGAGCCATGGACCCGTCACCGCTAGTACACGGCATGTCCCAATTGTCAAGAGGATAGACCTGATCCGGAGCTGTTCGCGGTAAGGACGACATTGCATCATCGCCCGAATACATTTGCATCGGCTGAGTATTATGGACGGTGGAAACACGGGGACTGTGGCTGTTTTCCGGTTTTGGCTTGCCCGCCCTACTAGAGGGGGAATAATTGCATACGATACCACATGAGAGGCATCGGGAACACATAGGACGCCCTTTGGAGCACTTGACTTTGGCTAGAAAACAGCCGTCACACGATGCCCGTAGACGAGGTTGGCGGGATTTAGCCGAAGGTGTCATGTTGTCGTACTGTGGTGAATCCGCGGTCTTCGTTTGATAGCCAGGACCCCGATTCATACGTCATTGCAACCTGATGCGGTTGTTACCATGTCGGTGGTCGCAAAATTCGCGAGGGTAAGAACTGGGGAATTGACTGGTGGAAATGTTGAGGACGTAAGAGCATGAAGATGGGATTGATTAGGGGCAGAATTATAGACACTGGTGGGTGTCTCTTCAGCTAAGGGCAATTATCTCTGATAATGTTTACGAGGGTAAAAACATGGCAAAGCTGGCGACTCAACGGTTGAAACGAGGGGGGTTCTGGAAGTCTATGTACCCGCACGCAAGAGAGAGAGGACAGAGGCAGGTAAACTCAAAAACATAGCTATTACGAACTCACTAAGAACTTAATCAACGCTCGTAGTTGCATAGGAACCAGGACTTCGAACCCAAGGAAATAAGCTCCCGCAACTTGTAGCTGCATGCAGCTGCTGGGGGGTATGGCCAGGATGGGAGGAACGGCTGAAGGTCTTTTGGTTTTAGTCGCTACGAATCACGCTACCAAACGTAACGCTGCCATACGTGCCTGGGATGTTGTTGTGCACCCTCTCACTCGAGATTCCCAGGGTGCCCAGGTAAGCATGGATACGTAAGTGGCATCGTGGAAAGTGGTTGACTAAATGCGTGTGCCTACGCATAGGTGTGGGCGCCTCGAAACAAGCAAAATAACCTCTTGTGCGTCTTCACGACGTGACATGTAGCTTGTCGAACATAGAGTCGATCTGTAAAGTATCAAGAAGTAGCCGGAGTAGGCGAGCCATGTCGACGAGCATGCGACTAGCCAATGCACGTCTTTTGAGGCTTGTCCAGGGCAGATCTTCTTGTATGTTTGCGAGGTACAGCGTTAGGTAACCAGCGAAGATAGACGCAAAGTAAAAAGAAAAAGAGAGCGCGCAACTGATTGCTCAGGGAAAAGGCAAAGTCACTCACGACAAGGTAGCCCAGCTTGGTGGGCGCAATCACGAGCATGTGCGCCGTGCGATTCTTGAACGGAGGCTCGAATAGGTTGTGGAGATCCATGCAGCATCATCATCATGGATCAGGGTAGCTTGTCGTTATGGTACTTATGTTCCAACGAATCTCCTGCCCATGGAGACTGAGACTGCACAGGTTGCTTACCTAGGTAGGTACAAGTAGGTAGAAGAGAACAAGCCAGGGTGGGGAGGGGGATAGATAGAAGAGAGTATGAGCTTGCGCACAATGCATGCAAGTCTGTGAGAAACCCTGCTGGCATCGCAGATACAGAAAGGTAAAGGTAAAAAGGCAGAAAGTTTAGAGGATTTGGCTTGGACGGACCAGACCGACCTCCCAAAGAAGCTGAGCCAGGTGAGGCTCGGCACCGAGATGCAGGCCAATCTCCAATCGAAGTGACGATACCATGTTCTCCTCGACCTTGTGGACGCTATCAAAGTAACGGTATCAGACGATGTTGAGGCCAGGTATGGTTATCCAAACCGACCCAGGTGCGATTAAGACCTAGTCTGGATGATATGAATAAGATAAGTTCCGGTAATAACTTGTGAGAAGAGCGCGCTGGGCCCGGGTTATCGAAACCACGAGATGCTTGCTTGATGAGTAAGGGTAGGCAGTTACAGGTCACACTACGAGTTACATGTTACAGGTTACAGGGGCATCAGACGAAGAGATACCTACACCACCAAATTACACTTACAATACTACCCAGTCGATGCACTGCATTCTGCATTGCGCTCAGCCGTAACTCTATTACATGCGCTTAACCCGCCTAGAAAAAACTAATTATGATCTACCTATGTACATCTGTACGTTACATCACGAGATTCTGAATTTTAAACTAAGTTGCGTAGAAAATTATCATTGCGCCTTCGCGGCCATCTTGTAGCTAGTTAGGTATAGCTTGAGTTGGTCACACGAGGTGCTTCATATGGTATATTGATGCTTTATGATAGGCTACAAACTCTCGTCGTTTGGGACTAGTGTGTCTAGTGTGTTTAAGTCGTTTCAATACAGATAGATTCCTTGGCACATTACACCAATGAACACACTACAACCATGCAGTTGGTACTGGACAACCTCTCCCAATTTGTATGTGGAAGAGGCTCTCGAGAGATGCAATGTCTACCCATACCCGAACAACTTACCCGATAGGTTCTATTCACGTAGATGATGTCAATACATATATAGATGTGCTTGACAGCATCACCTTGCGCTAACGAATCCCACAGCCAAGAAGTGATGTTAATGGTCGGAATAATAACTGATCAACACCTTCAACGCTTGCATATATTCAACCTACGTGAACATACCACGCTGCTCTATATGCCGTCGACCGTTTTCACGGTATATAGTGTCTCACACGATGGCTTCGCTATCGTCTTGATGGGTCTAACGGGCCGCTTGTTTGAAAACCCAAGCCAGGGACAGGGACGTAACTCTCTACCCTCCAACTCTGTAAGTTTGCTCCAGCCCTCTTCAGGCCTTAGCGGACGGGAATCACACAGGCTTAGATAAGTAGGTATCCCCATCGGACATCCAATCACGCTCTCCAACCAGCTGAGTCAGAATGTTCCCTGCAGCTCGAGGCTGGCGAGTGCCGTCGCCGTCTCTCCTCACTAATCTAATACCGGATAGTGACCCGGCATGTTCATCATGTCAGTCAGATAAGTCTATCAGTTAGCGAGCCAGTGTGCTGCGTATCAATGAGGGGAACGACGTTCAAATTGCTATTCTTGGTCCGTTTTTTTACTTTAATCTTGCTTCTGTTAATGCTCAAGCTCATGCTCAGGCTCATACTCGTGCCCCCATCCTTCCGGATGTCCGCTCCCTCGTGGGACATATTCTATCTGATACACTCCTCGCGTGTCTACCCTAGTACTTAGAAAGTGGTAAATCAAGCGATGTACTCTAGGCCTTACCTAGCTCAATGAAAGTATTGTAGCGTGGCTTATAGATGTGTATGTGTATGTGCATATATGTATGTTGTGTGTAAATGTACGCTATATGTATGTGCACTATGTGTGTGTGCATACGCGTCAGCGGAGACGGTCAAGGAAAAAGCAGCTTGGCATGACTGACGACGTATCTCGCATTCTAAGACAATTTGGACTCGTGTCAAGCTACATGCAAGCTGTTGGCCTGCCAGAACTCACTATTCACTTGCTTCAAATGATCAGCTATGCATTACCTAAAAGTCTACTCGAACTAAGCGCTGCCAATTAACTACACAAGGCTAAATTAAAGTTGCTTTTGCACCAGTTTCGAGCCAACATTTTCTATCTTTGTTCCCCACGATCATCCCGGTAGTCTCATCTGCCGTCATACAATACCATTTTACAAAGCACATCGAACGGATAGCGCCTTTGAAGCTGTTGTCTCTCTTTTAAACTTCAATATCAACATGTAGACTAACAAGGAATCATAATGCTCATATTCGTTCTCGGACTTTAGAATATCTGGTCTTAATCAAAGAACAGTCAGTCGACCATTAGGCCAAGATTATCGATATCAGGAATATCATGTGAAATTCCAAAAGGCTATATACCAACACACCATCATGACACGAGGCGTAGTCAGAAGACCTACACTGAGAACGGTTAATTAATACAAAAGTTACGATCCGCTATTGCCGAATGATATCGACACTACCACAGTTTGCCCACGGTATCTACCACCACTATTACACGAGAATCAGCCGGTGGCTTTGGCTGATAACGAAGAGAACTAGAAAAATGCCGTTCTATTATCTTAGCTGTATTGTAGAGGAAACCGGTGAATCGAGCGGTCTCCAAATGCAAGTCGACCATGTGATCTTAGTTGTGCCGTGCCAATGGAC
Source organism: Xylaria cubensis (assembly GCA_022385715.1). NCBI lineage: Eukaryota > Fungi > Ascomycota > Sordariomycetes > Xylariales > Xylariaceae > Xylaria > Xylaria cubensis. The sequence continues at coordinate 256,559 of MU279028.1, read as the reverse complement.
TTTACCTTATGAGTAAAAACCAGGTATACTCAATATTCTAGGAGACCCAAGCGTATCACTTGATGTTTGGAATAAAGTATAAACGGTAATCGAACGATAGCGGCAACTTTGATACCGATTCAAGCTGATTAGGTCACCACCTGTGGCAAGGTCTGCACGATTAACATTTGAAAGCGAGGGTGTCTTTTTTGAATTCACGATCTTGATTAAGCCGTGCGACCTTATCTGCATATCTGATTCTGATTATACGATACTTACATGTGTCTTGTCTGAACTTGATTGCTGACACCGATGTAGCTTGGAGGTGTAGCCAAAAATGGTGACACAGGAGATGTCGCCATGGATCACCCCAGACGATTTCTTCGTGAGCTAAAGCCGGAAGATCACCATCTGCCGCTTCTTGCCGTCCGAGGTATCGAATCCCGATACCAGGGGTACACCGTTCACCTAGGACACCTTTGGCACAGCAAGATAAATTGCCACTCTCAACATTATCAAAATCGTGCATGGCGGTAGATGCAAGATTGAATGCTATCTATCACAAAGATCCCGATCACTCCCGGCTTAGTCTAGTCACGTCTAGTCTCTGAGGTTTCACTGTAGGGATGGCGTACAGGGGACGAGAAGTGATGATCACCGACCATATCCCGGTTTTAAACAGCGAGCATCGTGAAGATCTGGTCTTCATCACGACATTCAGCTACCAGATTGCCGGGCAAGATCATTAACCCGGTTCGAATCATTGAATACGAGATGGGCTGTTGTGGAAGCTCGGCTTTAGGACAACTGGAAATAACCGAAGTGACACTAAACACTAAAATTAGACGAAAATTTCATAGTTACCATCAATTATGTGAAGTTTCTGGTATAGTTACTCCTAAGAAGTCAAGCGAGACGAGCCTGAGGCCATGCAGATAGCCAACGCCCGAAGCTCGACTATATAAAGCTTACACTAAAAGCCCTGCTACGCAAAGACGAAATCCTTCATTTCTTTTTTCTTTTTCGAAATATGGCGGTAACGAACTCCCACGAACATGAAATAAGCGAACTTATCTCGGGGACTGCTATGAACAAACACGTAGTCTTACGACGCGGTGATACGCGCCGCGTACACTATCGCCTCTTCCTGGTAGCAGACTGGGGACCTATTCCCCTCTCAGCATCAGCACAAACGGTGGGACCATCTCGGAGAACGTTGCACGCCCTGGGTTAAAGTGATCCGACAACGTGGTCCCTGTCCGCTTTTATGCGTTCGTGGGGTGTTTCCCGTTCAGGGTATCGCTTCTGCTGGTGTGTTGCACCGCGTGAGGGGAGTTCGCGCCACCCCAGCTATCGACCCTTACGTGGTTTTCGTGGGGGGATTCTAGAGCCGCCATGGTATACTCATCCCATAATTTCTGCGGAAAACGCGTGCTACCAGCACCTACTTTTCGTACGCGCCTGGAATACCTTAGGCTCAGGCGCACAGCGTTTTAATTCGAATTCGCACCCATGCGGTGCGAGAACACGAGAGGGCCTGAGCTTTCGGTATGAGCCGGGTGTTTCCGAAGAGGTGTATTCATAATCACGAGCATAGTATGGTAGGTGCTGATTGTTTCAGCTTTCAATATATCTGTGTCCATCGGCAGCCACCTTCAACAAGTGATGACTGCCACAACTCTTGCTCTCTCTCTCTTTCCCCCCCTCAGATATCACCTGTCAAGCCATCTGGGACATGACACAGGTACCCTAGATCACAGCAGTAATGGCTGCCTCAACTGATCATCTGATACGTGCTTTGCGTACTCCGCTTTAAGCGCAAGATGAGACATGATGAGCAAGCATACTTTGTTGTATTGTTAGTAAGCAGATAACAAAAAGGCAGACGCTGTGCGCGCTCGGGTGTTAGCTACATCGCCAAGCTACGATATTCCGTCCAGTGTTTTGGGCTACCCGAGCCACCCGGCTAATTCTTCATTAATCCGGCGACGTGGTAGCGGTTCGTGAAACATCATTCCAGAGATGAGATCTCTGATGCGAGGCCCCGGCCATATGTTGTGCTCATGCGCCTGCTGCTCATATCGATTATCGTTGCATCCATCGACTCTCTTGGTCCCCGTCTCTTTGTAGAAAGGGGGCCAGATTTTCGGATTAGCTCTCAAAGTGTTTGGGGTTTAACTCATCAACAAATCAAGGAGCGGTGAAGAGTTGATCAAAGACGATAGTACCCCGACACAAGGCATCATTGGCTGCATCTTACCACTTCACCTAAGTCTAATTCGCAAAGATAGTAGGGCCGGGAATAAAGGCATTTGGATGAATAATGTAAATCAGATTCATTGGCTGTATGATGCAATAAACAGGTTTCTTAACCCTCAAAACCCCAATGTAGAAAATCCCAGCTCAATTCTCAGATGTCATTGGGTTTAGTCCTATGTCATCTCAACGGTATGCTGATATGTCGTGAGATTCTTGTAATTTGTGACGAATAGATCTGTATTACATAGGTATTAGGATGTTACGAAGTCGGGTCACTTGACTGTCTGCCTTTACATTGTGGCATTTTTTTCACTTCGTACCATTTTTGAAAGGGAGATACAGCCACCCGAGCCTCATCAATCAGTTACGTTGATCCAGCGTCAAGCACATTATATAAGTCTTCAGATAATGACGAGGTGCAAACCCACACAGTGATAACTAGGAGACCACTGGTCTGATGGTAAAGTAGAAGGTGTCTCATGAACCTTCGTTCTATTTATCTTGTGGAGGTGCTTCGCACATATGTCAACAATATACAAACAAAGCTATCTCTATATTGTATGTCTTAATAGCTAGTAGCTATATTATCGCCAACGCCGGTGTACCAAGCCACGGGCCTAAGGCCGAAATAGAGCAGAATCTCCGGTATACCGACCGAGATCATAAACGATTGTAGACCTATGTATCAACCGTTTTCACATACCTTCGTGAACGTGCTCAATAAGTGATCGAAGAAGTTTCGGAGATACGATTTACATGTTGATTCCTTCCTTCATAAACCCTCCAAGCTTCTTTGCAAGATCGCCGTGCATCATAGAGAAATGATTACCAGGCATGTGGCGGAATTTCATCTTGTTGATGTCCATATACTCATCCCAGCGGTTTGGCCCAAAATCTGTTCTGTTGTCGAGTAAGAAGAGAGCATGGCCCGTGGGGTATGGGTCAGGGCGAGGGTCGGTGGGCTCCTTGCATACTCCGTCCTCGCACCAAATAGTCATGACATTGGGGCACTTCTCTTTTGCGATAGGTTCGGCAGTGTAGTTTGACAGGGCGGTGACCGAGGCAGCAAAATGCGGCAATAGCCACGAGGGGATCTTCTTCGCTTCAGCATCATCACCTTCACCCAAGAGGCCGATTTCGGCAAACCAAGCGTGTAGACCAGCTGGCAGGGGCTCGATAGTGATGGGGCAAGGAGCATCGATAAGGATGAGATGAGATACCTCTTCATTAGCCTTGGTTAGCTGGTTGACGATTTCGTAGGCAATCACACCTCCAGCTGACCATCCCGACACCGCGTACGGTCCCTTCGGTTGGCGACGTTTCATCTCTTCGAGAAACTTAGTGGCCATCCCATAGACACCGCACTTGTATTCCTCCGGGGTCCTCATGAAAGGCGAAAACATACCCCAGACAGCAATGTCGGGGCCAAGCTGAGTAATTTCAGTGTAGGAAGTGGCGCTTCCACTACCATCGGGTATCATGAAAAGCTGACGGGTGGCTGTGCGGTGATTACCCTGTAGGAGGACGGATGTGGCCTTGCGGTGGGGGTAAGCGTCAACAAGTACTGTAGATTTTGACACGGTTACGACAGCGGATTCTTTTTTGACGATGGTCTTATTTGCGTCGGTCTTGACGGGCTTGGTGGCCGGTGCAGTCTTCTTTGGTTTGTCTTCCACGCCAAGTGCTCTTTCGACATCCTTGAGGGAAGGATTATGGCCCAGGAGATCGCTCGGAATATCGAGGCCGGTCTTTTCTCGGAGAATACCAAGAATAGACAGACTCATAAGTGAATCCATGCCAAGCGCAGCTAGGTCTGGGGCAGCGATGATTTCTTCGATCTCAACACCCATTTCCATGCAGATGGTGTCACGGATCATCTGCTTCAGTTCACTTGTATTCCCTGATTCGATGGCGGCACAATCGCTATTGATAGAACCCTTCTCGCTATCATCGGGCGGCGTAGTAACATCCGAGTCATCAGAACCCATGCCCTCTTCATCACTTTCCTCACTTCCACCAACTGTGCTAACCTCTTCAACGGTGACTTCTTGAGATTCAAACTGGGCAAGGAACTTCTTGAAAGCTCCAACAGTAGCGTGATCATTAAAGGCATGAGAATCAACATCAAGTTCGAGTTCCTCTCGGAGGCGGCCGCTAATAGTCAAACCCATAAGAGAATCAACACCCAGGTCGGCAAAAGCAATGTTATCGGCTAGCTCATCATGAGCGACACCAGTTTCTTTGGCAACCACATCCATTACCTGAACAACAACTGAACGCTTCGTGAGTTTCTTGTTGACGGTTGGAAGATTCTTTGCAGTAACCTGCTTCTTCTCTTTCGTTGTGGTTTTCGGGGGACCAGCCGCGGGTGCTGCACGAGCAGGGGCGGCGGCGGAAGCGGCAGCGCCTTGTGGCGGTAACATAATATTCAGGACCTTGCGAGGGATAGCTTGGAAACGGACATCGCCACATATTCCAATAAGCCTCTCGCCGTCGAAGACGTAAGCGTCGCCAGCCATCATCTTGGTACCCTTGACGTTTTGCATACGGATGTAAGACTGGTAGGTCTTAGAGCTATCAAGACGCTCGGCAAATCTCATGCTACCCCATCCGTGTGAAATGTATACATGTTCACGAGAGTCGACTGCGTCAGTTCCATTTACAATGAAACCAGAGATGTGGCAAACTGAGTCAATCCAGTAGGGAGCGGTGTGGAACACGCCGTCTTCAGGCGAGGTTTGGAACACGATTTTAGCAGTTGCTTCGCAAGTCGCGCTGTCGAGAATGACAGACTCCATGCCTCTATACCGACGGTCATAATCGACAAGAGCAGTGAATAATTTGTAAGCAAGACCACGGCCAATCTTTGAGGCTTCTCCACGTTCCTCTGCGGCTTTTAGGGCTTCGATGCGTGACTTGATGAGGTAGCTCACACGCTCAAACTCACCGAGCCACTCCTGCTTATTTCCAAAGCAGAGATTGCAGTAGGCATGCTCCGTCTTTCGAGGTCCTTCCCCAGTAGTCCAAGAAATGCTGGCCGTGCCATCAGCGGCGTTGACCTTGACTAGCATACGCAAGATCTGGCTCTTGGCTTTGGTGTCGAATATCAATGTCTTGGGTACTTCCACGGCCCTTACGTTGACACCAATATCCTTAGAATCGGGACGTAAGAGTTTATAACCATACTCGCATATAGTCATAGCCATGTCTGCATAGAGAGATGAAGGCGTCAGGGCAGCACCATTGACAAGATGACCAGAACAGATGTTGCGCATCTTCTCCTCGGTCATCTCTGTCTCTGTTTCAAGGACAACAGTATCTCCTTCGATATGTTCCTTCGTAATCTTCTGCACTGTGGTGGTGGACAACTTCGGCTTAGCCGGGGCCTCAATAGCCTTAGCTGATGGGGAGGCAGCAACCCCGCGATTCTTTGTGAGACACCAGTCGCCTGTGTATTGCAACCAGTAATTCTTTAGATCAAAGGAATATGATGGCAAGTCTAGAAGGCGGACCGTGCTACCAAAATCGCGATTATATTCATTCCAGTCCAAATTCAAACCAGCAGAATGGAGAGTACACAGAGTAGAGCTGATGGTGTTGTAAGGAGACTCATTGCGCCGTAGCGACGGGACAGCGATCGTAGACGCACCAAATGCAGCTTTAACCATGTTAGCACACACGGGATGAGGTCCAATCTCCAGCCAAACCGTTTTCTCATCGATTACGCCAGATTCTTGAGCAGCAACCAACCCTCCCAGAAGGTTAACAGCATCTCGCGCATGATTACGCAGATAAGCAGGATTAATCGCTTCATTCTCGATGAGCTTTCCAAGAAGTGGGGATATAACGGGGACACTGTGTTTGTGGAATTCAACTGCGCGAGAGAGCCTCTCGAAACTATCCAGGATCGGCTCAACCTGGGCCGAGTGGAATGCGAAAGGAACCTTGAGCTGAGTACACTTAAATCCGGCCCCACCAAGTAGTTCAGCGACATCGGTGATCTCTGTCGAGCTACCGCTGAGCACAGTCTCCCGGGGACCATTTACACAAGCAATATTTATTGATTTCATGCGAGCACCAACAGCCTCGGTTACTGTTTCAACAGAACCCTGGACAGCAAGCATTGCGTGAGTGCCAGCGGTGCACTTCTCAACTAGGAGCTGGGCACGAGCGCCGACAAGGTATATTGTATCACTTGCTGAAATGACGCCAGCCACGTGCAGGGCTGCGTACTCGCCAAGACTGTGGCCAAGGACTACACTTGGTCGAATTCCCCAAGAATTCCAGAGCTTGGCGAGGGCCATCTCAAAGGAAACCAACCCGAGCTGTACAACCACTGGAGATAGTTTCTGAACCTCAGGCTCACTGCCGTCAATGAGAGGTAGAAATGATGGGAAGCCATGAATTAAAGCGAGTCGGTTATACTCGTCGATGGCCTGACGGAAGATGGAATAATGGCCGTAGAGTTCCTTACCCAGACCGGCATAATGTGAGCCTTGGCCAGTGAACATGAATGCCACCTTGGGTTGTTCTGGAGAGACGGGGACAAAATTGGACTTGAGGCGCTCCTTGATAGCCTCCTGAGCCTCTACCAAACTACCAGCAGTCACGTTCATACGCCAATAGTGCTGAATCCTGCGAGCTGTAGTGGTGTATGCCACATGGGACACTGACGTTGAAGGGTTCTCTTCCATCCATTTGAGAAGAGTCTCAGCATTGCGTATCATGGCAGACTTCGACTTGGCAGTCACAGTAATGACATGCTGACTACGCGGATCCACGGCAGCATTCTTGTAACGAGGGCCGTCCTCAATGAGCAGACCGGTATTACCGCCAGCAGCACTAAAGTTGTTGAGAAAGACTCGACGAGGCCTCCCATCTTTTCGAAAGAAAGGTGTTTTATGAAAAGCGATATTCACGCCTCGTTGGCTCAGATCCTTGGGGAAAGTCTTGTTGATCTCTTTCTTGATGCCAATATGAGGTGGTATAGAGTTCTTCTGAAGCATCAACAAGACTTTGATAAGAGCCGTAACACCAGAAGCAGCCTCGCCATGTCCAACATTAGACTTCACTGCACCAAGATATAGAGGTCTATTAGCTGGACGATGGCGTTCGGCAGGTGCGAAAACACTGGTGACAGAGGTCATCTCTGTTCCATCGCCAGCTTGAGTGCCAGTACCGTGCATCTCCACATAGTCGACATCGTGGGGATCCACACCTGCATCATCTAGGATTGATGCAGACAGTATAGACTGGGTCGGACCATGGGGGTGTGTGATTGAGATAGCGTCAGCAGAGTGATTGGTTTGAGTGCCTAGTATCACAGCCAAGACGTTATCCTTGTCTGCAAGTGCATCGTCAAGACGCTTGACGATGACAGAGGCACACCCATCAGCTCTACAATAACCGTCAGCGTCATTGTCGAAGGTGTTGCAGTTATTGTTCTTAGACAAGAACTGCCCCCTACTAAGTCCCGAAAAAATATCAGAGTTGGTCATGCATGAGAGACCACCGACAATGGCGGTGTCACATTCCTTAGCCCATAAAGATGTGCAGGCAACTTGCATTGCTGCGGCACTCGAAGAGCAAGCAGTGTCAATGTTGAGACTGGGACCACTGAAACCGAAATAATAGTTGATCCGCCCCGGCCCAAAAGCACGTACACCGCCCGTGATGAAGTATGTGTCGACTTCTTGGGCGGCATTTATTTCACGCCAATCGTCCGAGGTCTGACCGTAGAAAGTGCCAATACGGTCAAGCCTTGTCGATGGTGTCCGATTGGGCACATATCCAGACATCTCAAGAGCTTCATACGCTGTCATAAGCGCCATGCGTTGCATTGGATCCGTTTGAAACGCCTCACGTGGAGACATATTGAAGAAGCGTGGATCGAAATGCCCAGGATTCTTAATCCAGTTACCGTATGGCGTATGGCTAGTATTGATAGCCTTCCCAGTTGGATCAAAGTGAGTATCAACCGGGAACCTATCAGCCGGAATTACACGATGGGCGTCAATACCCTTCTCAAGAAGATCCCAGAGCTCTTCAACGCTATCTGAGTCTGGAAAGCGGCCGGCCATGCCAACAACCGCCAATGCACACTTTCCTGTAGACCCATGATTTCCGAGGTGGGTAGTATTGCTTTCTCGTGAGATCTGGGGAGCCAATCGAAGGACCACCTCTGCTTTTGTCTCTGGCTTGAGTAGATTCGCTAGTGTGCTGGCAGCTTGTGTTGGGCCACACGGGATGATTAGGATTTGAGATCCGGTAAAATGGCGGCCTTCGTTAAGACAGCCATCGAACGCCCTAGTGAAGTACAAAGGCTCATTTAGAATTTCGTGGACCACAGCTTTCAGAAGTGACTTAGCATCAGTCTCGGAGAAATTACGGCCAGTCACGCAAGACATAACGCCACACCGTGGCCTGGCATTGGCTAGAACGGCAATAACGCGCTCATCGTTGAGACCCAACAAATGGTCGAGGTCTAGTGCCCCATGTAGATGTGGGGCGTGATAGGGCCCGTAAACAGGAATCGCCATAGGTGTTGAATGAAACAAGTCCTTGCTAAACAATGACTTGAGCGTGGCTGGGGGCCCGGAGATTGCTATCTTGTTCGCAGCCACTGCACTGACATATGCTCGTGACGCCTGAGGAATTCCCTATATAAGATTGTTAGATCATAGCAAATCATCTGTTATGGCAATCACATCTTACCTCAGACTGGAGAAACTCAAAAAGGATTTTCTCAACGTCACTATCCTTTAAAGAGGGAAGAACATATGTCCAACTTTCCGACCTCTCAATCGACGGGTTTAACCTCTCAGCTAGGGAGCCCACATGTGATCCAACACGAAATGCCATGAGGACAACCTGGACGGCTATAGGTAGTAGGGTGGAGAGCGATGGGCTCATGGCAATGGCTGCTGCTGCGAAAAGGCCGGTGCAGAGGCCGGAAAGCGTTGTATTTTCATGACTCGTAACATCTTCGGGGTGTTTTTCGGTACGGCTTTCACAATGTTAGAGACTGTTTTGACTATCGAACACCTGTGGTTTGAACCTACAAAATATAGTGGGTTATTTGTGCGATGCACAATAAAGCGCTGTCGATGCCTGGGAACTTGATTTCCTGCCTGTGATACCCTTCGTTCAACTGGGCAAGCGTTCGGAATGCTGGGATCTTCTCCCGTTCTATTCGAGGCAGATTTTCTATCACATCTCTTAGCGCGTCGCCGGACTGCCTGAGGAACTCCCTCGCTAAAGGAGTAAGGGGCCTTTGTTTGTGTAAATCAGCTAAGAAGCCATGCGTGTCCGATGACTGATCTCCAAAAAGGAGAATGTTCTTTTTGGCTCCCATCATGGAAGGTTGGCGAGTCTACACTAGTTGATCTAGCAAACGCCATTAGCATAGTGTGTTAAAGCGACTCTCGTCGACTTATATATGTTGGTGCCAACCGTCAGCTCCGTCTAGAGCGAGCCAAATATAAACACCAGTGCGAACTTCGGATTCAATAATAAGGAATATTCACTTGTAGATCACGAATAAGCGTACGGGGTGTGTAATATCTGCTAGTTCACACCCCTAGTGCATCCCTGGGCTGGTATTGGATGGACCGGCCATCGTTCGCATGGTTTATCGGTCACCGAAGTCTCATGGCAGACAATAGACTTCGTCTCAGGGGTGGTAAGGCTGTCACTCAGCCTGACCAGGTATACCATGTCAGGTCCGACAGGACGGCGCATTATATGATCTAGAAGACATGTGATATATGTTCAAGACGCTTACACGACTAGGCTTAGAAAGGGAGTGTACCACCTCTTCTATAGGAAGCAGCCCATAATTAGCGTCTAGGCACCACAATATCACATTGCTAGTCAACTTGAGGGCCGTCCTATACACCGCGCGACTTGCCCGCGGGGTGTCAAACCCATAGGCTTGTTAATCTTCGAACAGTATACAAGATAAGTTCGTATTCCGACCTGGGCGCGCACATACAGTGGGTCACGAGTGGTGGACCGTTGGGGATGTCCGCTCTAGACCACCATAACTGGGTTCATGCCACATATTCAGGGCAATAGGCACCTCTGCTCTCAACTCAGCAACGAGCAGTAGAGTCACGGCCATGTGTATATGGCACACAATGTGGTTCGATTGTCATACCAGATGGAAGAACAATGAACATGCCAATTGGCACCATCCCTGGCTAACTTTCGGCTCATTAGATTGCCGAGGCGTAAGTTGTCCGGGACGGCGCAAGTGAGGTACAACCAAGTTTGGAATTCTGGTGCAGATCGGGATGAAGCCAGTACTTGATCGCAAAAAACCACCAACATAAATATTCCCTAAAGCAGCGCGCAACTACCATGAGGCTGAACTGGGCCCAAGTGACCGGTCTCCAGAACACAAATCTAGTGAGCAGTGTAGATATCATAAACACTAAGCAGTACTAGCTTGAACAGAGCCCGAAGCTCGAATAGCTGATATCATCGGTTGCCCCACGAGAAGGCGTTGCATCATGCCGGTGCATGCAGTAATTGTAACCGGGATAGTCTTGCAAAATAGATCCGCGGCGTGGGTCTAGCAACTGCAGCCCAGCAAGCCTCAAGACAAGCAGGCCAAGCCAGAGCCAGCAACTCGTGCAACATGTCAAGCCGAATGCAGCGCGCCAATAAACCCAGTTCCATCTAGACAAGAGAAACAGGGTCTTTGGATGGAGAATCTTGCATCCAACGTTGTTTCAAGACCAGCGTGTTGTCCGATGCTGTCTTACATGTGAAGAAGGTACGGACATAGATACCTAGGTTAGGCATAGACGAGATAGATAGGGAGAGGCACGGTGGCTTGGGTGATCGGAGCCGATGGCTGTCAGTGGCGTCTAAGCTAGTATGTCTGAGATCAGTCCATGCTCTCGTGTGCAACGTGTATGCGGCTGACGGCGACAAAACGGAAAGCGGTGATGCTAGTGAGAATTGTGGACAGTTCACAATTGGTCACATATGGCGATTAAGGAATACTTGGTATCGTCGCCACCGTGTAAGTCCATATGGGCGTTGTCCTTCGAAACTTGTACTATACGGTCGTGTATCGTGTGGAATATGGATGTGGCACAGAGGGTCTGAACAATGGATGAGAATGAATGGAATTATGTTATGACCCTTGAACTGGACATAACGTTTAATTGCAATATGAGCATTAAGCTTAACAGGTGACAGCAGCTGCTAACCAATAAGTACTTAGTTAGAAGTACCTAATCTAACCTAAGTAAGTATGTTAGGTAATCATATTGCCCTACAGTACAATTCTGGAGGCGGAGGCCATGTGATCCAAATTGGAATGGGCTGACTAGATTTGTATACTTTGTGCTAATGTCTTAATTTTTTTAAATTACCTTGTCTCGTCCATTAACCCATCCAGCGCCAGTTAAAGCCATGTGATCGGGCGTTACAGCACTAGCTAATATCTACTGAATTGAGTTCCTTGGCGTCTTTGTCGCCTCATCGATCAACATCTCAACTACTTTGACTTCTAGATCTTAGAAAGTCCATTGTCAGAGGCGAGAGGTTCAAAAGCAATCGACGAGATCCCTGCGCTAATCGTCGCATGGAAATATTCCCTCTTGTTTGGAATATACGATTTGATACTCCAATCCTGCAACTTGTCCACCCAATCTCTGGAGTCTCCGGAGTCTACTACAGATGCAGCGACAATAACCCTCACAGCCCTCCCCTCCAAGTCCTCCCTCCAATTGCTATGCTCAGGGTTAGTCCTAGGTGAGAGTCCGTAACAACAGACTTCTCCAGCTTCGCATCTTAAGTCTCGGAGTTCCGGTCCAATATCGTCGCCAAATACCTACATACATGTATGAATAGTCTTACCCGGAGTCTTACTCGGAATTTGTCGTGATAGGCTCCTTTACCTGCATTTTCCGCTGCCTGAATGACTGCAGTGTTAACCGAGCATGTGGAAGTGTTGCATAGCCTCATCGACATGAATAGTATCAAACCCGGTATTAACTGTTAATTGTTATTGTTGTTGTTGTTGCATTAATAATCGTGTTATCAACGTAGTCCGATCTTACTTTTAGACGGCTTATCGTGATACGGACGCTTCTCGTATCTTAAGCCATTCCTCGTATACATGATGCGCACTGTTTTCAATTTTGTTTTTTTTCTTGTCTTCGAGTCATCGGCGCTGTACATGTCTAAGACCCTTGTCATCTCTCCCTCCTAATGTATCGAAGCCCCATCAGTACAGCTCAGCGGCAGACCTGCATGTCTGACATGTCATGTCTATGAGAATTTTTTGAGCGTATAAGGGCATAGTTAATTTGATGCGTTCCCAGGTTAAGATAAAGCGTAGACTTTGGCGTCACGTGAGGACAGTCGGATGTAAAAAGGCAAATGTTTTGTTCGGCCGTCGGCTATTCCAGTAGTACCACATAATTACCTACATCTTCCGGTCTCATGCATATTCATGGTAGTAGAACCGAGTTCGGAAAGATATCATTGACGCTAGATATAACACGTCTTAGCAATGCGATGTTCCTCTTCACCGCCAGGAATTCGTGATACTTGAACTGGCCCTTGGTCGGAATATTTTGCATCGTCAGATGAGTGAAAAGTTCGTATCCAACCATTCATATCTGCAAATCGGAAGATTGTGTAATTACAACAAGATGCTAGTTCCCGAATGGTTCTGTTGAGGTCCACCCTTTTTCATGCGGGTAAGATGGCACAGTGAACAGTGAGACGCCTGCCCTCTCGTGTCGTCATGGTCGCATGAGTGAGACTGTAGATAACTCATCTCGATGTATAGCATGCACTCCTCGGTAAACTATCGCGTTGTTGCAATACCACTTCTATGACAAATACCATACATGTAGATAGCCTATGAAGGTGACTTCAACCCCGTAGAGCTACGGACACAAGTGCCAGGGCATATTTTCAAGAATCCAATGTGTTTTTGATTGTATAGTTATTTACGATCTGCGGCTCCCATCCACGCTCCCTGAAATATTCTTCCCTCCGTCTTACCCATTATTGTCCTTTCAGGAAACAGAAACTCGTACAATAATGCCAAACATCCAAATACAGCTGATACTCAATATCCAATGCTCGTTTCGGGTCATAATTGTGTACAAGTGATCAATAATGTCTATTCAGTTCCACTGTATCCAGTACGAGGAACGGGGACACCTCTGGATAAACTCATTCTAGCCAGTTCCCCGATTGTCTCTTCAGACGCGGTTTTTTACGCAATGCAGTCTCTTCAGATGAAGAGGAACTGGAAGTTGATGTGGGCTCAACGTAAAGAGCGCTAATAGAGAGTTATTAACTGAACAATCAGGTGCAATTTTCGCTTCAACATAGATGAACTTACCCGATATATGACGTAGGATTAATAGTAACGAAACCCTCCGTATCATACCAGAGGTCGTTGCCAGCGGCATTGCCCTTAGTGGCGATATTCTGAGCTTCGCAGACGTCAATGAAGTCTTGTGGGATAGTGTAGTTGACGAGTCGCTCGGGGGCCTCGATCAAGGTCGCAGTGAGACCCATCTCAACATGCCATTCGATATGACAGTGAAGTAGGAAGACACCCGGATTATTGGCTTGGATGCGCAACACAGCATATGACTTGGAGAATACAGCGACAGTGTCACGCCGTATCGGCATATCGGGAACTACCTTAGTACGCGTGTAATTCCCGCCATTACTCTTAGGGCGTTCAATGATCTGGAATTGATGGCCATGCAGATGAAATGGATGGATGGCATCGTCATGGTTGTTGATAATGATCTCCAGCACCTCGCCATAACCTATTGTGAAGGCACCCACCTGGCCATATGCTGAGACCTCTGTATTGTTATCGCCGAGCGACAGGACAGAGTACAGCGTGGGGACCTTTTGGTTGATAAAGGTCTTCCCATTGACGCACGCACGCGGATACCCATTAGCATCGTCACAGTAATCAAAGTTGAGAATCCACTGCTTTGTGACGGGACCGAACGCGCTCTGATTGTCAAAGGGAAGCAATAACGTATCATCTTGTGGGTAGAACTGTTCTACCGCAGATTTTCCATTTAAGTTCCCGTTAGGATCATTTACCAATTGGCCGGTAAAGTTTGTATGGAAAGCGATGGCAGGGGTAGCGTTCAGGGCTGTATAATCAGGGTTGGTATCCAGTGCGACCAGATAAGGGTAGTTCTGTTTGTCGCTGCTGCCGACGGTAACAAGCACATCGTACCGTTGGGCGGGTAAAACACGTAGTTGATTCGCGGCTGTTTTTTGCACATAAGTTGCATCGATCATGATAATTTGCATCTGCAGGGCATTAAATGCCACGAAAGCAGCGGTTAGGGCGGAGAAGTTGATAACGCGGAAGCGGTATGTTTTGTCGGGCTCGGTAGGGATAAGACCGTCACTTCCTTCGTTTATTAAGACGCCATTCGGTCGTGGTGGTTGGAACTTCGTGTTATTGGGTTGGAGGAATTGCGAGACGATTGTTGGAGCTTGGGAATGATACCTATTTCGGGTATTAGTTTTCCTTGAACATGGCTTCCTAGGTAATGACCGAAGGGGATTTAGGAGTAGCAAATTAGCTTACCAGTCAGAGACTGTGAGTAGCACATCTGCGTCGTAATCGTCTAGGAACGGGTCTATTGGGTTGTGAATTATTAAGGGTCCACGGAAACCATCAGGATATTGGCCCATATTATGCGAGTGGTCTTCGTCACAATGTTAGCATACAAAAAGCACCAAAGAGCCTCAGAGTATTATTTACACCAGTATGTCCCAGGTTCATTAGCCTACTCAAACTCTAGTAAGTATGTTTTCTGTTACTATAAAACGTACAAATAACTTAGAATATGCTTCAAACGCACCTCAAAGCTGTAAGTCACCGCGAAGCCCGGGGGCAGGGGGCATTGACTAGTACCCACAGAACCGTCCATATAGTTCGAGTTGATCTGATTGATTCCGTGGAAATGTAAACCAGTGGTCTCATTACCCAGTTTGTTAAGTAAGTTGATTACAACCGTATCACCAACCGAGGCCTCAATAGGCGGGCATGGCCAGGCATTGTTGATGCCTATCACGGGTCTACCAAACCCGTCCGGCGCAGCCCATACCCAAGTAACCTCCCAGTCATAGGTAACCGTTTCTGTAAGCACCGAAACGACATAAACTAGGAGGGTAAGTGGTAAGCTAAGGAATGATTGACGCATAGCAAGCGAGAGAAAGATTAGACAGAGGAGATTATATGCCTCAAAGATGGGAAAAGGAAGCTATTGCCAATTATTTTGCTTTAGAGAATGAGCAAATGAGTGTAGTATTTATTATCATGAGGCTATTTTGCATCTTATACGACTTATAGTACCTTCAAACTTGAATAGAAATCTCCCGACAGACCTGACGAGTGGTTTAATAACAAAAAGGATACACGCGGCCTGGGTACGGTAAAGAGGGGCCGGAAACAAGACAAAACTCAATTCTTTTTGGCGATCTCGAAGCGTCCAGCCCAACTCTCGAGTGACCCTGTTGGATGATCCTAAAAGCCAGTGCCATCCCAAATTTGACTTTGTCGTAAAAGGGGTCCAACCCGTCCCTTCCGAAACCTTATCCCAGCCTCATAAGAGATAATAGATAGACCACTTAGCGTGTTACAGATATAAGACATCCACAACGAACCCTATATGCACATTTTTCGGGAGGGAAAGACATATCTCATAGCGACACCAATCGATTTGTACTATCTAGTTGCCGATACTATGTATTGACTATCTCGCACTAGATAGGACGGGTAAAGCCGACGAACCTGGGATTTTATAAAGCTTAACCAAGACCTAGGTTAAAAGAATCTTTACTTCATTAACGTTCCTTTCTTTAGACGTCTGGCCTCGTATTGCAGCTCTATCTGGCACTCGGTATCAAGGAACGCAATTACGCAGAAGCCGGTTTTGCGAGGCACGTATTCGTTACTGTCTTCTATCGTTACTGCCCTAGGTAATGAATTCTCGCGACAACAATATAGCGTTGATTTTAGGGAAGGTGATTGTGCTAAGCTCCTACATTTACAACTATGCAATTAAATATGAATCTGTCTATACTGTCTTTTCACTGTAAACGGTGTTTATCGCCTGTTACCATCCCAAGAACAAGAGAGTATATGCGAATAGCCGAAGGACAGCCCACGAGGGTGATTGGAGGCCGTCGCGCCACAACAGAGTTCATGTGTACCTCATACCAGAGATCTTAACACGTCGAACGGCTTGATTCGGTAATTAATTCAGTCAATGCTAGGAGTGATACACCTACTTCAGAGAAGGTAGTCAGGTAAGTATATATAAAGGGCGAAGACGGCTTTTGCATGATATACGTTTAGCACCTAGGAGTATACCTGCTCGTTTGTCAATTAGGCAGCGTCCCTAGTCGTTATGGCTACAATAAAGGGGGTCGCGAAAACGACATAATCAGTTCTCATTGGCTATCAAATAACGAACAGAAGCTGGTAACACGTCCCTGAAATTGATCCAGAGAATTGCAAGGCTGGCCACCCAATGACAAAGTTCGACAAGGGCAGCCAATCATCAAAGATAGCCTAGACTAGTCTTATGCAAGGCTTAAACTATAACGAATACTTCAGCATTGCAGAACGTGTATGCAGTCAGTCTTGGTGCCAAGAGAAGTGAAGGTTGAAATTGGCCGATCGATTAGGTAGTTTACCAGCTCTTCTAGATAATCTATCAGAGATAAAGCTCGTAAACTATAATAAAATCTTGGTCGTAGATATGTTAAAATCTTCGAAGAAGAATCTGAAATAGCGCACACCAAACTCAGTATTGTCTGAATATCGTGGCGATAGCATAGGTATACTACTATCGTGAACAGGGGCATCTTCTTTGTTTATGCGACCTAATAATGCGACCCCGGGCCGCGTAACTAGATGCGCCTAAACAGTATAAAATTATGATTAAGCATAATACGGGGTGTCGCCTCCCCTGTCTTATCGATAAGCCATACTCTGGGTAACCTAGGTACCTGAGGTATGACAGCACCTCATCGCTGACATGAGATTAATCGTTTGCTGTGATAAGCGTTCATCGAAGTTTATGTACATCTCATATTTTAAAGCTTTCGGTCAATTCTAATGCATTACGAAACCTTCTAGAAATATCTTTATAAGCCCTCAGCACTATACCACGCGGTATGAAAGCTATCATCGCGATCCCGGCGACGCTTGCGCTCGTCTACCGGGCTCATTCGCGCAAGTCATTAACACCTTTCGGCATTTTTATGGCCGCCTTGACCGCCACTGCCCATGCTATACATCCATGGAACCTGCCGTTCGTGCTGTTAATTGTCTTTTTCCTCGCTGGCACACGCGCCACCGCCGTTAAGAAGGAGGTGAAGGCCAGCTTGACCTTGAATGCCCAGGGCAGTTCTGGGGGCGAGGGCCCACGAACCCATGTTCAAGTCCTCGCTAACTCGCTCATGGCCTCCATCCTGACCCTTCTGCACGCCTACCAACTAAGGCAAAGACGCGAGGCTATTTGGAGTGGCCAGAGCCCAGACGGCACCTATTGCTATAGCTGGGGAGGGGACCTCCTGGTCGTCGGCATTATCGCCAACTATGCCGCCGTGGCCGCCGACACCTTCTCCTCTGAGCTGGGCATCCTGTCTCGTACCGAACCGAGACTCATCACATCGCTCACGCTGCGAAAGGTCCCTCGAGGCACTAACGGCGGGGTCACCGTGTGGGGACTTGTCGCCGGTTTCCTGGGCTCTATGATTATTGTAACAACATCGCTGATGTTCCTACCGATGTGCGGCGACCACACAAGCGGCAAGGTCGGTGGTGGCCGGCCTTGGTCGACGAGCGAGAAAGTGATATTTGCGTGGGGAATGACAGTCTGGGGAACACTCGGAAGTCTCTTGGATAGCTTTTTGGGAGGTTGGCTACAGAGGAGCGTGCGAGATGTCAGGACTGGCAAGATTGTCGAAGGTGAAGGAGGTGTGCGCGTACTCGCTTCTGCAAATGCAGGGGCCGGACCTGTCGCCGGAGACGACACAAACGCTGTTGACGACGCTGAAGACACCTCGGCAGTTGATGACAGCACTCCTGCTAAGGACCGCTATGACCCGAAAAACAAGCACCGCAAGTCTAGCTTCGGGGACAATAAGCCTACTCGCGTTGTCGAGACGGGTTGGGACCTGCTTGACAACAACGATGTCAACTTTCTGATGGCGTTCACCATGAGTGTTGGAGGGATGGTAGTTGCATCGTGGTACTGGGACGTCCCTATCTCTAGCATCTTGTGGGGTTGAATATTGTGAGGCTGGGGCGTTTAATTGGGTTGAGCTTATTCACATCACACCCAATGATCGGATATTCGGTTACTATTATGGCAATTGCGCCACTTACGGTTTGGTTTGTATTAGCAGCAGCTTAGCCACTGATTCAATAGTTTAGAGACATGACAGTATATATGAATACAACTTTGCGGATATCCTAGCGGCCTGCATTACCAATTCCCAATTAAGCTGTTAGATATTGTAGGGCCAGGACTTGACCTTATGGCATCCTTGTGCCCGGGCTCTTCAATATTTCACGCTCTATACAATTTATTGAGCATCTGTCCCAAAAGAAACACGAGTCGGGCCTTTAATTGCATACCTTTAAAAGCCCCAAGGGCCAAAAACAACCTTGTAACTGATGTACTTTGTAAGTAGGAAAATGGCCCTAGACTCAAGCGACAGCAACCTTTCTCGTTGCGTCTTCGGATGCGCGTCGAAAGCGAGTCCAAACCCGCCACTTGGCCTCCCTTTTGGGCGACTTATCTACCCCGTAACCGTTGGCCTCTGACAGGGCTCTCATTATGGCGATATCTTCAGCTTCCGCCTGCTCCTGGCGTTGTTGGGCGAGCCGTCGTAGTTTAAGCAGCTCGGTGGCCAGCAACACAAAAAGGCTATCCACGTTTTCACCCGTCCGGGCCGAGGTCTCCCGAAATGCACAACGCGTTCGACCGTACCCGATGTTGCACGCTAGTTCGTATCCTTCACCCTCGGTCACTACTCGGTAGTTCTCTTCCTTGCCGTCTCCGCCGCCGTCTGCCTTGTTGCCGACTAGAATTAGGGCATAATGCTGACGCTGGTCTCGCGAGAGGGCCTCTTGTATCCGTTCATGCAGGTCTTGGATCAGGGCGAAGGAATCGCGGGATCGTACATCGTAAATCATCACAACGGCCTCAGTAATCGCTACAGCATGCTGGAGGTATTGCCCTTCGGATAATTGTTCTGGCGCTAACTCGAGGGCGTCGACCACGTATGTCTGGTCCTTGATCTCAATCCTGTGCTGGCATCCTCGCTCGTATTCTGGGTTGGGTGGCTGGCCTTCTCCAGTGAAACTACCTTTGCAGAACTTCACGAATGTGTTAGGGATCATATTCCATATCAATTCTGTCGTATATAAGCTTACTCTCGTCAGTATGGCAGTCTTGCCACACCCCTTAGATCCCAGGATCAAGATTCGAAATTGACCTGCCACCAGCCGCTCTGGGACCGCTTCCTGTTTCGTGTACTTCTCGGCATCGCTAGGCTCCCATGCGAGAAGCGCTCGATAGTATCGCTTCTCCTCCTCTGACAGTATCATGGATTCTAGTTTCTCGTCGATGTCCGACATCATGGGAATGATACCGGGGAAACGTGCCTTGAAAAGGATGGTCGACCTCAGTACTGATCCGTTAACAGGGAGTTTATCGCCATTGTTGCGGAGAGGGGAAGGAAGCCTTTTGAGCCCTGCTTATGGCGCCTGGGGTCGTAATACCCAAGGACAGACGTATGAGATGAGCGGGATATTTCGTAGCGAATGTTATGATGGCGCTATTCGATATCGGTTCAACACTGGCCAACCGGTGGGCTAGAGTACGGCGTGACACCGTTAGGGAATTCGGAGAAATCATGAGACACTAGTTTGTATCCCAATAGGACGGGTCGATTCTGCCGAAAGGGAACAGCACGAAATGCCCGTGCACATGTGCGACAGATCGCCGTTCCTCTCGTAGAGTGATCTCGGGCTGGTGTCCCAGCTGGAGCGACGGCCTCCACCAATGTCGCTGTCGCATTGCAGGGTCCAAAGTTGCAGTATTGGATGACATTATACGGCAGTCATGCACTGCGATCATGCACAAGGACCCGAAGAAATCGCCGATGGAAACGCCAAGAGCGTAACTCAATCGAATGCACAAGTCGTTGCTGTAAGATCGATGCCGATATATCTCGTATATGGTTGCCAGATTGTGATGTCGTGTGTCGTAGGAAAGCCGCCGAAATGAAGCAAGCTTACCGGCGCACGACGGTCCCGTCTTGCAGAGAACTACTGCTTGATTTCTCGCTGTGCATGCCTCGTCCCACGATAAAGGACTTGCCTGGCACTGGCAAACCACGCTGAGTGGTTTTTGCGACCGGGATTCTGCATTCTGCTACCGTTTGGTTACCGTTTGTCCCTCACCATTTCATCACCCTTGTTTACGATAGCTTGCTGCAGGTAATAAATGAGCTGCTTTAAGCCTAGGCCCAAGAGCCGCCCAAACCTATGCCCCAATAGTTGAATTTTCTTTTTCTTAAGGAGCTGGGCAGGTATCTTACAACCACCGACAATGAGAAGCTTCCTAGGGTCTAATTCTTAGAAACTCATTATTTTTAAATTAATTGCATCATTGCATCGAACACCTTTACGTAATTAAAAGGGTAATTTTCTACTAATATCTTCGTGTCAGGTATTCCTCTTAACAGCGATTTTTGAAAGATACCAAAAATGGTACTTAGGTGAGAGAGATCTAATAACGACTGTTCGTCCCGCATCACATTCAGCTCGATCTACAACAATGTTTACCGACCAAGGCACTTATGCAATATTTAGCTCCTTTGGTCGGGAGGATCCGTGGGCGAGTAGCAAGCAACAGCAACGTGGGTAATAACGTTACGCGATGCTACGAAAGGGGTTGGTGAGGTGTTTGATGAATGAATTATAGGCACTCTCATCGATAGTAAGGCTGGTAGTGGCTTCTTGACTCGCCTATGATATTTCCTCATGCGCCATGTCCGTCTGAGCAACTCACCTTAACGTGGTACAGCTTAGAGAACGATCTGGGCTAAGGTAGTCATCGTACCTTAGTATCGTACATAATGAAGAACTCTTGGGTGTACAGCTACCTTCGTGAGTAGTCATGAAGTCTACACCCCAGACAGTACCCAACTCTAGTAGTTATGCTATATCATTCTAGTCATCCACATATACTCCGATCCTTTTTCTCTTCAAACCCAGTTATCCACCACCGAGCAGCAACTTCTATTACGTTGCTTGAAATTAGCGGTCGCATTATCTGACCATATTCTTGACCCGATCATTGAGCATGCTATGGGGCCGAGAAAGTGTCCTATCCCCATCCTCCAGAGCTACCCCTCACCAAGTTCGCTGGCGAACCCGTCTAGCGTTCCAACTATTTGAAAGAAAAGTAATCGGAAACCAGAAATAATCTGGCGACCGAGATAACGAGCCTGATAATCACGTCTGTCAGGTAGTTCAGGATCCCAGATACCACAGAAAAAGGCACAACCAAACCAAACTGTAAAAATCCTTACGATAGTGATACTTATCCAAATTATGAAACATTCTTACCCTAGATGCTAGTAGCCGGCAATTTCGCGTAATAGTACGATCACACGAAGTCGATATGCCAGGTAATGGGAGCCTTGGGACGACAAGCTCAAAACGATTGAGGCATGGTAGTAGAACACCAAACTACCCTACAGTAAATGACCAGAGCCTGCCCCAGTTACCATCTCCCAGAGGAAAATTCGACGACTTAAGCGGCTTGCCTCATAGTAATTAAGCGATAGTGAAGCGCTTTACCAGAGGTGCTTTCAAAAGCCTAACTGGTCACAATCACGACTGATCAGAGTGGTCCGCATGAATGGCAACACGACCAAGAAGGCTCCATCGCCTCGAGCCCCCTAACCGTTAGTTAAATTGCCATAGTCAAGAACCCTGAGCCAAACTCGACACTGAGTTGAGTGATTTCACCTAGCTAACGAATGGCCCAGTCGGCAGCCCCCAAACGCCGGGTAACCGTCATGAAACAGCTAGTCAGAGCCTTCCATGATGTCTCGGGCTGTCCTACCAAACATATACTCCAGCTAATAAGTTCTATCCAAGCTCTCGTTAACAGTCAGAATAGCGAGAGTCGTTTTGAGCTGTTCTTCGGATTTGCGAAATGACTATGCTGCGCCGGACTTGGCGATGCTAGGCCGGTGGCTGCAGTTATTCAAACTTTGACTCGCAATCAAACTAGTGATACGGATGCCATCTCTTTATCGGACATTCGTGAGGGGAATACTGTTGATAGCTTGGATAAGGGCTTTGACAACGACAATGGGAGCCTATCAAAAGCTAGTTCTACTCCCGCCACAGACGATTGCTCTGACGACGACCACGTGCCTCAACGACGTTGCCGATAGACGCGTGTACGACTTGACACATAGTCAAAGGAAGGAATAGAGTAGTCATAAATCACGGACAGATTATGGCGTAGTAAAGGAGTCAATCTACAGCACATGATGGGAAACACGAGATATAGAAAGTCATGACAGAATGACTTGCACCCTGTTCAGATATCTATTATTTCTTATCCCCAACATAAACCCACAGTGGTGAGTTTGTTATCTGAGATTCAATTCCAATGCTCGACAAACTACCTCAGTGATTTACACCATGTTCAGAGCTTGAGAACTGACTTCCTATTCCTAGCAGATCCGTCTCCATAGAGGAGCCATCGGGCTTCGTCGTGCCTTTCTCATATCCATTCAATGATGATTGGTGAGAGCTTTTGGATGATCGACCAGACGTCGTGGTAGACTCATTGCCATACGTGGCTTTGGTGCTTGTGGTGGTGGGTTTGTACGACTTCCTATGACTTGTTACTCGCCTATCGCCCCTGATAATGGCAACACATATTGCAAAGTTTATATGAGAAAAGCGTACATATTGTTCAGAGAAGGGCACTGGTGGCTCTTGTGTGTTACAATGTCTGTCTCGAGTGCTGCTCTGCAGACTATGGTGTCGAAAGGGATGTGTGATGGTTGTGTCTGGGGAGCATCGAGATGGAATTCTGGACGAGGATAACGCCAAATTTATAGACAGAGACAAGCACAGAGAATAGATGTGCAATTCTTCCCTTGCTGTACTGATCATGTATACATCCCATGAGGTCCATAGGTGGGCGAGAGCAAAGCCTGCCTGTTAAGTCAACCTCATGCTCCTCGCAGATAGTTATTGCCTGAATGTCCCCATATGCGATTGAATAGGCCAAGGAGTTGCAGAAGGACCAAATCCTCCTCCGCGTATCCCGAGAGCCTAGTCGCTTCATTGTCATGAGTCTGATAATCAACCGCGCATGAATCCAATAGATGCGACCTTGGCTTCTGCCATGGTATGAAGCCCTTTAGGCACTACATGAGACGGGGAGAGAGCTTATTGGACATTGTCTTTTTGTGCCTGTCGAAATGGCCTCGTGTGTCATGCTTCTTTAATTAGGGATTGCGTAGAACTGCAAGTTGTCACAGTTCGATCTGCTTGTCCACGGCTCATTCTTGTTTTTTGGTCACTGCTCACCGGGAATGGTTCTCGGTTCCATGTTGTCTTGTCGAGGTGGTGAGATCCACTGTAATTAATAGAGGCTCTGATAGGTTTTTGTCCTTTTGTTTCATGCAGGATAGCCCTCCTGCCCGCTATCGATGTGCACTTCTGCATATGCAACCCAGACGGGCCGCCTCAAACCAGACAACCTGAGCCATCTATTGGATAGTGTACTTTTGAATTCATTGGAGATTTCTGATATGTTGAATAATTCTGCGATGGCCCCCACTCGCAAGACAGATCAAGGCAACTGTTCCGCAAAATGCGACGCGCACCAAGAGCCTCACCCCCGCTGAATTATCTATAAGACATCACCGCGCTGCTGCGACCTGAGACTCAGATGTTCTAATCAATTGCCAAAGTACCACACACTCTATTTTCAAAGCGATTCATTTACTATGGAAAGAGGGCAACCCAGCAACCCTGATCTCTTTCTCCATATTCCCTTCGCGAAAAGATGGGATTACCATAAAAATACCATCTATAGATTGTATATCGAAGAGGAATGCGCCGTTGAAGAAGTTGCTGATATCATGAAGCGCGACTATCGGTTTGATGCCAGGTGAGTCGGCATGTTGTCTGCGACCCCTACCTCACACCTTCAGGATCTGTCGTGCCAGTCTCATAACCCAAACTAATCATTCTTTCCATCAGTGTTCGACAATACAAGCATCGCTTCAAGAAATGGGACATGTTCAAGTCCATTTCCTCAGCTGTCAAGGATAAGGCGATCCAGACACTTGGAAAAAGAGTCCGAGATGGGACGGAGTTTGGAGGCATCAGATATAGAGGTGTCGAGATCGACGCGAAGCGATTAAGAAGATACATCAACGACGAGATGCGACTCAACCCAGATCTAGAACTGGCCCCCTCAGTGTAAGTTATTTAAATCAACAGTAGAGTTTAACTGATAAAGTTGCAGCTTTGCTCGCTGGAACTTACCATACCCGGCTCTGAAGGCGACTTTAGCTCCTCATATAACACCAGCTACGCCTGGCAATAGTGATTTTTCGACACCAAGCGACTATTCTGTCTTAAGCCCTCCAGCTATCAGGGACCGCCCAACCCCGACGAATGCCGCCTCCCCCACGGACGCACCAAACGCAACTGTGCGGGCAATACAAGTCAGAACGCATCATGATAGAGCCAAATTCTTCGTACAAGGCGACATTGAACAGTTTCTGAAGGGGATGCCGACACCAGAAAAAAGGTAAGAGATTGACAAACCCTTATTCGTATAATGACTGACATTGATCTCAGGGTCGCAACGACATGGCTTCATCAGTTTTGGATTTTCGCTTTCACGACATTGAAGTACTGGGGCAGAGGACCTAAAGAGTGGACTGCAGATATGTTGAGGATGGCAGAATTCCCAGAGCTGAACTCGTTCCCTGGGTCTCCTGCATTTTGGAGGGAAAGCCAAGCTCCGAGTCCATCAGGCAACGCTCAGAACCAACATGGAGTCCGTCTCATTGGTCAACAACATGAACTTGCACAGCCATCGTCATTGTGTCGTTGGTGCATCCATGTTCGTAACATTCAATATGAAAGGATCCGATCACCTCCACCAGAAGAGGAAGTCAATTATGATGCACAAGATACCAACAATTGGCCAACATGGGCCAACCGTCCCTCCACCGTCGTTGAACGTTTACAAGAAGCATTGGAAGAGAATTCGTTCTCTAACATAAATGCCCAAGACTTGCCTCTTTCCACAAGCGTCATCGCAACAGCTGCAGCATCCTCCCCTAACGCGATAAGCGTCGAAGCCATTGCATTTGCCATTATGGCCAGAAATGTGGATCTTATTGAAAGCATGGTTCAGGAAGCCAACGAAAAAGAAGACCTAGATCTTTCAAATATCTACCCTTACCACCTCGCCGCAAGTTATATCGATGGCAGTGGCGCATGCTGTGATATATTTTTTGCACTCATGGATCTTGTTAAGCAGAACGTTGTGAAAAAACTCTATGTCAACGATCTTGGTCATACAGCCTTGGACTCTCTTATGTTGACGATTCTGAAAGGACACACTTCCTGTACACCCACCATGGTTGATGAACGTCTGAAAACCATGACGCGATTTCCTGGAGAAGACATAGATATATGTGGGCGTTGGGATGCCGACTCTCCGTGTCTTCGAGCGCTCAACGCCAGTGGTTCACCTAGAATCCCTTTCTCATGGAAGCACATGTTCTGCCATACCTCGATACAAGCCATATGCCATGCTATCATTCGACTGTTTTCTCCTGACCACTCGCCCGACATTAACACATCTAGTGGTCTCTTTACAAAGTCCTGCTTCACGTGCGGAGACAGACTAGTGCCAGGGCCGCTTCACACCCTTGTTTTGACGGCCTTCAATCTAGCTCAGCATGGATGCCACGGAGAGAATCTTTTCGGCATTGTGGCTTGTCTCGTATGCATGTTAGTTTACGGTGCTGATCCTACTGCTCAGGCCAACCTATCTGTAAATCAGTTACTAGGAATCGACGAGCAACAACAATGCACGCACGCACCCCTAGATGCCCTAGAGCTAGCGGCAAAAGTCCCGCCAGCTGCCTGGGATAGCTGGTCAGAGGAGGCGAAACTTGGTTGGGATTGTTTGATGGCTGTCTTGGGTTTCGCCCAACGGCAAAGGGCCGGCCGCTCTCGAGAGCCAGCATCGAGACACGAGCACCATGATATCGAGTTCCCCTCGTCTACAAATCGATCATTCTTAGATGATGACTACGAGAGATGTGCTCATGGAAGACATTACGCATCCTCTAGACATTTAGGTGTTCTCTGGTGCGCCATCCAGACTGAGCTTGTCACCTACCGCCGTCTTCGAGATGGAGACCCCTGGCTCTCGGAAAACTTCAGCTTAGCTGCAGTCAGAGATGGGGCAAACGGAGATGCTGGCTTTTCTCGTTTACCCCTTGTAGACAAAAAGATGATGAAGCGTGTCTGTAAGTGCGGTAGGTTAGAGTCGCAACACGGGGATATCGCGACTACTGATGACGCTTGCTCATTTT
The DNA here is from genome assembly GCA_022385715.1 of Xylaria cubensis. Lineage (NCBI taxonomy): Eukaryota > Fungi > Ascomycota > Sordariomycetes > Xylariales > Xylariaceae > Xylaria > Xylaria cubensis. The sequence continues at coordinate 229,613 of MU279028.1, read as the reverse complement.
ATTTTTCAAATATGGAGGATTGGGAGCGTTCAACATATCGTTTGATCTAGATGAGTACACCAAACATCATTACTATGTAGTAAAGCAAAGGCTGCCGGGAGATGTACGGGTGGAAGGTTCCTAGAAATCACTCCTTACGACATGCTGTCCAATGAACACAGACGAAGCAATTGATTATGCCCATAAATGACGGGTCGTTGCTTTTAAAATGGTATACTACAATGATCGTAGCTCTAGTTAGGTATTCTCAACCCTCTTTTAATTCCTAGCCTCAACGGTAGGTAGAGGGGTCCGTACCTCTTGAAGACCCTAGGTAGGCAAACAAGGATGCTAATCCACCATGGATCCAGCTTGGGTTCAGCTGCTTCCAAATTGGGGGCCAAGCTCCACCTTCATCTACTTAGACTATTCCCGCTCGGTAACGAGCTGAGGAGAGAGCCTGCAGAGAGGTTCATTTGTACTGTAGGGTTTGGGTTATCTGAAGTGATGTCTTTCACACGGCTCAGTACAAGTCATTCGTCAGCATCTGCTGCCCAAAAGATTGTTAGGTGATAAGTAATTATCGTACAAGACATGGATGCTCATCCACCCCGCCATTGCCTCAGCTTGCCTTACACGTACAACTGTCTTGTCTTGCCTTGTCTTGTCTTACGATGCAGCGCGTGCTTTTGAATCATCGGCTGAAAGAACCTAATAGCTAACCTTAGTCAACTATATTTTCCTACGTGGGTACTTGGGTATTCCGTCGCACGACATACCGCACGCGTCCAGTCGACACCAGGCAGCCATAGGCGTGTCATCATATGCTTCAGAACTTGTTCACAACACATTTGGGCTGTTGCAAGCTGGCTTCCTGGAAAGCAAGGAGGGAACTTCATTGCAATCCATAGACGTATGTAGAAGCGCAAGCAGAGCGTTCTACTTGACGTTGCCCTCAATACAACCATCTCCCCTCTGCCCGAGCACAGTTCAAGGTATCCCATCTCTTGAATTCGTCAACAACGCAGCTCCATCCTCCGGCTCTCACCTCTTGCATGTCAAGATGAAATAGCAGCTATGGCTTCAAACACCTACTTCTCATCAGACCCATATAGGAGGCACTCCGGCCAAGCTTTGAACCACAAAGTTTCGAACCTGTCGGAATCAGATGGTCCTCTTCGCGGACGTGAATCACTCGTCTCACTTCAGTCCTTTTACGAGTCGCCCCCGATCCCCCCACCGAGGGATATCGCTTCCGAGCAATATGAGTATGGGCGAGGACAGTGGTCGGCCTCTTTCCTAGGAAACAATGGCGGCCGATATCAACCCGTTTCTCCGACCCCATCCAATTTTGGCCGCTTCAGAAGCTTTCGTGGAAGGGTGCAAGATACAATACACGAGGATGAGAGCATCGACATGTCGCTGCTCGGTGCGGCGGTGCCACCCGCTCATTCCGAGTCGTATAGCGCAATCCCAAAAGAAGAACCTTACGAACCCGCCTTCGACATGACCTCCTTCTCGGGCCCAATAGGTGCTCAAGATCAGGCATTCTTGAAGTCGTTGCAGGAGCAAGAAGCTAACGGCAGGCTCACTGGTGGCCTGGGGCAAGGTGTGATGCCTAGTAGGACGGTCAAGAGAGAGCACCTCATCTCTTCTAGGCCTTCACTCACGCGTAGCTTTACACGGTCGCTATCAATGAGGAGGATGCCTACTTCGAACGTAAGGCCTAGCTGGAATAGTCTCGGTCAAGAAGAGGCAAACAAACGAGGTGAAGTAATTGAGGTAATTGTGGAAGAGCCTGCCGAGGTTGACCTAAGCTCCATGATTGGCCCCAATACTGTTAGGCAGTCCACGATGCTTCCTAAAAAGCAAGTGTTCTACCCTCAACCTAACTGGAAGCCTTTCTCTATGAGGTGGCCATATCTGCTATTTATGATTCTCCTCTCTGTTCTTCTCGGCATCGTGCAAGAACTAGTTTATCAGATGTCAAGACGCCCCGGAGGATTATTTCACTTCACGTCTGCCGAAGATCTTAATCCGGGGTTATATTTCGTCTTCAAATTTGTCCCTACAATCATAACAGTCACATATGGTGTGTTATGGCAGAACACCGACTTCGAGGTCAAGCGTCTTGAGGCTTTCTATCAGATGTCGAAGAATGGAGGGGCGCTAGCGGGTCAATCGATCAATGTTGATTATATCACATTATTCAACTTCGCGCGACCACTATTAGCCTTACATCGGAAGCACTACGCCGTCTTCATCTCATCGGTGACGACTCTGCTTGCCGTATCCCTCGTTCCGACACTCGGTGCTGCTTCCCTAATTCTCACTCCCGATAGGATCGCACGACTTTCCAATCCAAATGAGCCGAAGGTGATCACAGTGAGCGCTATTCTGTCACGCGTTCTGACTGGCATATTTTTCTTCATTGCGTTTTTAGGCTGCATCCTCTTTTACCAACTTACTACGCGACGCTCGGGGCTTCAAGCAGATGTAAAAGGAATCGCGGGACTAGCGTCCATGGCAGTTGTCAGTCATATCATGACCGACTTCAAAGACATGGATACCGCAAAACCCTCAGACATACACCACAAATTGAAGCATCGTCGCTATGAACTGCGCAACTCATCTCTATTTTCTGAAGACTCGATGTCGACTGGAACACGGGAGAGTGACAAGTACAAGGAAACTCGCCTGTCAGAGAACCCCCATCCTCTGATGCTTCGGAAAGAAGGTTGCATCCCCTTCATAATCGGGGTGGTGCTGTTCCTTATTCTCATACCAGTCTTTCTCTTCACCCCAGCCAGTGTGATCACGTATAAAGCGCCTTGGGCCATCACGGCGCTCGCCGTTTGCATCAAGCTAGGCTGGGCAAGTCTCGAGACATCTATCCGCATGCTAGAACCATATTACATACTTGCTGGACGCCACGCACCGGCCAAAACTCTAACACTGGACTACACAGCCATGCCCTTCGCCGTCGTGGCTCTCCGCGCGCTCTTCAACCGCCACTGGATGGTCTTCCTCGTTGGTTGGGGGACGATTCTCGTAGAAGGCCTCACCGTCTTCGCCACCGGTCTGGCACAAGTCGAAGGCAAAGACTTTCTCGATCTCGTCGAATACGACAGCAGCAACGTGCTGAACCAGGGGCTGGGCAACGGCTCCGAGACGGTGCGGTCCTTCATCATTACGCTCGCGCTGACAGTCTTCATCCTCTTGTACATCTGCGTCGTCGCGACCGTCGTCTTCGTCCGCCGACGCCACCCGTTCCTGCCGCGTCAGCCTAATTCCATCGCCAGCGTCCTGGCGTTCATGCACCAGTCCAAGATGCTTTATGATTTCGTCGGCACGACCAAGTTCACGAATGCGCAGATGCGCGAAAAGCTTGAGGAGCTGGGCAAGACGTACGGTCTGGGATGGTTCAATGGCCGCGACGGCCAGACGCATTGTGGCGTTGATGAGGAAGAGCTCACGGGCAATTACAAGCATGGCATCGATTACTCGCAGGGTAACCTGCCCTGGCTTACGGATTGGCAGACATTTTGAGCCTGGTCGAGGCACGTATGATTGGGACGGCGTTATAAACGAGCCATATCTTATTCGTTCTTGGATAATATGATATGCATGGCGTTGAAATGAGTTACATTCAGAGGATATGAGGGATTTGATGATAATGTGATATGGTATGCATGCGGGATTTAAATGGGAACGGGCAACCGGGAACTAGAAATGACGCATTGACATGTCTGGATAGCCTCTCGTATCAGTAGATATCCAGTTGGCGAGGAATCAGGCTCTCGTGATGAACCTGAGCAAAACTTGCGATCAGGCTCGCTCTAAATAAAAAGAATAGTAGATAAGGTCCAATGGTCACGAGAAGTCTACGTGCTTGCTTGTTAGCCAAACGAAAGCTGGATAAGTGGCGGATGAGAAATGTTCAGCATAATGTATTTTAACTATATGCAGTAAACATCCTCGCCACTAGACAATACAAGTTCTCAATACTTGGAAGTTGACATTCCCTCACGACGGGCTCACCGCCTGCCACTATATGCCTTGGCCTAGCCTATTCTCACAATACCGACCCAGACTGAGCCTTTGCGAAATAATTACCCAGTAAAATAAGATCAGTGAAACTGATCTTCTGTGACGCCTTTGCCCATAGCGGCAGTAGAGCTAATGCCACCGGTAACCATCTTCTGCAGCTCGTCGACGTAGGTGGCGCCACTCCACTTCTGGTGCTTGACGACGTCGACGCCGGCGTCCATCTCGGGCTCCTGTACGAGTTCGCCGTACGCGCGCATGCCAACCTTGGCGTAGGAGGCGGCGAAGCGATCGGCTGCCAACGCAGTCGTGTGAAGGCCTGCCAGCGTGATGAATTGCCAGCAGTACCCGAGGGACGCCAGTCGACGGATGTAGGTCTCCTGTTCCGCGCGGGGCATCGCCGTCTTCCAGTTGAAGGAAGGTGAAAGGTTATATGCCAGTCTGAGTCGGAGGCAATTAGTATTCTTGTCTGTTTCATTGAGAAAAGGACAGTGAAGGAAAATTGTGATGGGGAGGGGTATATGAAGTAAAAACTCACTTTTGCTCGGGCCAGACAGCATGGACTCCGTCCGCAAACTCCTTCGCCTGGTTGTAATCGGGCAGTTTACTCTCCATCCAAATGGCGTCACAGTACGGAGCGTACGCGATAGCACGGTTGATTGCGCAGTCGCAACCTCCCTTCAGTCTGTAGTATCCTTCACGCGTGCGCGGAGCGTCCCAGTTGAAGTAGACGTCGGCGCCAAGAATCCCGTGAGCAATGGCGCGAGCCTCGGAATTGCTCTTGCCCTTCGCCTGTGCTATGTATTGCCTCAGTAATGCCTTCTTATCGCTGGTTATGGATCGGGAAGTGGCGATGGCGTCTGCTACGGCTTCGTCGAAACGCTTGAGGTTTGCCTCCTTCAACCACGCGTCCTCGATAGCTTGTAGTTGTTCGCCGTTTTTCCCGGCCTGTTCTGCGGCGATCATGAGGTCATTTAGCGGCCGGATGTGAGGGTTTGTGGACCCGATTATGAAGGCATGGTCTCGGGGATCAATTGTTGTCGTGATAAGTGTTGCTGCCTCGGCGTCGGTACGCGCAATGGCTAGAAGATCAGTACCCATGATGTCGGCTTGTGCACGGATCGCCACAAGTCGGTTAACATGTTCGCTAATCGGTACTAAGACCTTGCCGGCCATGTGTCCACACTTCTTCGTACCCGGCGCTTGGTCTTCGATGTGAATACCGGCTGCACCGCTCTCGATGAAGAGCTTTGTGAGCTTCATTACGGCTGTCAACCCACCATGTCCCGTATCGGCGTCGGCGATAATCGGGCGAAGATAGTCGATGTTAGCGACCTTTGGTCGTAGGGCTTTAGGTGTGCTAAGGCGCTCTTGACGTTGCTTGCGGTCATGAAATAGTTGTGCCATGAAAAGATGCTTCACCTTGTTCGGGACGGTAGTCTGACTCCCGATTAGCGTTGGATCTGAGAGATACAGTGTTTTCTTCACTTACATAGGGGTAATCGGCAAGATCGGGACCGGGCTCGTCAGACGATGAGGCGGTAGATGATGATTGCCAACCTGAGACGTAGACGGTATCCAGATATTTAGCCATCTGCGTGAGCGCTGTGGGTTCTAAGCAGCCATAAGTGTAGCTAGCATCACGATTCTACGTCACAATCAGTACATCAGGGCATCAAGATCAGTTTACGTATATTCATTTACCTGGAACCTATTTTCAAGTATATTCCATAACTTCTTCGATTGTGCATTGCTTGGGTACTGAACTTGGAGATGCCCTCGCTTCGAGACGATCTGCTCGGCTGTGAATGGCCGCTTGGTGTATCTCCATCTTGGCTCGCTCCACCATCTCTTCACGGCCTCGATCTCTTGAGCGAAGAGCTCATCTTCGATGTTCGGGTCGACGGCCGGGTTGATCATATTATTCGATGCCATGGTGAGCAGCGAGGTTCGAATTATAAGCACAATATAGCTATGAGCCAGACAAGGTTTAATTGAACTCTAGGAATAGCGTGTCCTTCTAGCAACCAGTCGTAATTCAGTCCAATTCGTTGGAATGTGGTGGGTATCACGTAATCAGCAGGTAGTCTGGAATGGGAGAAAGGTCTCAAAAACAAAGAGACGGCAAACGGGATGTTTAAAAGTCGCAGCCCTGTCTTATAGAATCGATGGAAAGACGCCAGGTTCACCGGCCTGCTTTAATACCACGTCCATATTCCCCTGGATCGCTCTCAGAAAGTAACCCGGCCAGTCATACACTCATATGCACCTCCGGCTATGGAGATAGCTCGGCGTGAATCGGTCAAGCGGCTGTACGAACGTTACTACGGCAGTACATGCTGTTACGTATAGGACCAGTAGGCGATCAAGGTATATTCCGCCTCGCCTTTCCCTGTCATGAGCCAAGATCCATCCATAGCTGTATGTGGCTGGCGCGGCGAGCAAAGCATGTCCTCGGGAAAGCACGCGACGCGGCTTCTGACTGACGTCTGGGCTTGATCATTTCTCCATCCTCGGCTCAAAGGGAGTTCACGGCAGGCCTGGGCGAACGCGGTGGACTTGGTGGGCTCGGATGGTAAGTTCATGGGTTGTAGGAAAGCCGTGATTCGTCAATTTGCCGAGCCAGAACGGAATAGCGCGAGAGGACGTCTCTAGATACGCTAATATAGCTGCCCCGGGCAGAAGTAATTGTGGGGGTTCTTCCCCGCAAGTCCCCAGTTGAGGCACGCGAGAGCCGGGTCATGGGGAAGGCAATGACGCAGTTAGTTGTCACAGTTCAGACACAGAATACAGATATTGCAATCAATGCACCTATCTAGATTATTATTTACGACCAATATATCCTGAGAATGCCAATGCTAATCAATGAAAGGCGTAGAGTAAAAATAATATAATACTATTCGACTGGAGTAAATTCGAGAAGCGTAATTGAGAATTGTCTAACACTTTTCGTTTTATGTGTTAATAGCACCTGTCAGTACCTGCATGCATCCCCGCTTCGTTCGTTGCTGGCATGTGAAAATCAATCGCAGCGGGTTTAATTGAAAGCACTAACACAACTGATGATCACTACCCGTACCCTCCTGGAACTCTTAGGTACTTACTGACCAACGTTTCGAAGTGAAGTCCCTACATACATGTATGTACAAGCCTCGGCTTAAAGGACCCTACCTATTATCGGGTTACATATCGCCTACCTATTACAGGTTCAGCTCGGTTTTAAATTTCACATGATGCCTGAACCTAAACGAGTCATTGTTAAGTACCTCCCTATAGGTCTAGTCTGCTATCTAGCCGTGGTCGATGTTCTATTGAATCAAAAGATAAATACACCTATGAGTTAGGTGATTAATTCGCTTGACAACTGTGTCGAAATTGGAATTCTGTAAACGACCAAATGCTTTCGGCGTCTACAAACAGCGTCTACAACGTCCGTCACATTTGGATCATCGCTTCCATAAAATTGCCCTTGCCAGGCAACCGTGAACAACGTTTAACTAGGTACCTACTCAAACATTCGCTCTTGAAAAACATGCTTCGAGTCGCTTATTTGCTATCCGCGCAGCCTGACAAGTGGCAGCGCTGCAGTGGTTGCATCTAGATCTAAACAGCCCAGCTTCGTTCTTCCTCGACGGGATGCTGCTTTAAAAAAGGCGCCACGACGCAATGACAGCCTTCACTATAAAGTAAAATGATCACCATAGGCTTCACGCAATGGCTTTCAGGTAAAATTTGTATTCTACGTGGCAACTTGTCTTCGAAAATGCGCTGCAAGAGCGACACATATACTCGATATCATTGGCGCCTGCCGCTTACTACCTGTAAGCATGCAGGAAAGTAGGTTTCAATGACCGAATGATTCAGTAGCAAAGCCTACCTAATCTCGCTCTAAACGTCTTTTATAGCAGCCTACCGAAGCTGACGAGCCATCAATGGCCCCGGGGATAGGTGAGATTGATGGATTTGCTGAACTGCGCGCCTTAGTGGTACCAGTACCAACAATAAAACATGTCGCCGACGTGGCACGCGCGCATCAGGCTGCGATGAAGCCCAACCCAGTATCCTCAGCTTTTATCATACACGTTCCCTTTTCCAAATGGAAAAAATCCACCCTCAACTCTCCTACTTACAAGAAACGATGGCTATACGCGATGTAGTATTGGACCCGGACGGTGACATCTTAGTCATCGTACCTGGCACGCTTCCTGAGGACCCTTCGAAAGATGAATCTAAACCTAATGAGACCAACGACGAGGTCCCCATAGAGGCGCCCGAAGAAGATGTCGCCAACGACGACGTGGTCCCCACAGACGAAGTAAATCAACCTAACGGTTTTCACCCTCAGGAAGAGCAATGGCAGTTCAAGGCCTCATCAAAACACCTAGCTCTAGCTTCGACCTTTGTCAAGAAAATGACAACAGGGCCCTGGCGGGAGGCCAACGAGATCCACGATGATGGACTGCTTCACTGGAATTTCGAAGGCTTCGATGTCGACGCGATTTTTATCATCTTAAGCATCATTCACGGCCTGAACCGTCGAGTCCCGCGTACTGTTGATCTGAGCATGCTAGCTCAGATTGCGCGCGTAGTAGATTACCTCGATTGTCACGAGGTGATGGAGCTCTACGCAAGCATTTGGGTGAATCACCTAAGCGATGCCACCCCCGGCGCGTCAAAGGAGGACTGGGATAGTTGGATCTCCATCACCGGAGTGTTTCAAAATCCTGCCATATTTCAAAATTGGACACGCGTAGCTATTGTTGAGAAGTTGAACTGCCTTCCTTCTTTGGAATTACCCATACTATCCCAAGCCTACGGTACAGTCTTACGCCTTCTACTTCTATTACAACGAGGTTCCTAACCCCTTTTACCTCAGATAAAATCGATCAGTGGCGACAGCTGCACCTCGACAAGATACTCGCTTGCATATATGACCATGTTGATCGTCTAAGCGAGCACACGTCATGTTCGATCGAATGCGATGCTATATTATTAGGAACGTTGATACGGCAGATGCGCGCCAACTCGCTTCCCAGCCTTCGCCCGACAAGGCCATACGAAGGATTAAGTATCAGCAGCGTGGTCAAGACGGTCAAGGGTCTATCGGTGCCAGATTGGTGTCTGAAAATGAACGGAATCGACGAACCTACCCAGAATCCTTTCGAATTCTGGGGTGCGAGTAAGAAGATTATCAAGACTCATCAGAAGAAGGCAAAGCTCAAGACAAAGAGAAAATCATCCTCGAATGGCGATTGGGGGTTTGGTGGGCCGGTTGAGGAGATTGAGGAGGTGATGGAGATCGTGGTTGTCGAGCATAGTTGCGGATTCGACGAACTGATCACCATGGTAAATAGGTTGGAAGCGGAGATCAGGGGTCTCGACCTCAAGAACGACTTGGGTATTCAGCATTCAGAATAATGAAGACGCACCAGGATAGGAAACCTTGGAAGTCCATGATATACATAAACACCTAATTCCATCTATCACATTATGTACTACCAACTCATAAATACCCTGGTCGAAGTGACGAGGCAATGTCCTGGATCCAATACTATCTTCTCACACAACCTGTCGTTATACTTTCCAAGCATGGTGCCGCAAAAAGCATAGCGAACTCGAACTTAGTTGCTGATATAAACCTCATCCGTTTAAGCACTTACACGCGAGTACGTACACATCGATAAGCTTCAGAGATAGTTGTTGCAGTACAGTACCTGTAGGTCTGTTGCCTGTTGCTAGGCACTAGCAGTGAAGCAATAACAACCTTAGACAGCCCCTACCTACATTAGTTTTTTCACACACAACCTACTGCACCTCTACGAAAATAGCAGCTTCAATCCGCAACTTCCCCAAACACAAACACCTATACACAGGCAACCATGGCGGAACCAGATGTCGTTCTAGATCCAGATGGAGATCTTCTTGTCATCTTACGCAACCCATCGAATATTCCTGACATCTATGTCAAACATCAACCTCAATCTTGGGAATCTGAAAGCGAATCGGAGGTTTCTATAGCAGACTCCTGGGGCTTGGAAGCCACGAAGGCGAATGGCGAAGAAGATGCGCAATCTACTCACTCAACTCACTCAGATATGTCTGTTCCTCCATCCGAAGTGGAATTTCTGGTCTCCTCAAAGCATCTCTCACTGGCGTCTTCGCATGTCAGACGTATGCTAAATGGTCCTTGGCTCGAGGCCACTGAAATTCATGCTGATGGGCTGCGACACTGGGTGGTAGAAGGTTTCGACACAGACGCAATGACTATTGTGTTAAGCATCATGCATAATAGACATGACAAGGTCCCTCAGACAGTTCGGCTCGACATGCTCGTTGAGATTGCACGCATCGTAGATTACGTTGGATGCTATGATGTTATGGTGCTTTACGCGAAAACTCACTGGATCTCTGCTCTCTTGAACGACTTTCCGAACTCATACAATGTTGAGTTGATGTTATGGACCTGCATCGCTGGCGTATTTCGGGAGGGGGTGATATTCAGAGAATGCACTCGTTTGGCCATCCTTGGATGCCATAGTGGCATTCCCACTCTCGGACTCCCTATTCTACCTGAAATTAGTGGTGAGTGACCGGCCCTCTGAAGATTCTTTTTCCAATTCTCCAGTTCCCTGACTTCTCAATTTGTAGACGAAATTGATAGACTCAGGGTGCACTATCTCGACGAGATCTTTCAATTAGTATACAGAATGCTCGACGAGCTGACTACGAAGAACTTATGCACCCCCCAATGCGATGCCAGTGAGAACCCCCCCCTCTCTCTCTCTCTCTATACTATCTTTCAAATCACTTCGAATTTACTTAAAAAGCAAATCTAACTCATCGAAGCTTGTCTCGGGGTATTAGCAAGATATATGCACGACAATTCCCTCAGTCCGCAACCAACAAGCCCTTACTTCAGATTAAGCGTCGACTGGGCAATCAGAAAAATTAATGACCTACCAAGCCCAGGATTCTATATGACAAGTAAAGAAATGATTCGTATTACAAATAGTTGGTCGGCACCTTTTTGGTTAAATAGTAATACTCGTTGGGATGACTGGTGGCTGAATGATGGTTTGTCGGTAGACATACCGAGTATTTTCGAAACCAACTGCCCCGACAATTATTTCAAAATATGGTTAGAGTTGCACACAGAATGGAAAGTCTGCAGGTGCCCACGAACAGAGGACGACAAGGAAGAGGAAGTGTTACCTTACCTCCATTGCGGATTCAGCAGGTTGATCGCCACAGTACACATGTTGGTATCGAGAATCGAGGGACTTGACATTGAGAGCCTCAAGAAAGGCTAAGCTATCCGACATGCAGAATGATGGAAACATCTATTAGTCGGGAATGAAAGGAAGATAACCGCTGATAAGGTGGATTCGTTCGTTTAAGGTCATTGCCATCTGGATTGGCTGGCAACTCATATGTATAGGCTAGATGCTGCAGCATTCTTCCAGCTAGGGTACAATGTATGCCGCCAGCATAGGGATAGATAAAGTCTCTAATTAATCACTGAAAGAAGTATGCAACACACTCCATTGCCCCGTCTAGCCAGTCTAGCCGGTGCCTGCTAGACCAATTCGTAACATCGTAATGATTCCGTACACACTCCCCGAAGCCGAAGATCAGACGCAAGACGCCCTCCGTGGGTAAGCTACAAACTCTTGATATTAAATCACGCCCTCCTCGAAGAGCTTCTCCTCCTTCGCCTGTTGGGCTTTCTCAAAAACCTCATAAGGCGTGACCGTGCCAAGCGCTCTCTTCATATCCGTGTTGATGAATTGAAGGCCATAAACGTAACTGGCGTTGACCCAGCCAAAGCTATACGAATGATGTTAGAATCCAAAGAAAATATCATTAGGTCAAAGGAGCCGACTTACCCTTCTTTCGCTACACCCTTGAAATCTAGCCCCTGGTTGCCGTATTCGGCGTCCACGCGGTGCGGGTCGACCGGACGCGTGACATCATATTTCTCTACAACCACGCCGTTGAAGTCGAAGAAAGCCTTAGTGACCATAAACAGCCACTTGTATGCTAATTTTTGGGCGAGATCCGCGTATCCGTAGCGGTAAAGGCCCGTCCAAGCAAGCATCTGCTGTGGTGCCCAGCCATACGGATAGTCCCACTGTCTGTTCGGCCGCTCTAAACTGACCTCACCCCGAGACTCCTCCGTCCCAGAGAGCAGACCGCCGTATGCTTCGAACTTGGGTACAGCATTGTTCACCACCTTGGCTGCCTTTTCGGGATCTGGAACGCCAGCCCATAGCGGCCAAAAGGTTGTGCATGATTCGTACGTGCATTGCTCCTCTTTCACCGTATCGTAGTCGAAGTACATCCCTTGCTCTTCGTTCCAGCAATACTTAGTGATAGCGACGCGACGTCGTTTCCAGCGGCGATCCCAGATTGCAGAAGTCTCAACTTGGCCAGCTTGCATCGACCCACTACACCACTCAGCAGGGATCACTAGGCGGTCATCAAAAACGTTGCGAATAGTACGCGCGATGTCCATCTCATACTTGTATAGCAACGAGTTTAGGTCAATGGTAGCGAGGTTTGCGCACACCTTCTCTAGCCGATATGACGTATCATGCCCAGATTCTCGCACCGCTCGATCATGCAAGAAATACTCGTCTAGATCAGGTTCATCAACTTCACCATGATTATACGCCCGCACAAAGTCCTGAAAACTCATGTTGTGCTTTTCCGTGTAAGGCTCCAGAATGTGGACAAAATGGCTTGCTTCAGTCTCAGGAGGCACACCACGCCCTTCAGGTCGATACCTAGACAGGCCCGTCTTTAGATCTAATCGAGGTTCGGCCATCCATACTGTATAATATTCTTTGATCGCGGCCAGTATGGCTTCTTTAAGAAACTCCTTAGCGTTTGGTTGATGTTGGATCTTCTCGTATACTCGCAATGCCATATCTGTCAAGAATGGTGGCTGTGATCTCGTAAGATAGTATGATCTGGTAGCGTTCAGGATTTTGCCGTAATGCCGAATGCAGAAGCAGAAGTTTTTAACCATTGCCTTGGCCAAATAAACCTTATCATTGGCAATAAGTCCCAAGGATTCCATGTAGCTATCCCAGCCGTATAGCTCGTTGAATCTGCCCCCCGGCACGACAAAAGGCACTCCCTTCAGCGTCTTTTCTCCCGTTTTCGGGTCAGTATGCCCTTCCATTGCGATGGCCAACAAACCAGGACCGGGATTATCATTCAGGTCTCGTACAACATCAGCTGTGATGTCTTCCGGGAGCAATTGGACGTCCAGCCGGATTTCAGGTCTGTCGCGCGCGAGTTTCTGATAGTACTCATACTGCTCCGGCGCTCCCCTCGGGACATAAATGCGTGGTCTTGGGTCGTCTGTCCAGTCTTTTGCGTCTTTAGCGGCAATCTCAATACTTGAGGCATCGATGCGACGAGTCAAGCCCTCCCAGAATTGGGTCTTGATAAGTCTAGATAAGCGATTCACGGGGTTCTCGTTGAGACGACCAATATCCAGGATAATGCGTTTCCTCCCGTATTCTTTGGCTAGAGATAACTCTTGTAGAAGATTAGAGAGCATGTATGTTCCTCGAATATCGAAGCGATTGTGGCCTCCCGACGCGGCAGTTCCGACAGACAATACCTAATCAAACAACTTAGTATTTGAGTCCGAGACTTGAAAATGATTCAGGTGGAATACCTTCGGACCAGTATCTTCGATGGTGATTTGCATGTTACCATCTGTGTCTTCTTGAGCCCGAAGACTCTCGAGGGTATGGTCGACGTCGATCAAAAACTGGCGCGATTGGGGTCTGCTGGACTCGTCTAGAAAACAAGCTTCGGTCAGTCTTCTGCTAAAGAAGTCGGTCTGTAGAGGATGGGATTACCATGACTGCCACGTCTGTGTCTGCCCTGGAGTCCCATACGTTCCAATTCCTGGACCATGCTTTGCTGGAGATTTCGTTAGGCGGTTTGACTCAAATAAGGTAAGATACAATCATACATGAGAGTGAGTACTGTGCCGCTTATGGTACCGATCTGTATGTCGGGCTTCAGAAGCATAGTATGTTTTGGCATCTTCAAAGACATTCAAATCGTCGCTAACAGCACTTGAGCCAGAATGGACCCTAGTCAAACCGACCCCGATGGAGTTGGACATTATGATCAGAGGTGTTTTCGAATAGATTGGATCGAAAGTGGAAGATCGGTCGTGTCGCAGGTGTTTACGATTCTATAGTTAATCAGACCAGCAGTGGGAATTCAAAGTAGTCCGCAATCCAAGTTGTGTTCCGACAATTTACTCTTTGTCAATTGAGCAGGCTCCGCAGCGGTGTACACGGGACACGTGCCTACGCAACTAGTACAAAGCTCCGGCTAGCTCGTGATATGATGATTAATAGGTGAATATTGCAAAAAGCACGAGACGAGGAGATCGTTAGACGATGGCTGGACACCGAAAAGCTCTCAAGGCGAGTTGTGAATGACTGCTTGACCGCTCGAATGGCGTAGGATAGATGATGGTAGATGGTAGATAGACGTAGCAGTTAATGGACTGACTGTGACAATGATCAGCGGAAAATGAAAAGTGTCTTGACTTGAGGTTGGTTCTATGTGCCCTGGAATCTTGCAGTGAGCGATCGAGCGAGAGTCATGAAAGAATGGAGAATGATGTCAGAAGGCCCAGACGGACGAGTGCTGCAGCAGCACACAAGATAAAGCTTTCACGATCCACCATTTCCACCACCGGACCGGCCGCTACAGCTTATGACAAGGCCGGAAGCAGCACCCACGGACGTCCCTCGCCCTTCCAATTGGGACTCCAATCAGCCTTTCCGCGGTGCTCTTCAGCCCCTTCATCCTGCTTATTGGGCCTCTCAAAAGGCAGTCGTCTGGCTTCGACACTCATTGAACAATTCAGCATCGCACCTCCCCAGCTTATGCTTCCTTTTTTTCTGAGCTCTCAACGAGGTACGGACAAAAGTTCGCCTCCACAATTACGATAAGGTCCCCACTTTAAGCACAATCGCTCCGTTCGCGGCTTTCCCCCTTCCCCTTATCAGCTATATCGATTTAAGCAGTACTAGTTAATTCCAAAATCGTATCATTGATCCCGATCCATCCATGGATCAGTGAAATTCAAACCATCACTCAACAATTGATTGACACCGTCTTTTAAGAAGATCGTCATAGTCATATCCGCGCAGGGGCATTATGTACCTACATGGAATTCGAAAGAAACTCCTTTCATTTTGGCCTATATCCAAGCCAAAAAGCTATATGTGACCCCCATATGTTGAGGGGCTATCTAAACCTAGTACGGAAGTCAGGTGCCCTTTCGAACCTTCAAAGGGAGCTTTTGTGAGTAAGCAATATTGGTAAGTGAATACATGTAACATGATGAGATGAAGTACAATTTTCGGGATGACACCATTCAGTCTGACCAAGACCCCAGTGGAGGGCAAATGCAGCGAAGCGAAAAGCATATCATTCCTGCTCAGTGTTACTTTTGAAGAGGCTAGAGGGAGATGAGGCCCAGTGTTGAATCTTTAATCCGTGTTTTCCTATCAAATTGAAATACGGCTGATCGCGGTCGCAGGCGCCCTGAGATACGGGAAATGATGGATTCTCTACGCGCTAATATTGTGTTCGCTCCGGTAATGCTGCAAAGCGCGTTCAATTCTACTATCTAAGCGACTCTCTCCTCATCCATCGCCGGGTTAGTTCTTCCAGTGCCTTTAAAGGGTGTACAGGTAGCAGAAGTACACCAATCACCTTCCTATAGTCAGGCAGCCACGATCTGCTTTGAGCAAACAATCACTTCTCAGTAACGTCGGCTTCACCACCAAATCTGGAACGGCACCGTCATGTGAAAATATGTGTGTGCAATGTAAGCAGCCATCAGACGGGTCGCAACGTCGCGCGTCCCCCGAGGCTACATAAAACGGTGGGTCTAGCGATTATAGCCAATGTGAAATGGGACGTACGGTTGTCTGGATGTAGCGTTGTGCGTTGTGGCTGTGTGTAATATCCTAATCTCCATTACAGCTTATAAACCTTTGGGGAAACAGGATACAACACGCAGTCTCACAGGAGGTAGCTGATGGGGGATCTGGTGACACGGCTGGAGGTGTCGCAGAGGCATGTGTATTGAAAAAGATTTATTTGTTGGGTGGCCATTTCAACCCTATATCTTCCTCCATTTGACCGTCACGAGTTACAAAAGCACCCAAGACGTCGCCATCGCTTGCATGCTCCTGATCAAGGGTCGTAGAACCCTTTATGGGACAAGTGGTGCGGTCGCCATTGGGTAGGGAGGTGCGTCAAGAGGATAAGCATTGGGTAGTATTCCGACGAGCGTACATACGGAAGCCAACTGCTTTATCTTCACATCTACCTATCTACATACCGATATAAGTATCTCAAATCGCTGTGCATGTCAAAATGCCTCTCTTGAATGAGAGCCTCTGGGATAGAGTGAGGTTAAGCGGCGTTATATGCTACAATATCCAATTTCGCTAGTTATTCGACTAGACTATCGCTTCGAGTAGGGTCAGGTGTTGCAATATCCTTCGCCTGAATCGAAAAAGGAGAAGAACGTCTGCGGGAAGCGCTTCCAGTACAGCATCAATCGCCAACTGAGCCTCAGTTGCCTTTACTGTAATCCACAAATCAATTTATGTAAATGCGTACATCGCGACAGCTATGCAGACAGAACACTAGTAGTTTGTAAGGGGGTATTATTTAGATTCAGCATAATAGGTATAATAGTTAATGCCTCCAATTATTGATCGTTTCATAAGCTACCTAGGTAATACGTCTCATGTCTGTGCAGGTGTTTCACCGTAGGTTGTTACATCTTTATCGCGTCACGAATTCATCATCCTAAAAGAATCTACTACGTAGTCGGTATCACGGACTATTTTGTTGCTACCTCTCATACCTACACTTCATACACCTATAAGCCTAATTAGACTAACCTGCAAAGGCACCCGTGTTCTAAGAAGAATATACCTACGAGCTGTGTCGAAGGCGAGTGGAAGTTCAGCTGGTAATAATAAGTCAGCATCGGAGGTCCAGACACGTTCACACGCTCAATCTTCAAGAAGAAGATATTAGGCGAACTTGGGTTTGTTTTAGTGCTGATTAGATCGCAATGGTCCACCCCAGCAAACCACGTTCAGGCCTAGCCGATCCGCTATCTACCGGCTAGCGACTTGCGCTCGGGACATCGGGACAAGGCTCGGGAGATTTTAACGCTGCGCTAATCCACACAACGGCTAGTTTCCCTAGGGCAGTCAATACATCATATCGTGTACAAAATTGACGGGTTCTCCCTTATCTATGGTGTATTGTCGTATTACCCGCAATATCGTTGTCGTATCTGTCCCACGATACCCAGACCCCCATCTGCAAGGGAGGGAAAAACAGAGGGGTTATCGGGAAGCGGCCTAAAAGACTGGACGCAGGGAACGTCATCTCTCGTATTCATGAGCCCACTCTACTGCACGACTTGCATATCTTCTCACTGCTGCTTGGCTTCCTTCCCAACCAGGAGTCGATAAAGGCAGAAGTTGGTAAGATCGGGATAAGGTGGCGACCCGACACCGAGGAATCGTCTCCGTTTCCAAAAGCTGTTGATGAGGCAAACACCTACTTACAGGGCGCCGACTTGCACATGCTGTAATCAATTAAATAGACAAAGAGGTCGCCCAAACGCTAGGAGGTCTAGATGCGGGCGCTAAGAGAGACCCTTTGGCACTATCACTTTTCGATATTCTCCACTTGGCACGGTCAGCTCGGCTAGCGGCGTGGCGGTCATAGATACGTACTTACCGTGCGTGCGTTGAGCTGCCCAGTCCCTCAAACTCCAAGCCACTTCACTCATGCACGAGGCAATTCTGTTCTCGCTTCAGCTTCAGCTCACCTCCTCCCTACCTAGATCACTAGTGGCCGTTCAATCCCACATTGCCGGGGCCTCGCCTGCTTGATATGATGGCTTGTTATCTACGTACAGGACTATCCGTTCCGTGGCTTACATCGTATCATGCAAGAGGTGAGGTGAACTATAAAAAGCTATTCTCAGCTTACACGTATAGTGTCGGTACCACTATCCAAGGCCCGTCGCGAACTACTTCCGTACGCCGGAAAGATGCGAATCGCTTCTAGTGTATCGATTTTCATGATGTTCATACTACATAGTAGAAAGTAAGTATAGTGTGATTGATGTCCATTCAACAGTCCATTATTGGCATCGCGTAGCCAGCCGCCGGGCTTCAATCCCAAAAAGAATCCCTCAGTCGATCATTTTAGGTACTAACCACATCAATACCTATCAGTGGCCTCATCCATGCTACTCTGCATGGGTATATCCCACCATCCTAGCAAAACTAGCCAACGACCCATTGCATGTCGGAACTTTTCTACCACGCGAACTTGCCATGTAACCTGAACTAAGATATTGGCTATTCACCCATATCAAAGTATCATCTCGGGGTGGTGTGGAACACTCTGGCGTAAGGGCTACTCCTAACTATGGTTTTTCCATGTTGTTGTTTTGCCCTCTCTCGCGCTATCGTGCCTGGGAGGTCAGCGCAACATTTGGTGGCTGTTTGGTTCAGGTACCCGACCAGTCCAGACGCCCGTTGACCCACGCGACACATTTATTTATCTAGATCTCTCATCAGCTAACTCATTTTCGACGCCAAAATACAACATAGTGTCTAGGCTGCTCATGCGGCTGGAATACGTCCCCAGCCGAGAACTGATAGTGCTCTGCAGCGTTGCAGCTAGCCGCAGGGGCCCTGTCCGTCCTGTCCGATTCGTCTCGTGCTGTGTCCGCCCAGACGCCCGGTTGGAACCCAGGCCCGTTAACTTATTCCCCTGTCCCCTCATAATTGGTATCTCTTTCATTTTCTCTTCACTTCGTTGCTCCGATTCACTACTTGGGTAGTGGCGCCAACCACAGAACGAAGTCGTAGCCACTCGTTTCAATTTCTGCTTCACGACTAATCGTCACCATGAGCTTCATCAAGTCGTACTTCGCTCCTGGCAAGGGCAAAAATGAGGGAGAGAAGGGTCATGGCAAAAAGGTGTCGGAGGTTAGTGAGACCAGCGTGAAGAGGCTCGACGTTGGGAGAACTGCTCCCATGGCTACGCCTAATTTTTCCATTCCCGGTACACCGATGGGATCGCGACCACCTTCGACTTATCGCGGTTCAATATATCCCACCGGTGACTTCCGAAATGCCCGTGAAAGTCTTATCGACGTGAAGGCGGACGTCATGTGCAGTTGGCTCTATCAACAGCAGTTAGAAAGGCAATATGCAACGGGTATACTGCCAGGTGAGGGTGTTGTACTCAAGAAGGGGAGGAACAACTACGCGTGCTGCCCGCCGCAACTTCAAGAGATGAAGTACAGCTTGTACGATATGGCGATGGAACTTAATGTCAGGGTATGTAACTATTCCAAACTGTCTCTGACAATGAATAGCGGCTAATACCACATACAGTGTGCCATGACTATCAACACGAGAGTGATCAACGTCATTCTAGCGTCAAGGCGAACGACTTACGAGTATATTCCACTGCCAGACGGCTTGCGACTGCAAGTATTGCCTAGTATGCGCGAGCTGCCTCGGTGCCAGAAGCATCACTTTGCTGCATTCATTCAGGACCTCCAGATCATGGTCGTTTGGGACGATGAACCCAAGAAGGTCCTAGCTAGGGCGGAGGCTCTGGAGCGTCAGTTAATGAGGATGATATGGGGAACAGGAGATGACGAAGAAGATGAGGCAGAAGGCGAGAAAGGCGAAAAGGGCCCAGTCGTAGACGTCGCGCCGGTCGATCTTGAAGCTGCTGCTGACTCTCCAGACAGGCGGGTGAAGCTCACCAGCGCTCTCACTGTAGCACTTACCGTGGCTTTGGCCATTGCCACCTTGGGAATCGGTTATAGGTCTCTCGCCTATGAGGTTGTGATTGATGGATCATACGTTCGCCTGGCGCTTATAGCTGTCAGCCCACTTCAGCTGTGGGTTGGCTACTTTTTTTTCCAGACCATTATTATCAACTTCTTCGAGATTTTTGGCCCCATTACTGCCGTCAACCAAAACAGCAAGTATTACTCAGGAGCGCCGCCAAAGCGACTTGACCGGGAACACCATACGTTGCCGCACGTTACCATCCAGATGCCGGTGTACAAGGAAGGTCTGAAAGCCGTCATTACTCCAACCGTCCAGTCGCTCAAGCAATGCATATCGACATACGAGCTTCAAGGCGGCTCTGCCAATATTTTTGTAAACGATGATGGTATGCAGCTCATCCCTCCCGAAGAGGCCCAGGCTCGTCGCGAATTCTACGATGAGAACAACATTGGTTGGGTGTCTCGACCTAAACACAACCCCAACCCCGAGGACGGCGAGCAACCATTCCTGCGTCGCGGAAAGTTCAAGAAGGCATCGAACATGAACTACGCCTTGATGGTCAGCAATCGCGTCGAGGATAAGCTAGCCCAAGTTCAAAGGTCTGCCACGTGGACACCGGAAAACGAATATGCAGCCTATGAACAGTGCCTTGCCGACGTCATGCAAGAGGACGAAGGCCGTACTTGGGCCGAAGGTAATATTCGCATCGGCGACTATATTCTAATCATCGACTCGGATACCCGTGTGCCTGAAGATTGTCTACTAGATGCCGTCAGTGAGATGGAACAATCACCCCAGGTTGCAATCTTACAGTTCTCTTCCGGCGTTATGCGAGTCAGCGAGTCGTTTTTCGAGGGAGGGTAAGTCTATAGTCCCTACGTTGTACCTCATCATAGCTTAGAACTAACATACTATAAGTGTCGAGTGGTTCACAAACCTGATCTACTCCGCTATTACCTATACTGTATCGATCGGCGATTCCGTTCCTTTCGTCGGCCACAACGCTATCCTACGCTGGTCCGCCATACAAGACGCCGCCTCGTACCAAGACGAAGACGGCTACGAAAAGTTCTGGTCCGAATCCCATGTCTCGGAGGATTTCGACATGTCTCTCCGACTGCAATGTGCCGGTTACAGTTGTCGTTTCGCTTCGTACACGGGTGAGGGGTTCCAGGAAGGAGTGTCTTTGACCGTGTACGACGAGCTGGCGCGTTGGGAGAAATACGCTTATGGCTGCAACGAGCTGGTGTTTCACCCTCTGCGATATTGGCCGACCCGGGGTCCGATCACGCCGCTCTTCCGGAAATTCCTGGGCTCCAGCATCCATCTCCCCAAGAAGATGACCATCTGCAGTTATATCGGGACGTACTACGCCATCGGTGCCTCGTGGATCATCACCCTGTTCAACTACTTCCTGACCGGCTTCTTCTATGGTCTGTACGACAAGTACTACCTCGACTCTTTCGCCATCTTCGTTTCCGTCATTGTCGTATTCACCGGTTTTGGTAACGTTGCGCTCGCTATCCTGCGGTACCGTCTCAACCAGAAGTCCCTCATTGGTGCCTGTAAGTTTTCCTCCTCTGTTATGTTGCAGATGGGGCCATAGAGACTAATATTCTTGTTTTCAGTCTGGGACAACGTCAGGTGGATTCCAGTGATGAGTATCTTCTTGGGTGGATTGTCGCTACACGTATCCCAGGCGATCTTGTGTCACTTCTTCGGCATCGACATGACCTGGGGTGCGACAGCGAAGGAAATCGAAGAGGTCAACTTCCTCGATGAGATACCCAAGTTGATCAAACGATTCAAGGGAACGTTCATCTTCTGCTTCGGTACCGTCGGCCTCATTGTTGCCGGTATCTACGGCTTCCCCGTGGAATGGCGTATCACCTACTTCGCGTCCATCTTCCCTCTCGCCTGGCTGATAGCTTGCCACTTCCTCCTCCCTGTCGTTCTTAACCCTGCTTTGATGGTGTTCGCTTGGTAGTTTCTTCATCGTAATGCCATGCGGTACTCGTCTTAGCGTGATACACTATCCTTCATCCACACATAATGTGTAATTGATTTTTTAATTTTCTCGAGCTATATATCCACACCAGGGACAGCAAAGGAGTTAGTATAGACAGGGACCAAGAGAGGGCGTTTACGTTTGGAATATTGGGGACTTCGGGAATGAAGGACGGACTGGTTGATATATTCATGGGTTTATTTTGTTGATGAAAGGCGGCCGCTGGTCACAGACAGCGTCGTTTTTGGGCACCGATGGTTGGATACATACAGTCGGATACAGGCGCGCTTGACGGAATGAATGTGGCAGCCTGGTATATATAACGGCCACTAGACTATATAATAATCGGCTGATGTCCTTAAACTCACTTCTGAGAAGCCACTTAATGCGAGATGTTTCTCGGAATTCAAGCTGACCATGTGGTAACAAGGGCTACCTTGTCATTACAGATAGGACCTGAGGGCTAGAACAGTACATACTATATTATTAGCGGAATCCGTTCCAGATCCCATGAATAGACCCCTCAACTCAAGAAAACAGGGAAACACAACTCTTAAGCAGGTTTTCTCCTCGTCCGGATACTCGATTGTCTTACCCGTGACTGATTATCTTCAGAGGCCCCACAAGCCGATGCATAGGGTATGCGGCAACGAAGCACCCATCGTATGATACCGCCCACCTCAACACTACACTACCCTTTACCGCTCCGACAATCTCCCTCCGACACGTCCCGAGCATGGCATTCATCTCTAATTGATTGTAAATATCCAAATCGTCTATCTCTGATTCCATTTCGTCGTAACGTGAAGCGATATCTTGTTTTTACTGTCCCTGACGACCTGGCTTGTGGGGAGCCTCCTACGCGAGAAGAAGATCGATTTCCCAGGCCGATCAGAAAGCCTGACCAGTAAAAGAAGACAGACAGACAGGCAGGCAGGTCGAAGCAGGCGTCCACTCAATGCGCGTCTATCTGTAGTCAACATCACATATTGATGTCCCCTGTTCCCTGTCTATCTATTGATACCCGCCCGGCGCGACAGCCTGCCTATGGGATCAACTCCATTAGATCCAGCTTCCTACGCGACTCCTCGAATTGAACTTCTTGCGCTAATATATTGAACCAGGAAACCGAACCAGGAAACTGAAGCATACTAAAATCGGATGGAGATGCCTGAATAGGCTGCCATGCGACTCGCATCTGGCTCGTCAGTACTTAGCAAGGAGTGGTAGGCTTCTCTCTGAGTAGCAAGGCATCAACAATGCCATGGTCAAAATTATGCACGCGCATATCTATGGTTCGCTAACGAGAACAGCATCTCCTCAGGGGGCATCGCTTAATGAGATGAGCGAACAAAGGTTGTCCGAGGCCCTATTCACATCTCGTAGTGCAGATAGCCTCTATTACCTGACACTCAGGTCGTTGTGAAGGCTTCTGACAACATGCCTTACGTCTCTTTTTTGAGCAGCTCGATGTTACATGCTAGTATATGTTCAATAGCAAATATAAACAAACTAAGTCGCTCTCTTCCGCTGACATCCCTTTCCACAGTCCTCCAAAGACATGAAAAGACTTTTTCTCTCTATAGGCGAAGTCTCTATGCTACGATAGTCATCGTATCCCATGCAATCATCGTTCGTTACTCGTTCATCTTCTAAGGCAGCATAATTCCATATCAGTGATCCGCTATCCATCTACTGCACGCCTGAAACGGTCCAAATCTTGATCGCTGCGTCGCCACCAGTACTCGCAATCTTATTCTCACCAACCCAGGTCACACCGTTCACACCGTCCTTATGTGCATTCAACACATTGACTCTAGCGCCAGGCTTCGCGAGACTCCAGACATAAACGTGGGTATCCAGGGCACCGCTGACGGCTTGGGTGCCTGCGTTATTCCAGGCAATGCTCGTAACACGACCGGTGTGCGCAGACCACCGGTCCGTGACAAGTTGTAGGCCGTCCGTCTTGTAAGCGTAGATTTTACCGTTCTGGTTACCTGCGGCGAGCAGAGAACCATCCTTCGAGAAGGCTACAGTTGAGATCTGTGCAACTGAGTCTTTTGCCTCGCTTACCAATGTAAGCTTGTTGCCGGCGCCAATCTTGTATAATCGAACCGCGTTACTGTTTGTGCCGAGAGCGACGAATGAGCCGTGAGCCGCGATGGCGGTCGGCTGCGAGTCTTTAACGTCGAGCTTGCCTACAAGTTGGCCTTTCTCGTAGATCTCAACACCAGCCATAGTAGCGACATAAACACGACCATCTGCAGCAGCGACACCCTTGGGTTGTGCAGACAGCTTCGGAGCCTCGCCAGCAAATGTCTTCGTGGACACGTCTATTGTGCGCAGCGTGTCGTCCCAGCCGACGCTGTACGCCTGTCCCGATGCTGATGCAAAGTCAGTAATCTGGTTTGTGTGGCTCTGACCGTCGATAACCGTGCCAACTCCTGAAGCTATATCCCAGGTACACACTTTGCCGTCAAAGCTTCCAGTCCATAATGTGTCGCCATTGCCGCCCAGGGCTGTGATGCTCTTATTGTGCCCTTGAACCGTCTTGACTGGCTTGTCACTTTTTTCGTTCAAGTAGTTAAGGTCACCGCCAAGACTTAGGCTGATAATCAAACCGTCGCTCCGTCCTTGAGGCCAGACAACACCAACTTGTTGATCATCAACATTGACAGCATCTCCGCCAAATCTCCAGGTCCGCAAGACTGTGCCAGATTCCACATCCCACATCTTGACCGTCTGATCCGCGCTGGCAGTAACGAATCTCTTAGAGTCACTTGACCAACTGGCAGAAAATACACTTCCAGTATGTTCGCCTTCGCCAATCGTTCTTGCATGATCAAACCCCTTCGGGCTCTTCTCTTCATTGAAGGTGTATAGTTGGATCCGTTTGTCGGCCCCCACAGTGACCAGTTTGCTGCCATCCGGCGAAATCGCAGCGCCAAGTACAAAACCCTTATGCAGGCCGTCCGCCTTCGACTGGAAATGAAGGGGACTAGGGACGTTCCCCAAGAAACATACAGACGCATCATCGCTCACGGTCACAGCAGAAATGGCGCGCACCGTCCTTTCTGTGGGTCGTATAGCGACAGCATTAACAACTTTAGAGTGGCCTGTTACCTCTCCTACTTTTCCGCCGGTGATGTTAAATGCGTGTCCAAACTTTTCGCGACCATCGCCAACCGCTATGACTCGGTCTCCATCGCTGGCAAATGCTATATCGTTTACTCGCCCGGAGAATGCCGGCCACTCATCTTGAAAGAAGTATCATTAGTTGGGCTGATAAACAGTGACCACGTAACGAAGCCCAGCTCACCCTTTTTCTTAATTCCGTCTTTTGTCGAGGCCCATACTCGAACCAAGCCAGTCACATCTCCGCTTGCGATCCTGTATTCGGGTACGATATTGGGCAAGGGAGCAATCCGAGCAACTGTTGTTTGCGCAGTGTGTTCGGTATACTGTATACAATCTGATGGATCATCGATGGAACGCAGGTATATCGATTTGCCAGACTTGTGACCGTTAGATCAAGCTCTAGGAATAAGACGAAAGTGCAAGATTACTCACTGCATAGGCAATTTTCGTGCCAGTAGGGTCAGTAGATAGCTGTGTCGGTTGTCCTCGAACTGTCACTGGCGACGCAGCCAGGGTCTTCTCGATCGTGATTGGCATCTTGACGTATAAATCGCGGGCAGTAACAGAAAAAAGGAATCAGTATTTGGGAAAAGTACGAAGTTCCCTCGACGTTTCAGAGAGGCCACTAGAACGGCTTTTGTAGAGAAAAGAAGGCGTCGACTACTGGGTAGATATCTGTTTGCCTAAACATCGCTACCTTCCATTTGGCTTCAAACGTAATGACGCGGGGCAAGCTCCATGCAGGTACACTATTACTTGCTTGCCTGTGACAAGAGTGCGGGGCAGTTTACATACTACGGCAGGTGGCTGGATTTTGGAGCCTATGTTGTGGCTGAAACGCAACGCGTCAGGCACTGTAGCAGCCAGACTAATTTAGATCATGCTTTCTGAAGCAATCACAGCGAATACTGGTTGTTGGCTGTTTAAGTGATCACCATTCATTCCCCATCTACAAATACATCCTCAATCCTGATCGCATGATGACGATTGGGAAATCAAAACTTTTGGTGTATTGAGGGTGCTGCTACCTTGCTTGACTCTCAATCTAAGAGAGAAATGATGGCATACATCTCCCGTAGCAGATTGAGAATATCGTGACGACAAGGCGGCACAACCGGCCACTTGCAGTCAGCAGAGACATCTCGTCAAATCAGACCATAAAACCAGACCGCCAAATGTACTGTCCTCGTGCAAACCCATTCGCAAACTGTTAACATAACAAAAGAAAATTTGGTCTCCAGGCAGTCTACCAAGAAGACGTACCCCATCCACCAGAATCCACGTTAGCGGTGGCCTCCTTCATCCATTCACTCGAAGTTGGTTCTCCAGTTCCTTCACCAAAACCACCTCCAGCTGCAGAATCGTCGTTGCCAGCGTCAAAGGTCTCGGGAGCCACCGTGTCCTTCTTGCACCGAAACTTAGGGTGACCCATCTCACCACAGTTTTGGCATTGAACGCGGCTATCTATCATGACACATTAGCAATATATCTCCTGGCGGCAGTGATCACCAAGCTTGTTGAATACTTACAATCGCGGGGCTTGGGACAGTCGCGACTACCATGGCCGTACTCGTCACAGTTGCGACATTGAACCTTAGACATATCCTTAGGCTCGGTGCATTCTCTAGAGGTATGACCTTCCTGATTGCAATTACGGCAAATGATCTTCTTTGGCTCCGTGCAATCGCGAGCTGAGTGTCCTTCTTGGCCACAGTTGAAGCATCCTTGAGAACCACCTCCACCTCCCTGAGGACAGTCTCTCGAGAAGTGGCCCGCTATCATGTACGGTTAGACTGTCCGATACTCTTCATTCATTAGATAGACTTACTCTCGCCGCATTTGCGGCACTCAACGTCGGGTCCTGCAACTCGAGGTTCGGGGCCTAGTAAATTATCAGTACATGTAGTTACCTCACAAACAATTCCGAGACATGGGATCACTAACAATCAGCAGCCTTGTGTCCGCCCTTACTACAGCACGACCATTAGGTTAGTATTCCGTTCATGGATAGCCAGATGCAAATAACGAGTTCAAATAGAACATACCCGCAGTTTTTGCAGGCGAACTTGTCAACACGTTCTTGAGGGCCTAATCAACGTTAGTCGGTACACTAAACCTAGTAATTCCTGGATACTCACAGTCACGAATGCGATGTCCGGGTTCGTTGCAATTGAAACACATAATAACGACTCTCTCCTTTTCCATCTTCTCCTGTGGACAATTCTTGGCGATATGACCAAGCTCACTACAGTTAGAGCATTTGGAGAGACCTCTGCCAACGGGATCACCAGCGTCGGCCAAGCGCTCCATATTCTCCTCAGGGCTGCTAGGCCAGAATTCTCGCTCACGAGGACGAGCGGGTTTGTCATCAAATCGATAATTGACTTTGTACTTCTTGTTCAGGTTGCCTTGGAGATCCATGTTGGTCAGGGTGGAAATCATGGATTGATTCTCCATAGCGATCAGATAAACGCCAATCTCTTGCATTCGGAAAGCTGTCTCCAATTCAGCATAAGTAATGTCCGGGCATGCCTTGACATATTGCTGGATAGCTTCTTTGACGTCGTCCATATCACGCTCCTTTACGCCCTCTAAGATCTTGTCCCAAGCCGTTTCCGCCTTCACCTCTTCGACGTGGGATCGATCGACCTTTCGTGGGTTCTGGCATTCAGTAGCCATATGTCCTAGCCGCGTTCATCTCTTAGCGAAAACTAAAACTAAAAAACGGATATGTAATAGTACTCACCTTCCTGCTGGCAGTTTCTGCAGACCTCGGCAGGCTTCGTAGGGCAATCCTTGGCCATATGACCTTCCTGATGACAGTGACGGCACTCGCCAGTAAACTCACGAGGGGGCGCAGTTGGGCAATCTCGAACAACATGTCCCTCCTCATTGCAATGTCGACATTTCATGACGCGAGGGTTTGGACAGTCTGCTTTGTTGTGGCTAGAAGACGAAGTGAGAATGCCATCATTTCTTCGAATTTTCATGGTTCAACTTACCCTTCCTGACCACAGTTGAAGCAGGCACCACCGCCACCTCCACCTCGTGCGTCAACATCGTTCGCATCATCTCCACCGAAAGATGCGGCAGCTCCTCCACCATTGGCGCCGGCGTTGTCATTCCAAGCATCGTCAACGGGACCTTCCTTCCATTGGTTGTCAGTAGGCTCATCATTCCACTTCGCCTCACCAGCGTTGCTGGGAGCCGGTGCCCATTCAGACATGTTGAGTGATGGTATGCTTGATAGCTAGTCAGTATGAAGGTGCACCGAAATTGGAAAAAAGAGAGTACTGTGTTGAAGAGGTGTGTTGGGATTCGGGTCAGGATGGGGCCGGGGAAACTAGGAGGTGGAAATTGAAGAAGAGAGTGATTGAGTCTGGCAGGCGCTGGATTATCATTTGTGAATGTATGCTTGACGTTAACAATCGTCATATGTCTCAGATAAAGGACTAGAACAACAGGAAGAAGAGGCAAATGAAGTAAAACGAGGACCTGTACCGGCGTGTGAGTAATACCAGCGCACCTTGACCAGTGCGTATGTTTATTGTCGACAGTGGAATGGATGTATTGATAGACTGCAATGAGCGTGTTCGCTGAAGGGCAAGTTGCAAAGGCAACAGAAGAATGGAGATGGATTTCTGGCTGTAGATATAGTGATTTAAGAAAGGTGCAGGACAGGTTTATTGTGTAAGGCTAAGGTAGGCATATATCGAGAAGGAGATATAAGAGGGATGACTCACTGTACACAGGTGTTGTGTTGTCAAAGCCTGATCAAGATCTCAAAACTTGCGCCGCAGAGCTGACGTTAGATGAAAAGAGTCCTGTGAGGCAATGAGACTGTTAGGAGACTGAACATCAGAGCCAGGGTTGATAGAAAAGGCTATTGGACTCAAAGTGTTGATGTTGAAACAAAAAGATCAGGTAAGGTAGGTACCTGGGAACAGGTTGTAACACGCAGTCAGCGGCTAAGGTAATGGGGGCATGCGAGGAAATTCTCCAAAAATGATGGTATATATGGAGGTACCTACCCAGGTTGTGGAAAGTGCTGCCTGGTTGTGCAGGAAAGATATCGTCTGGGAAGGTACCTGCTGGGTTACAGAAAACAAGGGAAGCAAGTAGGTGCCTTTCGAGTTCTACTCCCAAGATGCCTGTAAGTAGATTAGATTAGATTGGAGTCATAATCTGCGCATCTAAGAATAAGTGATGAAAGGTTTTTACGAAAAACGAAGAGTTGCCTTGAAAAGACAGAAGGTAGAAACTCACGCCTGTAGATCAGTGCTGCCGTTTGTAATTGGCAAGTAGACGAATCTACTTCAATTCTTAGGCAAATGCAATACTGTAATGGTTATGACCGGAAGTATTAGCTTGAGAGTGTGCCGAGGATCAATTTTGCTGAGTTGCTATGTTGAGTCCGTGGAGTTACCTGTATAAGAGCTGATAGCATGCACCTATTCGATATTTTTTTTATCCAGTCATTGATTGTTATTGGTGAAGATCTGTATAAAATCCCTTGGCAATGCGATGTTCAAGTTCTGGTGCTGAATCCAGCATGATTAATGATATAACGTGAACTGGACAGTTGTGACAAGGGCTTGCATACAAGGGCTTGGAACGATATATTCTATTCCACTAACAATTCTCTTTGGGTCTAAAGGAGTCCTTCGTTCCTACTTTCCGTCGAAACTCAACTTCGACGTATGCCCTCTACTTATACACGAAGAATTCAAAGATTAATTGTTTGCCACTGCTCCGATCAAGCTCCGATCCTCTCCCTTACAGCCTCTCGAATCTACCAACCAATAACTGCCATGCCCTTTCCCAGGTGCCTTAACGGGACGGGTCAGGCCTTGACAGGTCTCTGGTGGTCTTGGCTGTGTGACAACAGTTGTCTTCAGGCGGCGTTGGTGTCTTTTCCCCTCAACGACGCCGTGGCCGCCCTAAGCCCTAGCTAAGATAGGCTTTGAAGCATTCGATCCGATACATATGCTCGAGTGGTTCTACAATATTAGCCAACTGAATAATATTAGCTACAAGCGTTACTGGGGATCACTTGAAAAACACAGAAAGAGCAATTTAAGCGGAATACTCCTGTATTGCGAAGACAATTCAGCAACGCCTTGGAACCCTGGATGACTTTCATAGCATAAGCTATTATTGCATCGTTGATGTTGAGGCAATACACTAAAGTTCGGATCTTCTCATTATTTGGGACTTAGGACAGACATTATCTCCTGAACTAGAGTTTCCTATTTGTAATCGTCGTGATTGAATGCGTTGCACAACTCAACCGTATTATCTGAGCTTGATGAAATGAATCGAGCATCTGGACTGTACCGGTAAATCAGAGCAAGTGTGGTACTTAGGGCTCCATATCTTCGAAAGACGTGTTTTGAAGAGTGACATATCTTTGAAAGCCTGGAAGCGCATTAAATCTTCGACGATTGGTTCATTGCGAGAGTGTTATTCTTCCCTGTAGGTTCAGTGCAAGAGAAGAGCTTTGGTATTTGGCGTTAACTCGGGGTTGTAACAACTTTCAGTCCTAACATAGGTGATTCATTGGTATGGAAGGGGGGAGATAGAAAATAACGACGCAAAATGGTTTGAAGCTCCGGAGGGTAGGTTTGTAGTAGAGGTAGGGATGGGAGGGATGTTTCATAGAGCTTCAGGCAGCCTGAGCTGCGTGTCGTAGTTGCATCACTTAGTATTAGACATGCGAATAGGACTGTGTCAAGTGAGCAGACTGTCTCGGCCTCAATCTTACGCTAGGCGAAACACGTCTCACCCTAGCGAAGTGGATCTAAGAAAAGTGAAGCAATCGTGACATCTCTTAGAAAATTGTTCGAAATGGAGTATAGTACTCATATCTTATCGTCGTAATCTAGCGCGTAGTCTTCGGAAGATGGCGTTTGCTCTTTTGCATACTTGGGCAGCTCTGGAGCAGCTGCCAGAGAACATTAAATATCGTAGACAGTGTTACATGAGGTGAAAATGGTCACCAGGAGTACCCTACAGAGCCTGATTAATAGATTCCTGATGAGCTTCATCAAATATGGAATGAACGGCTGTGGTGTTAGGACCTTAGTACATACCTCGTAGACTTAATGAGCAAACTCTGGTTTCTGCTCAACATTTATCAAACAGAGATGCCACTTTGATAGTTATTCCTAGCAATTTTCTTAAGTAACTCGGTAACGGGCCATCGATATCTTATGGTTTTTAGAGGCTACAACAGGTCGCTTTCCAGAATGAAGCAATTCGACAAAATCCTGTTATCGTCTTGATACTAACTAGCACACGATGAATCAGATTAAGACATGAAGTTATCATCGTTGAAATTAATACGACAAGTAATCAAATAAGTCTAGATCAGAGATCAGCCTGCTAGGGTAGATAATTGAATCACGATACCCAATAGACCTTGGGCCATACGCCACGTTCTAACCGAAGCCATTAGGTAGACAAAAAGATGAATCTAGTTATTCGTGATCCCGCTAGTTAATACCGCTGGTCTGATGTCTGGCGATTGCAACCACTGTACCTGATCGACAGGGTGTGCACATACATACGACAAGCTGCGGGGCCTTTTCTGGATGCCATAGGGCTGGGTACGTAGCATATCTCGGGTTTTTGCGAAGAAAGCAAGTTGCACCTGCGCGGCTCTGCGCGCACGGTTATTTTCATTACAATCGACGTGGCATGCTGATATCTCGAATGGGATGTTGCAAGGTTAATAATTATCTATATTAAATCAAGCTCATGTGAGAGTACTTAAACAGAGGGAAGAATTATTAGGTAAGGACGACTCAGGGGGGCCTGTTGATTCAGCCCCACTCAAGTTGCCCCTGGTCTAAGCTCGGTACCTGCAGAAGTGCACTACTGCTTTCGGCCAACACATCATCTGTCAAGCTGCACTACCTAACCTACCTCTACACATTATACATGTTTATTGCTACGTTGTCCCAACATGTCTTTCCAAGTGTTTACATATCACAGGTCAGCAAAATACTATCGGTATACTACTACACGTACTTGTAGTATAAGATGGCCCTGGTGCCTGACATATGAGTCCCTCCTTAGGGGCATTTGGTGTCGCCTCTAGGAAAACCTTGGAAGGTAGTACCTTTATTTCTCCCTACTTAATTGGGCTCAGGGAGAAAACTTTAAAAGGACCAGTGGTGAGCTAATTTCCCTTGCAGCGACGACCGGGGTTGCACGAGCCGCTATTGGTCGAACCCCTGACCAGATCGTGTTGTACCTGCATTAGACATCGCGCACAGCGAACCCCGGTCCAACGTCCCTTGGCAGCTCAGATAACTGAGTCCTTCACTTCAACCTGTATTTCTCGTCAAAAACAAGCCCAACGTATGCGCCTAGATAATGGCTGATTCATTGATTAAGAATAATATCTTACTGTTGAGACACAAAATAGAATGTCTATTAGTATCCAGAACAAGGGCGTGACCGCCACTATTTCTCGTATCTCTAGAGCAAATTAGAGATATAAAAGACAACCTGGAATAATACGACAGACACGATGCCCAATTGGGTAGTCAATGTTGGCTTTGAGATACTGTAGAAACAGCAACAATGAGATAAGTACTGGAGCATGTGGCAAGTGCTTTCCGCTACTTCAGTCTGAGCCTAATCGGGTCCAGATGTTGTAGGGGGTTGATGGACCGTTCTCCTTGATTCATGGGGTTTAGTACGCTACTGTAAATAGCGTATCTCGTGGTGCAAGGTCTCGCAGGTCGGAGGCCCACCCACACTTATTAAAGAGCCTAAAGCCAGGCCCACATGGCTACAACGCACAGATAGGTACAGGCACCCCAACCCATGCTGGCTCTTTCATCTGCGCATCTGTTATATAAGTCCTTTGCTCGTTGAACTCCTCGTCGTCTTTTCTTCCTTCTCCTACCCACCCACACTCAGTCACTCATTCACCAACCCTGACTTTACAGTCAATTTCATTCGTTACGAATATACATACCAGATACCTATAATCCTCGACTACCAACTCTTACCCGAGTTTAATACCCCTTCAATCAGTCAAAATGAAGTTCGCTATTGCTACTGCTGCCCTCGTTGCTGGCGTCTCTGCCAGCTACCCTGCCTACTCGGCTGCTCCCAACGTGACCTCCTACACCACCCAGGTCGTCACCTCTTACGAGACCTACTGCCCAGGCCCTACTCAGATCACCTACGGCACCAACACCTACACTGTCACCGAGGTACGCGACAAATCTAGACGAAC
This sequence comes from Xylaria cubensis, assembly GCA_022385715.1. NCBI lineage: Eukaryota > Fungi > Ascomycota > Sordariomycetes > Xylariales > Xylariaceae > Xylaria > Xylaria cubensis. The sequence continues at coordinate 196,276 of MU279028.1, read as the reverse complement.
TTGACTTCCCCATAGTACTGGAGAGTGGTGTTGAGAAATCAACACACGCGACAGGATAAATGGGCAGAACTTCGTTTCGCGGACACTTGATCTGAGAATTACAGGCTAACATAGTTTCAGCCTACTACTCTGACCATCACTGACTGCCCCTGCACTGTCAGCGTGCCTGTCTTGACCACCTCTTCCGTTATCTGCTCTACCTGGTAAGAAGACACAGCTACTCGGAGACAGAACCTAGATGGCTAATTATTTAACAGCAGCAGCGCCAGCGCTAGTGCCAGCGTCAGCGTCAGTGTCCCGGCCTACCCTACCGTCAGCGTTCCCTCTGTTCCTTCCTACCCGTCTGCCAACAGCAGCGTTGTCTACCCGGCTACCACCCCTGAGTCACCTGCTGGTACTGGAGGTGTCTACCCCACCTCCACTCCTAGCACTTCGCCTATCCCCACTGCTGGTGCTGGAAAGGTTGCTACCCTCTCCGGTGCTGCTTTCGCTGGTCTCATGGGCCTGGTTGCGTTCGCTCTCTAAGCGCGCATCTCGAATCCTGCTCGCGTCTATGGTCTACGATTCTCTTATAGACTAATAATACTTAATCGTGGGGGAGTGGTAAATACCCAATCGGAAAGCAAAAGATCATGACGGGAACCCAGCCGGAGTTGGTTTGGAAGTGGAGTTCTTATGAACAAGGGAGGAATTTTAGTACGGCATATTGTATTTTTGCATCACATGGAGCTTGCTCCGGTATGCCCGCAGAAAGTTTATGATTCTTGTATCTTGTTTCGGTGTTAAGGACGAAGACAATAACATAGGATACACCATGGACAACATGTGCGGTCTCCAAAGCGAGTTGGGAATGGGACACAAGGAAACAATTCTTGAATACTAGGTTGCTCTGTGCGATCTTGGACAAAATCAAACCCCATTACCATCCGCGTCTATTCGTCTTCGTCTTCGGATCAAGAATGTCGTCCCACTGTGCTTTTGCAGCCAACTGGAACGATTTCCTTCGAAATTTTGTGTACAAACTTCGCATATTGTGTAACTAGGACGGAGCCAGCAACTTGAGCACAGAATTGGCACTCTTCTCTGGATGTTTTATTGGCCTCTGGAAAAGTCTGGGACTCTCCCTTAGCTTGGCAATGTCTTCCTGTATGGTACAAAAGCAATGCCAACAATATGGAGGCTAAGTTTTGGTCCACCACACTTGTATCAAGCACTTTGCTTATTCGCTGCTATGAGGTTCGGATGTGTTACATTCAACATACGTAAGGGGGTCAACCCAAGGCTGGCGCAGCGCAACTCAGACGAGTTCACCTGATCGACTAATTGGCCATTCGTCGATAACCGCAAATATCCTGACCTAAGACAGTAGTCATGTCTCATAGATTGGTCTTACAAGCTGTGCTAGACAGCGCGATTCTCCCCTCGCTATTGATATTGACCGGGTGTTTTTCTGCAAGATCCGGATCGTGTCGTGTTTGGCCATGAGTCATATGATCGGCTTCTGATCGATCATCGTCAGGTGGTGATCTGGGCCGATCCGGACTCTACCGAGCCAATATCGTTCGCGCTGAGAGCGACGATCAGCTGCTGTAGTTCCAATTTCTGCCAGCTGAGCTCAGTTAGTTAATCCAGCAAGTAACTAAAGTGAATTGAAGCAACTCGCTCAGTGATGGCTGGCTGAAAAGGACCGGAACATTGATAAGTACCGAGACATGTGGTCTGAAGCGTTGTCGTCACAAAGTGTAACATGTTTCTGCGCCACGCGGTCGTCTCGGCCTTGTTTCCCACCTACGAGACACGTGTTTGTTCGGGATATATAGTTTGCAAAAGCATGGTTACATTGACTCATCAAGTGAGTACATCGCGTCATACTTGTCTTGTGGATTGGTCGCATCGTATTCTCGTACCCTCTTCTTTCCAGACGCTCTGATCCGATGCTACCATCCCTGTGGCCCCATTTACTCTCAGGGTAGAAAGGAGCAACCAAGGGAAGCTGTCCGTGATAATGGTTAAGCGTGCTTGATAGGCCATTATTGTTGAAACGAGTGTCATTATCTTTTGTTTGGCGTGGACGTTCCGATCCTTGGCTTAGCACGTCCTTAGGCTTGCCCCTGATGGGGTTTGAATAACAACACTTAGTATATTTAATTCAGTTATTACGGCAAATTCATTTGGTGCTACCCTGTCGCCCGTACTCGGAAGATGTAGTATAATTGCACACCATCATAAGAGGGATGAAACTTAACTACCACGGTCGATTGTAGGAATCCTTACGGAATCCGTCGCCTCAATCATATAAGTTAACCAAGCGTCAAGCTAAACATTTCTCGCATCGTCCTGAAGTCGTTTGAATGCTTCCAATACAGAATTTACTGGACCTCGCGCGTGCTTTGAGCCCAGTGATGTCGCCTCTTGCCGTAAAGATCGCCGCTGGTTAAAATTTTGAGCTGTCAAGCTCGCAGCAAGCTCAAGGGCTACAAAGATGGCATACAAGTCGGTATCGAGATCGGTCTCGGGGCGCATAGTGTTGAACATGACTGGAGCTCTGTACTGCTCAGGAACTGTTCGTTGATATTGATAATGCTTCTGGAAAACCAAGCATCTCTGCTGTCTTCGATAGACTCATCATGACTTAGATAGCTAGGAGATATTGACATTATATATTAGCCGACTCGTAAGGTAAGCTTAAGACCTTAATGTTCAGTAGTGTAAATTTAAGCGCTTCAATTATCAGTGACCTAGGTATCAAATTCATTACGATAGTTCCAGAGCAACGGCGCTCTAACTGTCTTGAACTGATGACGGACGGCACTTTCAATTAATGAGCGCTTGTATTAGCCGTTGGCAGCAACATATATCACGCGGGGAGATTAGGTACAGCGCCGCTCTCCTAGACTGTTATGCACCTCTGATTCCCTTCAAATCCAAACCTCGAAACCTTCCAACTATCCATAAAGATCGAGCTCAAGATATGCTTCATGCAGCTCTCTGTCGTAAGCACGGGCTATACTATCCCCACCTTATCATCAATCCATTCTGTAGTGACGACTCGCATAGTCCGAGGATAATGAAACTTTATCACGGGTGGAAGAGACACGTAGAACAACCACTCCTTTTCATATAAAAGATGTGCAAAGGGATACTATTCATGGAGTGAAATATGTTTTCATTAATCTTGTCGGAGAGAGCTTCTTAAATAGGGATGATTGTCTCTCGAAAAGATGTAATTTTTAGTCTTTGAATGGTTATGGTCACTGTGTAAAATGGAGAAATTCTGTCTAGTCACAAGTTGGCTGAACTGTCCCGTTCCTAGTCCTACCCGTATTCGACATAACAAATAAAATTGCATGGATTATATTACCCATGTAGTCAGACATGTACGGGATGATATTGATATGAGAATGAGTGTCGAAGAAGAGTTTGCACTTGATCCTCGTTGGCTGAATGTGCACGAGTAAGGAGGTCTGCGGACTACATGTAAGCATATGCAGTGATCGAGAGACTCCGGTGAACAAGGTCCTATAGCTCTCGGTAGGAGAATTTGAAATTGAAAACACTGATAGACGCGGTCTGAATAACCTGCCTCTCATACAATAACGAATGAAATCTGAGGCTTCCATAATACAATAGTGATCGATTGTTTCACGAAAGAATTGCGTCACGTAGTCAGATCTGTCAATATTCGGGATGGTTCAGAATTTCGTTCGGAATCAATATGCCAATTTGCGCCAACCATGTATGAACCGATCAAGGAGTCATAATTCAACGCCTATCTGATGACCAGTCTATCCTCATGATCTGCATCATTTGTCGTGCCCCTCGAACGGCCTGGTATCGGCCCAGCAGCTAATCCCCAAGCATTCGATCGTGCGGTATCCGACTTAGACAGCACGGATCATGGCTGGTCGAGGAAGTCCGTAAAATACGCCCAAATCCATTGCAAACTTTCCACCGATCGCTGCCATCCAGCCCCGCTTATCGCAGACGTCTCGCTTCTCTCTCGGACTCGAGTAGGCACAGGATGTCGTCCTCACGAACTATAAAATGGAAGACAGGTTAGCACCCTTGTTTCGTGGCATGGGAGGGCGTATATCGTATGGATAATTGACATACCGGGTCCCTTGACGTTTCGGATGATCGAACGGGTCTGGTCCTCAAGGAACTCGACGCGAACCTGGGTAACACCACCGCGAGAGCCTGTCGACTACTGTTAGCCTCCCATCCTAGACCTTTGACATGGTGCGAAAGTGCTGGCTGTTCGTACCGGTACGGCCGAGGACGCGGGTGACCTTGACGAGCTTAACGGGTTGCTTATCCATTTTCGCACTTAATTTTGGCGGTTTTGGGTGTGATGGACTGGTCGTAGAGGCAAGGTGAGCGGTTGGTGACTGATAGTGCGCAATGTGGTTGCTTGGAGGAATTGGACACCCCACGATACAATGGGTGGACCCGCTCTGCTGCGAAAATAATTTTGGTGCGCACCAATTTCGATGTTGGCGGTGGATTGTCGGGTTGGCGAGCATGCACATGATTTGATTGGCTGGAAGGAACTACCTTTTTCCTATCTTATCTGTGGACGGTTCCTATCTCCCCGCCCAGGCTTGCCTAGGTACCTACCTTATCTCGACCCGCCTGCTGACGCAAGTCTTGCAGAATCGGGACGAGGAAGACGAGGAAGAGTGAACCATTCCCTTGGTTCAAGCAAGTTAACCACAATGATCAACCGAAGCAACTGCCCGCTCACTGGCCGGCGACAGTAGGGATCAGATGATCGAACCACTGTTAGCCTGCAGGCAACCTAAGGACAAGCTGCCAGATACTACATCATACCTCGATTGAACCGGTGTACAACAATCTCTGCAGTCCATCAGTATCAAGATTAAACATCACCACTCAGCTCTAGTTTCTCCCCTTGTTTATCGCTTCGTGAAGTTAATGCACACCTGTGCTGAACGGTACTGTATGGTGATTTGCCGACCTGCTCTAAGACGCGTGCGGAGTAAGGTGGTAATGATTTACGCCGCCATACAGGGGACCCAGACCATGATGGTCAGATAACGTATATATGCTGGGCAGTCCGCTAGGTCTGCGATTGTCGCTCCTGTATCTCTTGCGCAGACCGACCGACCTCTTATTGCCGGACACATGATGAAAATGCCGACAAATCAAGACGAGAGGCAGTCAATAGATGACTCTGCCGAAAAGGCGACGGCGATGAGCCTTGAACCTAATGCTTCTGAAATTCAACAAGCGCCGAAACATGTAATCGATAACGACCCAGATGAGGCCTTGAAACTCGTAGCCGCCCAGTATGCATTCTAACCTTCGACTCGTATCTTGCGAGCTTCTGAGATTCTTCTCTCGTTTCAATACGTAGCAATAGCAGACTGCTGATTTCGGATAGTGCGGGCGAGACGATCTTGCTTAGTCCCGAAGAACAATCGAAGCTACTGAAGAAGATTGACTTCTCTATAATGCCTCTTTTGTGCATTGTCTATGGCTTGAACTATCTAGATAAGACGACGCTATCATACGCATCTATAGTGGGGTTCAAAGTGAGTTGCTCTATATGAAAAGCCAGGTCGTTAGGTTCTGACAGTTCTCCAACGTAGACGGACCTTAATATAGGAGGTATGTCTTTTACAATAACTTGGAGGCACCGAACAAAAGGTATTCTGACGTGACGTGAACCTTAGTTTCCGAATACAACTGGGTTGCGTCGATATTCTACTTTGGTTATCTCGTATGGGAATGGCCAACTAATTGGCTCCTTCAACGACTCCCTCTGGCCAAATATTCTGCTGTTAATGTGATACTATGGGGTTCAATCCTCGCTCTTCTAGCTGCTGTAAAGGTAGCGCACATATTCATTTGTATGACGATGGGCGATGCTAACGATCTGGCCTAGGACTTCAGAGGTGCCCTCGCTGTACGATTCTTCCTTGGTGCTGCTGAAGCCGCGGTCAGTCCAGGTTTCGTTCTTTTCACATCGCAATGGTACACTGCACCTGAACAAGGTACTCGAGTATCCTGGTGGTTCAGCTTCAACGGGTGGGGTCAAATATTGGGCGGCGCTGTTGCGTATGGCATTGCTGTAGGGACTGAGAAACACCCTCTCTCAATCGAGGGATGGCAATTGATCTTTCTTGTTTTCGGCCTGTTCACGGCTCTACTGGGTACCGTCTTTCTATACTGGATGCCCGATAGCCAACTTAATGCGAGGTTCCTCACAGAGCATGAGCGCCTCATGGCTGTTGAGCGAATACGTGGTGCGTACAGAAACATCCTATGCCTGATCCCTTGGACTCCTTTGCTTCGTATGATCTAGCGAGTTATGTGAGACTTGGCGATCTTTACTAATGAGGAGCATGTACGCAGTGAATAATCAAGGCGTGGGTAATAAGCATTTCAAGTGGTATCAGTGCAAGGAGGCTCTCACTGATCCGATGATCTGGGCGTTCGTACTTTTTGCCTTGCTTGCAAACATTCCAAATGGTAGGCAATATCAACAACCTACGTCTACCGGCCGCTGGCTAATATCTTGATAGGTGGCATAACGAATTATTTCTCGCAACTGATTGTCGCCTTTGGCTTCACCCCTAATCAGTCGCTGCTGTTGGGAATTCCGGCAGGGGCGGTACAGGTACTTACATTGATCGGGTTTGGATATCTTGGGCGTAGATTCAATAATCGTATAGTGAGCTTTGATGCTTCTACTGTACTTTGGTTCCCAGCACTAATAAAGATATAGTTGATTAACTCTCTAGGTCCTCTGCTCGCAATATTAGGTTTATTCTTAATCCGTTTCCTTCCTTCCGAAAACAGAGGGGGACGGCTCGCAGGATACTACCTTTGGGGATCTTCATCAACCGGCTTCGTATGCTTACTCAGTCTGATCTCATCCAATATTGCTGGATGGACAAAGAAAACGACGGCGGCAGCATGTTATCTCGTGGCCTACTGTGTCGGTAATGTAAGTATTAGAACTTCCCATGCGATTCAGGTTATGTATTTTATTTCTGCCGGAGTTCGTCCATCCATCTTCTTTCCTTCTTTCCCAACTTGGGCATATTGTGGTGGCATTAGAATGCTCACAAGTGGCAGATTATCGGCCCTCAGGTCTTTAGACCAGGTGACGCGCCTGCATACCATAATGCGATCACAGTTCTTTTGGTAACGTTCATTTTGGCGTATTTCATTATGATATTCATCTACTTCTGGTGTCGACGTCAGAATATCGCCAAAGCTTCTATACGAATGGCCCCTGGTTACAGTAAGATTGAAGGCCAGGAGTTTATGGACCTCACAGACCGTGAAAATCCCGAGTTCATTTATGCGCTATGAATTCGTAGATCTCAAACACGGTGTTACCGTTTTGTGTCATACGAACGACACAGCACGCTTATTTCAAGATAACTTGCAAATGATCACAGATATTCGAACGCCAGGTTTACAACGCACCTCTGTATAAACAGAATCTATAGTACCAGTATTCCCAAGATACCTCTATTGCCGTACCAGTCTAGTTGAAACACAGAACGCGAAGATTCTGTCAATACCCCATGTCAATGAATGTCCGTCCTATGCTCTCTCGAATCCAACCTAACCCAAACACCAAGACGACGACTCTCAAAGCCATTTATCGAATCTTGTACTTCACCCCTTCTCTAATTTTCTCCGCAACATCTAATGCCTCCTGTCTTGACGTTCTTGAAAACACATTCATGTATGCCACAAAGGTGTTCTTGCCATCTTTCGGATGAGGAATTCTCTGGCCTCTCTTCAACAAGCAGCCGTAGCGTCCGAGATGCTTTTCGAATTCTGGATGGCGCGTCAACAGCTCCGCACAGACATCGTCGGAGTCAAATATGCCCTCGCAAGCCGGGTCGAACTCAGCACGAATCATGACGAGGACAGTATGGTTCTGAGCCCCATTTGTGAAGGGCTGCGATAGAGCTGCTGCTCGTTCCTTGTCACCTATACCTAAAAGAAGCGAGATTCCCCAATAATCGATCCCATAGACCGACACAGGAGTCTGAGAAGCAAACAGCCCCGGTGGGCGTGGGTTTACTTCTATAATCCATGGAGTAGGCATGGCTGTCCTTGGTGCATCGTTTCCTTTAGTTATCGGGGTGTCCCATTGTCGCGGCCGTAAATCCACGATGTTACCCACAGACTGGTAACTGCATTTAGACTGATCAATACGCGCCTCAACATGCATGACACCATTTTTAAATCCAAGCTTCTGAAGGGTGTCTCCAACGGCGCTTCTCAAGGCTGCGAGCTCGTCATCGGGTAGCGCAGAGGGAAATACCATATTAGTCTCCTGGAAGTTCATGCGCTGATCTGGAGTGAGCCTCTTGGTCGCAGCCGTATCGTCAACATTTTTGCCAAGGTTGTTCACATCAGCACCCTTCGGGAAATCATCACAGATCTCGCTAAATAAGACCTCTCCATCGACAAATATCATGTTGACATCGACTTCGGGACCATCACAATATCTCTCCACCAACACCTTGTCCCCAACATCACTCTTACTCCTCCCGGATCTCCTCGCTGCCTCTATGGCTTCCTCAAGTTCGGCTTCGTCGCTTACGCGTGTGACGCCTTCGGAGTTAAGGCCGAAACACGGCTTGACAATCAATGGAAACTCGAGTTTGTTTTGAGGAGATCCGATAAGCGATAGCACGTCCTCAGTGTTTGAAGCGAGAAATGCGGGTCTGTTCTGGAATAACCCAAGCTTATACTTGTTTGTGGCTCTTTCGAAGGCCGAAGTTTGTTCGTGTGGAAGCCCGAGTCGTCTGGCGGCATTGCTTACAGGGACTTGCATGGCTTCGATGAATGTTGCCAGGCCGTCGATTTTTACCCCCTTATTTTTGGCCTTATAATCTTCCACAATCTTTATAAGCTCGTCCGCCGACGGGTCTGCCCACCACGACGAAGGAGCTGGAAGAAGTGTTTCGTACCATGAGGTGTAATTCCCTTTTGCTAACCATCCATCCGTTCGGTCGATAAAGACGAGGTCGATGCCTAGTGCTACAGCCGCGTGTCGCGCGAACTGTGTCCAACCACCACCCTCCGGGTCTTGATTGCTGCTACCGACAAGAATGAGGCGCTTACGAGTTACAGGCTCCGTTGATATCCAGGATATAGCGAGCTTGTCCTTGAAATCTGACTCTATCTCTGGGGAAAGATGGGAGGTGAATTTCGTGCTGTCGCCGAGACAGTCTCGGGCCGCGCTTGGTTTCAACAAGACCGCCCCGGCAGAAGCGCGAATGATATCAGGAAGTGAGATATCGCCGGGATGAAGAACAGAGCGAGTAAATACTTGGAGTGGAGAAGCGAATGATGCAGCTCTCTCGACCCAGAATGCGTCACGTAAACGAGAAGAGATGATATCGGATCTGATGATTGTACCGCTTTCCTGTGGGATCACGAATCTGACGATTGCGACTCCAAGATTAAGAGGTATTGTTGCGACACGGAGACACTCATCAAGGAAGTCAAATACTTCTGGCTGGACTTGCACTTTGTTGTAGGCGTCGATGCCTGTGCGAGCAGCAATCTCTCGGATCGCCGAAGTCGCTGAAAAGAAGACATCGATTGCTTGGAAAGGCGTGCTTCCTTCAAATTGGACAGTGGTGGGTTGAGATCTTGCCCATCTACACTCGAAATCGATTTCTCGAGCATCACCTTCGATCGTCAGTCAGGTTCGGAATCTATGTATCAGAATCGTTAATACTTACCTGCTGTTACGCACAGCGTCGTTGAGTGTGTATCGGCCATTTTCCCGACAATATGACTTCTGGTTCCGTTTATGGCGTTAAAAGTGTTCTCGAGTTGATGAGTACTCTAGAGAATGTTGCTTGTAGCGCGAACGTGAAGCCATTTTATATCCAAGTTCATCTCATCTCACCAAATTCTCTACACATTTCCCCTCTCCTGCTCGAGTAACAACAGAATGCCTTGCCTTACTGAGACAATTACCTTGAACGAATCAAAGCCACAGAATTGCAAATGACTTCTAAGAATCGAAGTTCAATTCCGTCCCTTTTCCCTTACCTCGCTCGAGCGGAGGATCTGGGTCCACCCTCATCATGAGACCATGGGTTGTTGGCTCACAGGCTTTGCTTGTGCTACAACAAGTCACTACCTCTAATTCACGTGCCAGCTCAACAACCGAAACACTTCGGCGGTATGTTAGTGGGTCGTCGATAAGTTACGAATTGGAAGTCACTGAGTAACTTGAGTATTACTATACGGCATTCAGTGTTTATTTTTACCGTTCCGCTTTACTACAAATCGCTATGCCATACCCCAGGCACCAATACCTGCCGTCGGCTGCTAGGACTAGCTGATCATTACTGTCAGGCTTTAAATAGCATTTAAAGACTTGTACCTCGAAGACACTGCCATTGCTAATAATAAGCTTCACCAACAGCTATTCTCGTGTGGTCGTTGAACGACGTAATTCACAAGTCTCAGCTTGGACCACCCCGTAAGGGGTGGGAGGATATCATCTGATCAGCCAGCACAGGGACGATAAGATGAGGTCTCACCGTATTCTATTGAGGCCTTTTCTGGCACGTGGGGCCATAGGGCTGAACGTGATTTATGATCTGCGAATGGGATCGGACGGGGCGCCGTGCCACACTCATGAAGCTTAGCAGTGCCGTATCTGCGGCGGGGTAAATGCGATGTTTCAGAACGTTGATATTGCTTTGGCGGAGATTGGAGGTTACTATCTGACTGGTTTCCAAACAGGCGGGATAAGTTGCACAAGGCTGAAGTCATTGTTGGTTTGGGGGCCATGTGATCCGGCGCCACAGTCGGGCTCCCGCTACTTTTGTGAAGTCCGGTGTCGTGAGACCAATGATGAAGTGAGCAGGCCTACATTATTATGATCTAACTGACCGCCGTTCTTATTATTGTGTTACAGGAGATCGACAAAAGTTCCATAGCCGGGGTGTCGTAATGATCTCAAGTTGATAAAGGGAGATGGTGGGGGATTCGGCTTAGCACAACAAGGGATCATTCGACTTCTAGTACATCATCCCAATCCTTCTAGTAACGAAAACCGGAACATTCGTTACCCGGCCCAGGTACAAGTTCTAGGAAGTAGTTGTATAACTTCTTTGGTCTACTGCCTTGGTGGAACCGAGTCGTCTTACTAGTCGCGTGTGTAATGACTCGGGATACACGACTGCGCTTATGCTGATTCTTGTTACACGATTCATAAGATTCAAGTTGTACTGCGCCTAAGTCGTACGTCTTGTACTAACTCAGTCTTCCGCCCTACGTGTCCTTCCAATACCCAAAAGTCGGAAGGAGAGAGGCCACTGTCTGAACGACTTGCATTTGCAAAGTTTATGGTACGTTGTCCTCAAGTTAAACAAAGTGTCTCACTGATTAGAAAGAAGCGCTCCTTTCGAAACTCGAGCCACCACACAGTTCTGAGCCTACAGCTTCGCTCTAGCCTCAATGGCTTTATGCGCGCTTCCTCTATGTTGGAAATATTCGGCGACCTTTTGTCTCGCCACGTTGATGACAGACGGGTCCTCAATCGTAGCGGGGTATTGAACATCCTTATCGTATTCCTCATGCACCGCGTTCTCGACGAGCTCTCTCAGCACCCTGCGGAGTGTCTTTCCCGAGCGCGTTTTTGGAATCATCCCCTTACCCTGGATAATTCCGCCTAAAGTCGCTATGCCACCTATCTGCGTGCGCACCCGCTGCTGGATCTCACGGAAAAGCTGCGTGTCAGGTATCGCTGACTTTGGGTGGTCTGGGGTTGAGAGCGTGATGAAGGCAAATGGTAGTTGTCCTTTCAGCGAATCTGGAATCCCGACTACGCTCGCCTCAGCTATCAATGGATGAGTCGTGATAGCTTGTTCGATGGATCCTGTGCATCTCGTAAGCTCAATTGCGAAGATGCGAGATATATAGGCTACAGAGAGAACAAAACATACCGGTCGAAAGTCGATGACCTGCCGTATTGATCAAATCATCACTTCGGCTCATGATGCTGATGTAACCATCCGAGTCAATTATGCCAGCATCTAAATATTGATTGTTAGTGTCATGATATGCAAGAAACTAAAATTACGATCCTTACCGCCCGTATCGATCCACTTCCCGTCAAATCGCTTTAGATAGCTCTTGTAAAACCTTTCCTCGTCATTCCACAGCGTTGTGAATCCGGTCGGAGCCAGAGGTATGCCCAAGACGATGTTTCCCATCTTACCGCGCTTCACCTCAACGCCGTTGTCGTCGACGCATCTGACGTCAAACCCGGGCATAGCCTTACCAGCGCTCCCGGGCTTGATTTGTGGCAGTTTGCCATCTCTTTTGGGAGGCGTCCTGTCTTGGCCGGCTCTATAAAATTCCAGATGTTAGACTTGGCTGCTTACGAGAAGGATGTGGCTCATTTCTGGAAAACGAGTTTTATAAGCATGCGAGAGTGAGGTTATCTCCATAACGGGAAAACATAAACGATTGAGGTCCCAAAAAGCGCTTACTTACTGTGGCACTAGGCTGATGCCTGAAATAGGCGACCCTGACTCGGACGACCACCAGTTATCGACGATCAAGGCACCGGGCGCCCCATATTTCCCTACGAGATCCTGATACATCGTGATGATCGAAGGCTCGGACCGTTCACCTGCTAAAAATAAAGCCCTCAAGCTTCTCAGTCCGCCTTGTTCCCCTATCCTCTTGAGATGTCTGTTGTCCGCATCGTCCCGCTTGATTGCTCGCAGAGCAGCTAAATTCCATCGTCATCAACATCAGCATTTCGGTTTGTCCTTCCAGGGGAGTCCCACTCTTTTTTTGAGATGTTTATTTGCTTACTGGGGGCTGTGAAAAGCGTGTTGACCTTGTATTCCTGCACGATCCGCCAGAAAGCAGAGCTGTCCGGCGTTCCGATAGGTTTTCCTTCGAAAAGGACCGTCGCAGCCCCTGCTAGAAGCGGAGCGTAGAGGATGAATGAATGCCCGACGACCCAACCAATATCGCTGTCGCGCCCACCCATCATGTCTCAGAAATCTCGAAGTCCGAAAAAGCTTATTTGGAAGGATTTCTAACCTACCTGGCTGTGAAGATGACGTCCCCTGGTCCGTGTATCCCAAACAAGTAGCTTATGGAAAGGTGTAGCCCTACGGCGTGACCACCGGCGGGGCGTACGACGCCTTTCGGTGAACCTGTCGTGCCGCTGAGGACTTGTCATCAGCCATCCTGCATGTCTCACTCCGAGATATCCGAATCAGCAGCTAATCATAATCATGGCGTTGCGTACCTGGTGTAAATGATATATATGCCCTCGTTGGCTCCTACGGGAACACACGCTGCTTTGATCTTCCTCGCCCTGCAGCTGCGCACCATCTTGAACCAGTTTCGCTCTCCGCCCGCCTTGTCAAAGGCATCCCATCTTAATTCATTCCGCTGCCACACGATGACGCGGCTTGGCTTGTGACTCGAGAGCCGGATGGCTTCGTGTATGAAGGGCTTGTAGCTCATAGGTGGCTTGTTCCCATCAATGCCGCACGAAGCCGTAAGGATGGCAACAGGACGTGATGCATCGATGCGTTGGGCTAATGATGCGGGTGCGAAGCCACCAAATACAACTGCGTGAATTGCGCCCAGACGGTTGATGGCGAGAATCCCGATGAGCGCAGCGGGAATCATGGGCACTTTGGTTGAGTGTCAGTTGGCTTCATTGAATTAAAATCTCATTGGCGTTTCATAATGAATGTCACGTATCATATCACACTCACTGTAAACTAACACGACGTCGCCCCTCTGAACCCCTTCTTCCCTTAGCGCGCCGGCCGTAGTCTCGACCTCGTCCAGAAGCTGCGCGTACGTGAGCGTCTGTTTCGCGCCCGTGACGGGACTGTCCCAATAGATGGCTGGTTTATCGCCGTTACCCGCTAAAACATGGCGGTCGACGCAGTTGTAACACGTCGATATCTCGCCGCCATCAAACCAGCGCCAATGCGGGTGCTCTACCCCATTCTTCAACTTTTTGGTCGTTTTTGTCAAAGTTGATGTCGGTGGTTTGTGCCAGTGTAGGTGAGACGCCTGTGCTGACCAGAAGGCGTCTGGGTCCCTAATGGAATGCGAATGTACTTCGTCCTGTATGTAATTCGCCATTTTCGCCAAGTTCGGAAGTCAGGGGTTAGAAACTTCGGATGATAGAGGAAGGATGAAATCAATTCAATTAAGTGAATCTGGGGGGAATGAGGAGAGACAAAGGGGTGGTCTGTGTAACCGATCAGTTAGAAACGTCAATGAGAGAACTATCCCTGCTTGCTGAAGGATTCGTCTATACTATTATCTCCTTTTATAACTCTTGGCAGGAAAACGCAATAGATGTGATGCTTTGCAAGATCGTGGTTTAACTTGATATGTCAGGCTCGACAACTTACAACAAGATCGCTATCTCAGCCAATTTAGAAGCTTGAACATGAATAATACCCTTAAGTGAAGACCCCGAGCTCCGGGGGCTGGGTTGAATGGTTGTCGTTTTTATATGGAGTATGGGTGCTCCGCATTCAACCCCCAGAATCCGACTTGATCCCCCGGTTCATGCGGTCGCTAAACAACATCCTGGGCCAGCGGCACTCCGAGTTTCTTGGCCGAGGTTGGATGTCACCGAACCCCATTCACCCGACTTCACCTCCATCATGTCCGTATGGTAAGTGGCAAATACGGTTATTTATGGTTGCATTGGTCCCATCAGATCTACGCAGCAGTGGCTGCCTTTTGGCCGAGCTCGGTTATTGAAGCTTCTACTTCTCCTGCGCTGGCTAGATACTACCTACAGGGGTGCATCGACTAATAAGGTATGGCTGTTGTCATATTGGTACCAGCGGTGGTGGGTAGGGAGGGATAGGGGCAAATACTTCCAGCCGATACGGAGTAAATATGATATCGGCTTTAGGTCTCGAATCACACTAAGCTCATACAGTTTACACTTTGACTTCAAACTACTTCCATCATCATTCACTACCTAGAAGTGCTGTTAGGTTGCGTCATCAACTCAGACTTTCATCCAACAAGTCCGGACGCCCACAGCTTATCTGATACTTCTGCTGGTAATCTTCTCGTCTCCGCGCCAACGAGAGTATTAAATGCTCCTATGCCGCGCTGAATCGAATTGGTACTGATCATATAACAAAACATAACCGGTCGGACCAATGGTATAATCCCCCTACTCCTTAACGCCAGGTTCTGTGAGCCCAAATCCCCCATACTGTTCCTCGTGGCTATCCCCAATTCGGTTGGGGATATCCGCCCGTGGTGATATATCCGTGTTAGCTCCCTCGATCAACTCCCCAAAGACCATGGGCGGAACTGTGCTCGGACGTGCTCGTGCTCGGATCACATTACGTCGTAACGAACTCCCGCTCAATCGGTCTTCCAATGGCTGACCATGCCACCATCGGCATCTTCACTCCCGAGGTATAGCTCAATGGCGTATAAGCCCATGGTTGCAGCAACATTGATCCAACGCCAAGTGTTACCTCCAGCATCGCCATCGCGTAGAGTCCAGCCCTCGTTATCGTTAGCAGAGAAGTGCTGTAACAGCAAACTAGTATAAACGGCAATAAGAATAGACGGCGAGAACCAGGACAATACGCCAAGCAATTGGTTCGCCCCGTCTGAGTCGTCTAGTGATGGCTCTTCCATGAGTGCTCTAGCACCAGATTCACGTACGGCGGGTATGATACGGGTCGCGCAGTAGAAAACGATTATGCGATAGGTCAAGGAGATCATCACCGAGGGTGCGATGGTCTGAAAAGCGGCGTGGAGAAAACTCAGTGACGAATAGACGGCGGATGGCAAAGAGCCCAGTAGGTGGAGGAAGGTCGAATAGCTTGCCATGATGATGGGCGGCAGAGGAGGGAATTCGGGTTGGCTAGCAGCCTGCTCCAGAGCAGCAGCTTGGGCCTCGGGCGATTGGATGTAATCCGTAAATATCTGGTAGATGCAGAGTACGACGTAGGCGAATAGTAACGACGACTCAACCGGATTCCCACGGCCGGTACCGATACCGATAGCACATAAGAACACGGCAGATGTGACCGTCACACCGATTAGGGTAGCGTCGATGTTGCCGACGGAAGGGAAGAGGGCCACCCTCCAGAGGAAGTAGACAGCGCTCGCGATGATAGAGGCGGAGAAGATAAGGAGAAGGAGCTGCGGGGTAGTAGTCAGCACCATTAATTTTAAGCTACCGACGTGAATATAATAAACTTACGACCCAAGTATCGCTTCGTCCTCTGTTCACAAGCCATCTTGATATTTGGCCCGCGGCCTGGATCACAAGGAGAGTGCAGAATCCCTCAGCTAATTGAAAGACGGGGCTAGAATAGCTTAAAGTCTTATCCCAAACGCCGAGAGTGACAGATTCGACAAGGCCGCCGTTTCCAAAGATCCAATCGGTCCATGTAGTATGGTTCCGGTGACCTAACCTATTAATAGTTCTCGACACCCAGTCGGTGCTGCTCGCATCAACCGCAAAATTGTGGAGGGACCAGATCAGGAGGGACGGCACTACAACCCACTGTGAAGTCTGTAGCACCTTGGTCAATGTCCACCGCACTCGCGAGCGCTCTGGAGTCGCAAACTTGGCGGCACTGTAGACGAAGTAGAAGCCGAACAGCGAAAGGCTGTAGGCCAGGCCGGTGTCGCGTCCGCCTACATCGAAGGAGATGGGTATGGAGAGAACGATCGTCAGGAGGAAGACGGAACTCGAGACGATGCGAAAGAACCACCACATGGGCGCGGTAATGGTGGCTGGTGCCGCGCCGAGCTAGCGAGGCGGCTGGCCAGGGCGGTGGGTTGTGATCTGCGGGATGCGGGATGCGAAGACCGATATCGTGACCGAGCACTATTCGCAGTCAGCGAGGCGGGCAAGTGGGTGCTGGCGCTAGAGGAAGGGAGCGAGGCACAGGCACACACGCGTCGAGGGTTCGAGGGGTCCGGATATGATGATAGAGTAATCGCAAGCAAAGTCGCACTTTAGGTGGGTTATCGGTGGGATGGCGAGACGGCGGGATGTAGGGATTTCTCGAGGTCAAGGGATGTGTGCCAGATGGACAAGCGGGCGATAAGGTAGAGTTAGGTATGTTGTGAGCTGAAAGTAGGTTGAAGGAGAAGGAGGGTCATATGACAACAACAGAGTTTCTGAGGAGCGGATGTCTCTAGTGTTGAGCTTCGATTGGAAGGGAGAATTCTATTCGAGCTTGGTCAAATCATGAGTGAGGGTTCAAGTGACATCTACAAGGGAGTAGCTACCTAAAGTTGTAACTGATGAGGCACAGCACCCAAGGGTCGACGCCAGTGGAAGCGATGTTGCCAGGTGGCTCAACGGTTGGCTTATCCGGTCAAGTAGTATCAAGCACACGCACAATTACGGCATCTGCTAGCGTTGACAGCTGTCCAGCGTTGATTGTTAGGGACCTGTTTTCCAGGCACCTTGGCTTCAGAAAAAGCAAGACAGACAAAAACAACGAGATGTTTATGCACGAGTATAAAAGAGGGCAAAAAACATGATCTTGTGATAAAACCGTCTTTTGGGACTAGGGCATTGCAGCTAGATAGCAGTGAGTGGACCTGATTTCCCCCTTTGGCTGATGAATGAAATGTTTATCAAGGTTGCGCGTGCATGGTGAATCTGGCATCATTGAGCAATGTTTGTATATATACCAATCTCACCCCCACTCTTCCACAAGCAGCCCCTCCAATGCCCCTCCAGCTCCCTTGTCCAAGGTTATTCATCAAGAGTATATAGACTTATATGTTCTCAATGAAAAGACTACATAGTTATCTGAAGAAATGGATATTACGAGTATCAATTCATGTAGTTTTATGCGATTCAGAACAAAATTGATAAGTGCTACGAAAAGGGACTGTTCGAAAGACTTTCGTATTAGCTAGCAACTTTGCAATAACAAGGGGTTACCTCATGTACACGATACTTAGCACGTGGGATAGCCAGGGGTAGCTTCCTCCGAGTTTTCACAGGGCTGCGAACAGCTGAGGCCAGTAAAGACGTCGTCTTACATCATGCATTAAGCACCTGCAACTAGACGTTATCAAGTCCAATTAAGACAAGACATCACTCCAATCTACTCGATTACTCAAACGATCTTCATTTGTTGAATCTAACAATGGTTAGATGATTTTCAACACACTTTTCAACTCGACAAGTGTTGTTTGACACCTAGGGAAAGCGAATAGGAATTGCAATCGGATTCGTGACTCAGGCTTGAGAGCAGCTGCACATCTTCATCTAGCTGGCTGGCTAGCTAGAACACACATCCAGCTTTATATCTCATTTCCGACAGTACTTCATTTCCCCAGCATCCCCCCGGTGGCCATAGATTGGGGACCATTGATCGGGATCGATGAGATAAGATGTCTTTTTGCTTCGTGGACAATTCCAACATCAACAACAAGGCGAGAAAGGCCATTAGGAGTCATGTCATGAAAGGAAAGAACTGTGGCAAGACAAGGACCAAAAAGGAAAAACAGTCAAACTATAGAACGGGCGCTCTTAGCAGCAACGGAACTCCGATCACGACGTTGGATAACTCAGGGGGCAGCAATTCCTTTCTCTCGGTCACTCGCCAAGTCGCAAATGATCCTAGTCTCTTATCCTCTACAAGGATCTCTCCGCAAGCCATGCTTCATCTTCGGCAGCGTAGGGTATTTGATGCGTCGATTTGGTGACAATAACTGATGAATATATAAGTTTCGAATTTCATTCTCGACGTTATGTCACCTCCTGAGTTCTGTCGGTTCACTGGAGTCACTGAATGGATGTGGTACCAACTGACATTCTATAATGAAGCCTGTAAGCCGTAACGTCGTACCTGTGTTACTTCTCTAAGTTCATTGACGATTGTAGATTTTCACTGTACTGTAGCCATGGCTTCTGCATGTGCCGCCTTCCTGACAGAGGACTCATATCATTCGCCTCTCGCACTATACCACATGTCTCAAGCATATCGCCTTATAAATCAAAAGCTTTCAAGCAACGAGGCCTTATCTGACACCACTATGGCCGTGGTAGCGTCTATCAATATCTACGACAGGCTGTACGGAGATCCTAAGAAAGCCATGGTTCATCTCAATGGAGTTACACGGATGGTGGCACTGAAAGGTGGCGTCCGCGAGCTTGCGAAGAGAAATTTCATCATAGCTGAGAAGGTATTTCGGTACGTCTGAACCTATGAATCAAGCACGGCGACTCGATAGGGTGCTGACACCGTCATGGAGATCTGACCTCGAGCTTGCTCTGCATTGTGGTTCGAAGCCCAAATTCTCTTCGGGGGACGTACCTCGTCATCTCATTCTCCTGGATTCGTGGGATTGTCTAGAACCTCGCAGACTCGAAGAGGCCGAACTATTTGGATCGGTTTTGCCCCAGTCTGTATGCATAGACCTACGTGAAGTGGTACTTGATTGCCTCCGCCTCTCCCGTATCCTCAATCAAGCATATCACGGACATAATAAGCTAGACTCGGCAGCTTACCAGAGCACCCTCGTGTACGTCGGATACCGGCTTCTTGAAACAAATCCTCGCCAAGATTCCAAGATTGACACCAACTTCGATGTTCTCGTGCGGCTGGCAATGATTGGCTTTCATAACACTTTCAGTTGTGGTCTCGGTCGCAAACTCATCGTATTTCCTCCGGTGATAGAGCAATTCACGTCGGCGGCTCAGGCCATTTATGAAACCAATAGGGCTCGACAGATGGTTGTCTTCTGGGCACTACTTATGGGAAAGATCTCTTCACTCACAATAGGCGATGAAACCTGGCTTGTTGCGAATCTGAAGATACTCGCCGACGACTTGGAACTTCGAACCTGGCCTGAAGTGAGTAATGCACTTCAGGGGTTTCCTTGGGTCAAGGCCACACATGAAGCACAAGCAGAGAAATTTTGGAACAGAACACTTGCGCATTATTTTCTACGTGCTTCGTAAACTTATTGACACACTTCTTGAATTACAATAGAGACCTTTTTCGACAAGAGCCCTAGGATGACATGAGATTGACCTAGTCTGACCGCGAATGTGGTTGCATTTTACGCCGAAAATATCTATTGAACATCCGATAATCGGCTCAGTGGTCTAGTGGTATGATTCCTGCTTCGGGTTGAACCCTTCCATCTTACATGGGAATGCAGGAGGCCCCGGGTTCGAATCCCGGCTGAGCCCAGCTTTTTGTCTCATATAAGAGAGATACGTCGGCTTTATTATTAGTTTGGGTCCTATACTTTCAGAGCTTCACCTAGGGTGCAGACGGAGTGAAATATACGCTGACTTTTTGAAGTTTGCCGGAACCCTGCCCCACTAGCGGAACCATTCAGCTGCAACAATGAGCATCACCAACCCAGCCATATCTCTTCTACATATGCCGAATGCGTATCTATTGCCCTTCAAAAGCAGAACTAGGTGAAGCTAAATGGTCGTCGATAGAGTGAATGAGAGTGTCTGCCATGGTTGGGACAGTATCGTAATGATACAATTGTGGGTGCTGGGAAGGCTTATAGTGAAAGGATGTGTAAGTGTAGCTATTTATGATCACCTAATCTCTCTCAGGTACGGAAATCATCTGCCAGCTAATAGAAATATATATAATAGCGAAATTTTAAACATACAGGCGATTGAAGGGACGGAAATTCAATCGTCATTCAAGAGCCGACTTCAGGAATACTCCCAGAACAGGAACTACCACACCGTTCCCAAACCATCAACTCCCACAGGAGACTCGCCCAGAGTCGTGATTCTGAATCCATGTCGAAGACCCTCCGCTTCTTGGCGAACGTCGTAATCAGAGATGGCTGTGTGCGCCGTCACTCTATTATCCCACAATGCCACAGTTTGATCATCCCATTTCACGCGGACCTGAAGGTCCTGGCTATGAGATATATGCTGGGAAGACATATCAGTATGAGCCGATGTTCTGTGCTGTTTTCTCTCAAGTTTATCAAAACCTACCTGGTATAGCAGTTGAAGTATGGCATCGGACTCTTCCCTCTTGAGGCCGATAATACGCTTCGTAAACCCCGGGTTGATGAACAGGGCTTTCTCTCCGGTCACCTGGTAGTCACAACATTCTCAGTAACTAACTTTTCACTCTTATGCGAGATGGCTTGCACTTACTGGATGCACGCGAACGATCGGATGCTCCGATTTGACGGGCTCGCGTCTCACGAACTTACCATGGCGACGCGCGTTTTCTGCCTGGGGAAAGCCGCTGTGCTCGGCGCGCAGGCCCTCGAGAAGCTTCTTGATGGGCTCGGACAGACGCTCGTAAGCTGCGACTTGCGAGACCCAGGCGGTGTCCCCTCCCGTCTCTGGCACGGCGAGGAGAGTCAACAGTGTGATTCCGGGCGGCTGGTGTTCGTATGAGACGTCCGAGTGATAGCCGATCGTCGTAAGGGAATCCGACTTGAACTGCAGTCGATATAGATTGTCAGGGCCGAGATAGATGTTGTGGAACTCGAGTGCGCCTTCGACGTGCGCGCCGACGGGCTACGTAAGTTTCGTATCAGTAGAATTCTCTCGTTCCTCCCGTTAGCACCGACTTACGTGGACATGCAATCGTCCGAAGTATCGCCCGAATTCCTTCTGCCTTTCGACACCGATGTCTTTGAAATTCTGACCCCTGAATACCACGACGCCGCGCTCGGCTATGAGGAGTGCTAGCTCATTCTTCTGGACGTCACTGAGCTCGGAGAGCTGTAACCCGGCAATCTCTGTTCCGATTCGAGGCGTAAGTTTCGTAACTTTGACATTGGGGTCGTTTAGGCCTAGTAAATGCGGTTTCGCCTTGTCGGCGGACAGGCCCCGGTCGACAAAGTCGAACGGCTCAGTTGGCGGGAACTTGGTCTCTTCATCGTATACGGGAAGATATTTGGTATATGGGTACTATATACGCGTTTCAACGAGTCAATCAATAGCCAATATTTCAGGTAATGATAGGTTGACTAACTGAAGTGTGCTGCGCAACGTCGAAAGCACGGTTGAGCTTCTGCTTCGCGATATCGCCGAGCTCAGCGGCGCTTGGGACGATTTCCGCAACTGATGGTGCCATGATGCCGAAGTAGATGAGTTCCTAGCACACTATCAAAGCTCCCTCGACTTCTAAGCACTTTTTTTAAATAGTTTCTCTCCGGTTCTTGAGTTTCGGCAACGTCCGAAAGACATCTTTTACCAGACCCCGCAGATTGCTCATTGCAACCCCCAATGATGCCATGGCAGGCAGCAGTGCGAATGCGCTTCCGGATCCGAGCATTCTAACCGAACTTCATGGTGATCTCCAACGTTTCGGTGCCCTTAGACAGCCGGTCATTCGCCAAGACGTCAAACAGGCAAGACATCCTTGGTAGCTCGCCATGAGGGGCGCATCTTATTCGCAAGCACTAGCAGAATGACGATATCCTGATCCGGGAACAGGTAGCCCGGGAAACGAAATTGCTGCCATTGATGGTCGTGAGGTTGAAATCGTGCGTATGAATAGATCGGGTAAAATAAGGCTTAAGCAACAGAACAGTTGAGATACGGCATTGTTGTGTATTGATATAATGTATTTGACAGCAACCGTCTACATGTAATATTTTGGGTGGCAGAATAGTAAGGTAGTATACACATAAAACAAGCATTCTTCAATTAATATCTACCTAATCTCTGTAGCTCTTTATTAAAGAAGCTATCAAACTCTTGGCATTCTCGATGTATACTTGAGTCTTGAATAGGTAGACTTTAGGCCAGGACTTTCTTGATGAACTTTCTTAGCTTGGCAATAGCCTGGAAGGTATTCTTTCAATAGTTCCGTGCAGGGTTTGTATCCTCCTATTCATACATTGAAGCGAGTTTTGTAAAAGAATGAGTCCCTTATCCCCTGTTACAACCAAAATAGAGGAATGAGAAATCTGAGAGGCCTGTTGACCACTAGCCGGCTCAGACTCCAGCTCTGTTCATCAAAGAGCCTCCTCACTAGTAGCAGGCACCGGATTCGGGGTTCTCAGGGGAGTCAGCGCCAAAAATTCCCAATTTGAAGCTCGAGGAACTTCAGAAGCCACTGTACTAGATTCGCCTAGCTCAGACTCGTCTAGGCCGGTGTCCATGAAATATGGGAAGTATCCCCAACCTCACAGTCCGCCTGTGCTGGGCTACTACTGCGACGACGTTTGGCAGACTTTGAGCGACAGATCCGGGACCGATCTTTATCCGACTCTTTTTCTCAATCGGTTTCGCTCCGGGACCGCTTGCGCCGAATCGGAGCCGAGACCTGTTGCCGATCGCCGGCATGGGCCCCTCTCATAGATGACGTTCCACGCCCTCGTGCTGAAGATCCTTCTCTTCGACGAGACAGTGACTTCTCCACGTTTTCGCCGACTGTATCCGGCACAGGTTTTAGGTACCTTGGAATGTCCTGGAGCACAATCCTCTCTCTATCCCAGGCCATCTTATAAGCAATTCCGCTGGCTCGGAGACCTTTGAGTGCTACTCTACGTAGCTGTATATAGTGGTTCTTATTAGTGGGAGCATCTCTGGAACGATATTTGCCCTCCCGGGCAAACGTGACAATTTTAAGCCGTGTCGCTGAAGGACAAAACAGTGGCACACCCCGTACCTCAATCTTGTCCAAAGCATCCAAGAGTTGGTTCAGATGCCTTGTACGCACCGTTAGAAGATGCCATGGCTCTGGAGCTGGTCTATTGGCCACGGATGATATAGTAGCGGTTGACACTATTGACTGAAAAATTCTTAATGTAGTCGAAGGTAACTGTCGTTGGTTCTCAAGCCTTTTCTCAACAGCATCGAAAAGAACTTTCTTCGGTGCCTCTGGGTTCTCTGCCTGACAATACAAGAAAGCCTCAAAGAAAGGATCCCCATATGCCTTCGGCTTCCAAGGACGACGATCGCCATTGGTAAATATGCAAATAAACGTAATGGCAGCAACCATGAGATGGAACTCGTCACCCCATGCTTTGTGAACCAGCACCTTCGACAGGGCTTCAATGAACCTTTCAGTCCACCTCATCTCTATCAGCTTTGGCTGTATGCCGTGATCTTTGTCATGACCAAATACTAATCCCGTGCCAGGGCAGATTATTTCCGTTGGAAACACGTGCCAAATTCGCAGGCATAACTTGTACAGCTTCTGGCCACTTTTTGCCCCTGCGTCTTTAACCGTATCCTCGTGTTGGGCATCGGACACCTGATCAGCAGCTCGATTTACTATGTCGATGTCGTCTTGCGACCATTTCAGGCTTGCTGTAATCTGTTGGCCCACTTGGGGTACAACTCTTTGGCATATAGCCTCGATCTGGGACTCTTCAAGCGTAGGTCGCTCACTGTTGAGCCATTCGGCCACCTTCTTGATCTCCTCGACGTCCTCGGAGGCGTCACTTTTCGGCGGCATCTTTGTTGCCTATGCGATACTGTCTTCTAGTGGGCATAAACCGAACAATGAGGACTAAGCGAGTCTGAATTTGTTTTTTTCGACTTTCAGGGGATACTTTATATGAAGTAAGGCAGAATCAGGTGCAAAAGTTGAGGACTAGGAACTCTTAATAGTTTGACAAAGTGGTAGCAACTACGTAGAAGCTGAAGGCACGCGTTTGTAGAATTGTACTTTCCAGTCATTACTACTTAGTTACGGTACCTACCTTACGGTACCTAGGTAGGTACTATCAACACCAGCCTACATGGCAGGAACAAAACACCAGAACAATCATCCCCTATAACCCTTTGCTACCTACCTACCTACCTAACTACACTATTAGTGCTAGAATATGCATGCTTCAGAATCCTTACCCACTGAAACGGCCACGGGTGACTGCAATAACCGTGAACCCCAGTCTAGGAGGAAATCTGAATATTACGCATCCCAGACTGGTCGGAATCTAATAAATCAATGGGGACTCGTGTGATCACGTAAAGTAGTAGATAATCTAGTAAAAATAAGGGAAATCAACGATGAATTCGATCGAAAAACTAAGTGCTGGTGTGTAAAAAACTAAGGAGTGTGTAGCTAAGTGTGTACAGTATTGATCACAATAATACCCTTATTTTCTAGCCCGTCACGTGAATTTTGACCCCCTGGCAGCGATTTATGTAAGCAAAACCACTTACACTGCTTCACCACAAAGGCAGATGATAATATTATATAAGACTAGTTGAACATCTAGAGAGAATATCACGCCATTAACGCCGCTCGCCTTTATGAATATGGGTATCTTAGAGGTGGTATACTACTACAAAACTTCTTCACACGTACTGTCACACGGACCAGCCTTAGGTAGGGTAATGCAACTACCTATATACCAGGGTCTGGTCGGCGATATTATGTACTCAATCTGCAAGGCGTATCTATTCTTGGATATTATGTTTGCTATTATCGTGGACTCAAGCAGAGTAATTTAGATTCGCAGACAGAGAACCCATTCGTACATAAAACCCCAGATCCGCCGCTGGGCTCGAGAGAGGAACTTGGACTTCTATGCCTCCTTGATGCCCAAGAAGATTATTGCAATCTTGAATGCCCTTCCAAGCACGAGTACTCTAGCCTTTGTGACACGTACAGATAGGTCACATTGTGGATTTTCAGTAATTAAGGTTCATGCTGTGTAGGAATTATTATAAGCCACGTCTACTGCTAAAATATAATCTTCTTTTATGTACCACTCTATCCAAACCCAAGTCTAGGTATCCAAGCCATGATCAGCCCGGTGGCCTTTCCAGCAGAATAAATCTGTAGGCTTCACCCATGCGACTGAAGAAAATGCAACTCAAAGTGAAAAAAAGCGGGAAAACGAAAAAAGAGATGAGAGTGCAACTTGAAAAAGAGCCGAAAAGCTCGGCAGGTCGAAACTCAATGATCTTCCACATCTTCATCGCGCCCGGGATACATGATATCTTGTTTCACAACAGCCCTGATGTGAGAGACGAGCACAAAGAGATACATGAACACGAGCAATATCGAAAGTGCCGTAGCGAACCTCAAGACATGTGGGTTCCGAAATTCTTTGGCAATGGAAATCGTGGCTAAGATGAAACCCGTGTTTGGAAATACCATCGCCCACCATCCAAGATGCTGCAATGGTCTGAGTCAGTCATCGACAATTTGCATGATCTATGTGGGCTTCATATCTTCTATAAGAATGATCTTTGCCAGAAAGGGAAGACTCCTTAAAAGTCTGCCAAAACAAGGGTAAAGTCGTGCCGAGGATTACTTACAAAATACTTGGGTGGTGAGCTTATCACTGCAACAGCGGCGATCAAGAACCACCACAATGATAGACCCCAGAGGAAAATGGCGCCAATGACAGCGAATGTTCGGATTACGTTGGCGTCGAGAATACCATCTTGGTCGCGGTCGAAGGAGTCGGGTAGGCCGTTCGCCATGCCAATGAAAGCGAGAGCCGTGAATGCTGGAGGTCCGACATTCATAAAGAGGCCAGGTCGGTGTTCTCTGTTCGGAAGTTCTGAGGAAGATTAGTAACACGGTTAGAACCGCTACTGGTGGCACTGTTGTAAACTCACCCGCTTGCATTAGTCTTCCTATCATGTGCGCGTACATCATGACCGCCACTGCTATTCCCAACCCCTGAGCAGCTAGACCTCCAACGATAATCGGGACAGCGGCGATATCGGGCTGGGACTCAGCAATCACCGAAGCGATAGTCCCCGATAACATGATTGGGAAAATGGGCAAAATCCAAGTCGGCATCATCGTCTGTAAAGCAAATTTATGTTTCGCGAATAAATAACTGTACTGTCCGACAGCTAGGGTGAGAGTGACGAGCAGGTACGTCCAGAATGCACCCAGAATTAGCCATCGGAGGGGAACGTCGTTCTCCGGCATGACATAGCGCTCCGTACTGGTAATGATCGTGGCAAGGGCTAGAAAGAATGTGGGAAGGAAAAGTCCTTCACGAGCATGCGTAACAGAGTTGCGCAAATCATCGCGATGTAAGCAAAACCTGGTGATCATACAGGCGACGAGAGTTGCGAATATGACAAGGTTCGTAATGTATACGGCAAGACCTATTTGCCGCAGGCCAGGAAATTGATAGGGCTGAGCATATATTACTGAAGGGAGTATTGTTAGCTGATAGTTCCGGACTCTTTTGAAATATGTCAAATACGCCATGGAGAGTTCAAAGACTTTCGTCAAAAACAACACTACTTACACAACGATAATCCGCCTGTACTCATCGGAAAAGTAAACCATGCCCAGGTAAAATGATGTATACGTTGACGGAAGCCTAGTTTGGGTCGGTTCGGATCATAAATGTCGACGTCTTCGCGAGAACCTTTTCTTTCTATATCGATATCAAAACTTTGCCGCCGAGAGTTCACGGCGGTGGGCGCGCTTTCAAAAAGACTTTCAGGTTTCGTCTTGGATTTAGGGTCTTTTTCCACGCAGAAGTTTTGATCCTCTGGTAACGTTCTAGAAGAACGTGATGAGGAGGCCATTGGGTCTGTTGAGGTGCTTGTAGATCTGGATGTGTGGCCTGTGGGCTGGCTCAATTATCAATTTTGCCTGTTGAGATGTAGTCGATTCTCAAAATCTTGTAAAGGGGGTCTAAAGAATGTATGAAATAATGATTCTGTGAGGCTTGCTGTAAATGAGGGCAAGAATGGAGACAGACGGTGGTCCTCTAAATATGTCAAAAATGTCGCCTTCAACCTTAAACTCGAAGGAAAGTCCGCATGAACCGTATGGTCCTGTGCGACAGCTACTGTGTTGCGGCTCTTGGTATTGCGAAGCCAAGAACGACTTGCGTAGCTCGTAGTACACAAATCACAATCTTTTGATACCACGTATGCTCATTCACAATGCATACATAATGATAGTTTCCAGGTCATTTGCAAGGCCTTGCATACCAACACCACAATTCGTTGGCCCTTTGTGCACTCCCATGATCTCCTTGTGCATGCATATTGATGTTCAGTTTATTGTTAACACACTCGAGCAACACAAATTTTTTCAGGCCTGAGAACGAACCAGAGAGGTAGAAAACTGGGATAATCGGGATTTCGTGCCCAAGGTAATACAAGACGGTTCTTGGCAAGGGGAACGCGATATTGAAGTTACAAATCGCCACCTGATAATGTCAATTAGGTGGACCAAAGCCGCGCCAAGAGAGTATATAGGCCGCTACCTGTGAGTAGGTTGCATATCACAGCCTCCTGTGATCATCGCGAGAGACCAGTTATCGCAAAGCTTGGTAGCCACAAGATATACTGCGGCGGCTCAGGCGCGACATGTTTCACTCCCGTATCCATATATTCGGTCTGGAACTCACTCTTAGCGAAGTCAAGTGAGACGTCGTGAACGAAGCTGGCTCACAACATCTTCGGCCCGCTGCTGAATTTTTTCATGATAGCGGAGGTCGTCGAAAGAAACAGCCAAGACGCCAAGGTACCAAGATGCCAAGGAAGAGAAAACAGAAAACAACAATAGCTTCAAGACGACTCGTTATCAGCTTGGCATGCGAGGATCACCATGAGCCGCAACGTGTAGTTTAAGATTGCCATCCCAGAGGCATTGATGGAGTGGGACTGGAAATTTTTAGCCCCGGTCAGAATCCCGGTATAAGTGCTTCGAATCTGTGCACTGCCGGCCTTCAGGGTCCACCCGGAGACATACCAGCGGGGCCGATAGACTAGCTTCGCGAAGCTTATAGTTAACTAGACTGTACTGAGTACATACATACCTAACCTAGCAGAATATCCAATCTCTCACACAACTATCAGCCAGCGTCGTTGTTCTGGCAGCGCGCGGCACTTTGGCCGATCTTGGTCGTTTCCGAGACACGGGTGGCGCCGCAACACAGGAGAACGCGTACTGTCGTTTTGTGATGATGTCGAGACCCGCCGGAAGAACCTCTCCTGTGACACAGCATCAATCATCGCTACATAGCCGCTTGGCACCCGTCTCTTGGCACCCGGCCCTTGCCGAATCTCCGGCCGCATGTTGATGAGCACATGGGCTTGACGCCATGGCGAGGCGACGCGGTTACTGTGCTGTACCTAGCTCTATGTGGGTTACCAGCTCGTCAGCTCCTTGCACGGCATCCCAAACCAGATTCACCATGGTGTCCACTTTGGGCGTCAAAACGATGCCTACCTTGCGAAGCGATAGCGCGTGTTCCACCAGACAGGACAACCTTGATCCAAGTTATGATTACTCGGACATAAGCAACAAGTGATTGGTTTACAAATAGCTTCACTGTTGAGTTTTTTTTAATCCTTGTACACTTTAAGAGAAGTTTATAGTAGTATTACAGTTGACCAGTAATTCCATTTTCTATTATAGAAGTCGCTGTGTTCTGGCTCTACGCGCAACCTCCGGACTCGGCGGGTAATCGAAGGTGATACATTTGTCGAAAAGGTTCTGGAAACGCCAAGAATGCATTGTAACGGGCGTACCGATCACATTGTGTCTCATCGAGAGTGTCCAATGGCACAACAACACGCCACCGTTACAATATGGATAGACCGGCGCATCGACGCCGAAGGCATCATAGGACAGAGAAATGCGGTGAACAGAGATTTCAGTGATAATATCGGCGATTACACAATATAGAAAGCTCGAATAGCACAGAACACACAATAAAAACATAAAATATAGTGGGAACGGGTTGGTGGCCAAGTGTGTAGGTACGCAAGTTTGAACCACATTTATAGACAAGCTATTGGTTGTGTGCTAAGATTTTTCTCTACGTCAAGAAAAGCTATTGTAATAGATGAGGTTGTAATGGATAAGGAATAAATATCAATTGGATGTCACAAAAAGGTTATTTGAGTGTCAAGTCTTTTTCTATATTTGAGTTGTGGGCACATTTACGTCTTAATTCACAGACAAGACTGAAGCAAATACAACAGTATAAAAGCGAACAATTGATTCTCTAATATCTGTGACCAATGAGTAAAATTTGTAGATGTGTCCTCTTCTACACAAACGCAGAATTAGTAACAGAGATCGACAAGGCCATGCTGCTGTTTATCCTTATCAAGTGATCGGGTCTCGTCGAGGACCATTGTTATTACGCGAAATGCCTGAAACACTAATCATACAAAACACAAGCGTGTGTTCATTGCCTCAGAAGTGCTACTCTCACATTGATCTCATAAGCGAACGTACCCACAAACAACCGGTATTCTTGTGTAAGAAAAGCGTAATCTCAACATCGTTTTTTTTTTTTTGCTCATTACTTTTCAGTCGACCAACCCATCGCTCTCTAGGTTTGCATACGAGATCCCTGCTTTCGATCAACTGTCGTTTTCTTTTTTGATCTTGATTTCGACATCTTCTTGTTTGCAGTTTTCAAGAGACGCCATCTCCACGATCCGATCTAGCTTTCTCATCAATTCGGGATCATTGGCGTGTTGTTGTAACAATGCTTTCTCTTGTTTTTCGAAGGACTGCCTCTGGATAAAAATCCGCTTGAACTCTTCAATCACACGTGCGTCGTCTTCTTCTTTTTTTGCGGCAAGCTGGCGCTTTCTATTCATTTCTTGTTGGGACTTCTGATATTCCTTCTCAGCGTGTGCGCTGAGCTGGTCGAAGGTGCGGAGCTCGGGATCTTCGTCGCCGGCAATATCCTGCTCTCTTGCCATGTCTTTTCTCTCTCCATCATCTATGTCATCTTCAGATGGCGGGGGTGACGGGGATAGGGATGATGTCCCCTGGTCGCGAAGAGTGCGGTCAGGTGGATTTTTTCTCCATCTAGCGATAGGTGGAGGATATTGAGGATCTTGACACGCTTGTGAACCGCCATGTCCAGGTGGAGCAGCAGGTGGCGGCGTTGCTTCTGTCTTGATGGGATGTTCCTGTGTCCCCTCCGGGTTCTCTGGTGCTGGGTTTTGCGATGTCTCTGGTGGTGTCTGTTGGCGGACATCAACACTAGCCACATGCGCAGCAATCCTGTCGAACCTCTTCAGAAGCTTGGGGTTATTAGCGTACTGATGTAGCAATGCCTTCTGCTTTTCTGCGAGTTCCTGAAACTTCTTGCCAGCTTCTTCAAGTTCCGCCTTGTTCTTGGCGGCGCGCTCGCGATTTTGCTCTGTTTGCTGCTGGAACTTCTGATATTCCTTCTCAGCGTGTTCTCTGAGATCCTCGAAGGTGTCGAACTCGGGCTCCTCGCCGTTCTCTGTCTGCCATATCTTAATTTCTTTCATGATCCTAACATTCAGGGTGTGCCCATCTAGTTCGCGAATATTTCTATCGTGAAAGTTGGGCTCGTCTCTCTTCTTTACTAGGGCATACTCGGGTGTCCAAGGAAAGACTGTGATTGCCATGTTGGGTGGTAACGTGTCCAACAGACAACGCCAGTCTAGCAAGTTTGTTGCGAATGCAGGGCCAGCACCGCAATTCTCGACTAGCATTTCTGTGACTTTCTTCGCGTCACGTAGCCATGTCCATCTCTGCTTGCATTGGTCCATGCTATGACTCGTGGTCAAATGATGGGGGCACCATTTCTTGAACCCCTCATGGCGCTCCTCGAATGGACCTGGTCCGACTAGCGCTGGGCACCTCTTTGCGTCATGCATGAAGCTGTTGCAGATGGCGCAGCGGTTACCCACAAGTTCTCGTTCTGCTCGTACTTGTTGTTCTTCAAGCAATCGAGCGGCTCGAGCGCGTCTGGCGCTATTGTCGAGAGGACGCACCTTGGGATCTCCTAAGATGGGTTTTCTAGGGTCTCTGCTGTTGTACGTAATGATATTCGCCATCATGGTCGGTTGAATCTGGCCATAAACCCATGTGCTATGAGGGTTGGCATGTCTCATCCGGGCTGTGACATCGGCCGGTGAGCCTACAGACAAATTGACGCCCTGGGCGAGCGGCATGCGTCTTCTTCCCTCGAGCATAGTGACTGTGCCCTCTATGCTATGCGCTTGGCGAATACTCTGAAGTCGCTCAACCTGGTACTGTTGGAGGTCCCGTCTGTTGATGGCAGAGGAACGCTCTGAACTATTGTCGTCGTCCGTAGAGACGCTGCGGTTACGCTTTGTGCGGTCGCTGCTTGATCTACCGGGCCTGTTGGGCTGTCTTCCGCGGTCGCCATCATGGCCACCGCCGCGGTCAGTGTTACTCATCTCCAGTATGATTGGATGTGAACTCTGAGTGATTTATGGAGGTTTATGAGTTATCAAGCAACCATTGGGGATGTAGGTGTAGAATTGTGGTGTTGTTGTTTTTCAGTGTTATTGTTGTGCGCGGAAAAACGTGTGAAAGAAAAAGGAAATGCTAGCTTTGGGGAGGGAAGGCGGTAGAATTTTTGCTAGCAAATACTGCCCTCGTAGCTAGTGCTTCCAGAAATTATTATTCCATGTTTATAGATACGAATCTACCGAAATTTGGCACCTACGTTTCTCTTGCTCACTACTAGTAAGTAATCAACCAAATATAGCACTAGCTGCTACAATCTCAGGTATTAGTTACTTTGCAATGCTAGTTTCTGGATACTCATCTTATCAATGCTTTGGATATTGCATTGTCACATAAGGAAACTGTAAGATTCTCGACCATTCTCAAATTATATGTGCTGCGTTCAACTGTTCAGGATAGTCTGCAGAGAAAAGAAATATTGAAGTCTACCCGACTTACTCTATTCCAATGTATCGCTTCTAATTTCCTTGATTTCATTATGTGCTTTGATGTAGACATCTTCAGTGACAAGGTATTGTGCTAAATAGATCTTCATCCGTGTCTGGAAGCTGTAATAGCTAACCAAGCTATAGATTACTTGCGAATTGATTCTACGTTCAAGAGAATAGTTGAAAAGTATTGCTGGTGAGGTAAATTAGGATAAGTGAGGATATAAAATAAGGCTCACATCGAGGCTGCTCAAGAACATGGAATGGTTAGTGGTAGCATTTTACTCTTCTTCATCAGTTAATTGAGACTAGAGTAGAGCCTCGAACACAGAAAAATAGGGCAGAGTGCACCATGCTTACTATTCACGCGAGATATTACCTTCTGCGTCCCTGCCAAGGGTAGCGGCTTGACAAGGTCAAACGTTCTTGAATGTAGACGTCGTGAGGGTTTGGTAGACTTGATTTAAAGACACCATATTCTGTAAGCGCTTAGGTTGTCTTGAGAGTTCTCTGATCTCAGGCCTTGACACCTCTAAAAGTGTGTATCCAACAGAGTGAGCGTGCTATATTTACTGTTGTTACTACCATAACTAAAACAGCAACATCGCTTTACACATACCTAGATGATGAAGAATGAATATGGAAAACTCCAAGCCTGGGGTTTTTGTATTCAGAAGAGACCAGCTAAGACCTATAAGAAGACAGGATTCTTTACGTGACCTTTGCATTACACAACATAAGTGAAATAATTATTTCAAGTGGCTGTTAAGCTACCTATCTAGGTATATTAGCTGTAATTGGTGTAACATAGAATTCAAAATTCAGTTTCAATACTGATTGATCCGTAGGTCGTGATTGCCAGTTAATCCTAACAATCAACCCTTCAGTCTTACAGCAGCTCCGCGAAAGCAGCCCTCTGTACTTGACTTCCGTATGGAAGCCTTCCAACATTTACCCGCGATAACGATAGGACTGCTACCACAGCGCGGCCAGCGAATAAGGCTTACACAATGCGAAATTGGGCGGCCTTCTCGTCAAACTCTCCGCCATCAAGAATGTCCTTCTTGACACGCGCCGGCACAACAGTGGGCCCAATGAAAGCGCAAGAAATCGACGTGGCGTCGTCCTCGATACGCCGCAGCGTCATCAGCACGGGCGAGCCCCTCACACGGCATACAAGGTCCCCCGGTTGTGTCACGCGCGAGCCCATGCCCACGATCCCCGACGTTGTCCGGTACACAACTCGACACATAGATGACCACGTCATGCACTCTATGAACCCCTCGCCAGTGACTCCCTCCGCCCGCCGCCGTAGCTCGGCTTGCGCCTCCACTGGCAGGCTGTCGTATAGCGAGCGCGCGGGCAGATAGCTATCGTCTTCGCCGATACCGCCGGCCTCGGACGCGCCACACCATAGCTCATGGTACTCAAGGACGTAGGCCGCAAACGACCGACGATGCTCTTCTAGCGACTGATGCGCCCCAGCCGTGCTTACCGGCTCGTCCTCTCCCCTGGTGCCAAGTGGCAGGGCCAGCGACAGCGTCTCCAGCACGGCAAGCGCATCGCGATCCGCGAAGCCTTCGGCAGGGAATGCCAGCTCCCACAAGCGGTCGAGCCAGAAGGGATTCTTCTTGGCTCGTTCTCGCGTCAAATTCGTCACGGGGAAATCAGTCGTCTCCATGCGTCGCGACACAGCCGAGATCTCGTCAACCACCCAGCCTCGGAGCAGGAGATGCGGCAGTGGGCATCCTTCCACACCCTCTGTATCTCCGTCGGTTTGTATCTCGGGGTCCTCGGCCTCGGCCGCTGGAACTGGATATTCCAGGGGTGTTGTCCGGTTGATGCTGTGCCAGTCGGGCACCCAGCTGGGCATCCTGCCTTCGTCCTGCGGATCCCAGTTCCTCGCCTCGACTGATGGGTCATCCTCGTGGTCCACGAGATTGACGACGTAGAGATTCTTCGTCCTCCGGATAAAATGGACGGCTAGTTTTGTATAAATGACCCCGCGCGTAAGAGTGTAATCGGGCTTTATAATTGGATCGCCATCTATGACAGCCAGCGGGTGACCGAGGAGACTGTACACACGATCACGCGCGTCTGTCACGCCGAGGATTCGTGTCCAGTGCATGGCGGTAAGGAAGTCGCAGTTGGGCGTGCCGTCCTCCTTCGTCTCCCAGACCATCAGGATGTGGTGGGCAACCCACGCTAATAAGCTAAGATGCGTTACCAAAGAGGCGGCGCTATAGTCTAGGAAAGTGACGAACTGGCCTACTAGTCTCCAGTCAACTAGATCTAGTTCAAAGGCCTGGTCCCTAGCCTCAGCTTCGTCAGCTGGTTTGAGCGCCGCGCACATAATGGCTTCGCGTGCGAGGCCAAGTTCCTGAACGATCCAGGTGCGGTGGAAGTACTCGATCTCGAAGAAGACCTTGACAGCCTCCCACTTGCGGGACTGCTCTTCGAACCGGCGCCGGTCGTCCTCAGACAAGAGAGCGAGGTGCGCGGTAGGGTCGCCCAAGTCGTGATGGTGGAGTAGGATTCGTGCGTCGCGCAAGCCAGCTTCCGGGTCTTCCATGAAGACATGTATGAAGCGGATGGCGGCCAGCAGGTGCCGGTGGTCCGCCTCGCCCTCCTCCCAGCCGAGCCAGGCGAGCACGCGGCGTGCGCCAGCAAAGATGCGCGCCATCAGCTCCACCTGCGAGGTACGTTCCGCCAGGTCATCCTGGTTGATGCATACGGCGTCGGCCCATAACCGCCGCACCTGTCCTTGCGCCGGTCCCGTACCCGTACCTGAACTATCACTGCTGCTGCTGCTCCCAGACGGTGCCCGATGCCGGAAGGCCGTCAGCGCCCCGTGTAGGTTCTCCGTGATAGAGAGCGTCGCCCCGT
The DNA here is from genome assembly GCA_022385715.1 of Xylaria cubensis. NCBI lineage: Eukaryota > Fungi > Ascomycota > Sordariomycetes > Xylariales > Xylariaceae > Xylaria > Xylaria cubensis. The sequence continues at coordinate 160,755 of MU279028.1, read as the reverse complement.
CAATGGTGATGTCGTGCCGCTTTCGCGTATCGCCCCAGACGTACGACACCGCCTCATACGGTTCCCCATCAATTGCCTGGGGTACCAGGCGCCCAACTATGGGGTCGGAGAACTTGCCTGCCTCAAGCTCAAAGACACGAATGAACTCCGGGATGAGAGGGTGGTAGAGTTCTGGGTAGTGGGGAGGCCCGGGGCCGTTCATAGTGTTCTAGGGCCAAGATGCCGCTGTAGTAAGATTCCTGCAGTTCTAGCGGTAATTACATAGTAGCTAGCTACTTCGTCTGCTTCGTGGAAAAGCGACTGACTATAGTAGCTATAGTTTGAACCCGAGGCCTCCAAAAAACGAGTGTGTCTCTACAGTTGCTACTACTCTTTACAATCTGTAGACATACACACAGGTCTACAGCTGCACAGACGTGCAGGCATACGCACGCACATCAGGGATACAGGCTCCCTCGGCCGGCGAAAGATCTCGCACAACTATATCTATCAGGGCTGGAGTCAAGGGGTCTTATTTTAGCTTCAAGACCATGTGACGGACCCATCGTACCATGGGGTGTCAGGTGGTGGTGCGGCTGAAGCAGCTGAAGGTATACAAGACTTGATCAGCAACGTCACAGGCACTTGCCAAGCAATCAATTGCTTAAATGATGCGCTGGGTGTGAATGTACCTTTGACTATTCTTGACTTTTCTTCCCTTTTCCCCTCTCGGTAAATAGTTTATTCTTGCTTCAATGCAAGGTACCCTTGCTTATATTGTACCGATAACAGTTTACCTATATGCGACATTATGACAGACTTACAAAATCACGACCTAGATATGTACCCTCGTATAGAAGAAATACCAGAAAGGCAAGTTTTCAATTCCCATCATTAAAACTTCAGACTTACGTCTTGAACAGACTAGACGAGCAACACTTCTTCACAACTAAAGCCCTCGGTTTCCTTATTCACCCCAACATCCCAACCTCGCCTGCTGTCAAAATAGCAGACATAGGCACTGGTACTGGGGTTTGGCTCTTTGATGTTGCCAAAAGCCTGCCTCCAACATGCCAACTCACCGGCTTTGACATCACATCTTCCGCTTTCCCTCCACCGCAATCATGGCCGCCAAACGTGTTGTTCAAGACCCAAGATATGCTCCTCCCCTTTCCGGAGTCAGAGATAGGGACCTACGATATAGTCGCAGTCCGCTTCATTAGCAGCGCAACCACGCGGATGGAATGGGCTCGTGCGATTGAGAATCTGGTCAAGTTGCTGAAACCAGGCGGCTGGCTCCAATGGATCGATTCATGCAATCTCGCGCTTTACAATTCCGTTGCTGGGACCTCTCGCGCCGCGTGCCAGGAGATCTATGACGGTCTGCAGCCATTCCGATCCAAGGATGACGTCGTCATCGGCCTCATGATGCGAGAGTCAAACAATGTGAAGAGAGTAGATGTATTCCGGGAACTGGGCTTGGTTGATGTGCACGAAGACGTGTTTTCGACGGACAAGCTGCAGGAACCGGAGCTGCAATTGAGGGAAAGGGGGACCAGGAATGTCCTTTCTTGTTTCATAGGGTGTTTGGAGGAGTTAGTGGGGGTTGAAGGGAGTGGATGGAACAAGGAGAGGATCGAGAGGTTGAGGGAGGAGGCGATGAGGGAGGTTGATAGGGGGGTTTATCATACTCTTGATCAGGTCTGTATCGTGGGGAGAAAACCTACCGAGTGAAGTTCGACTATGCCTGCTCATTTCTCTATGGCTGTAAATGCAAAGTCTGCTTGCATATTTCAATAAACGTTGAAGATGCTACAATCATTAAAAATGATTAGAGAAACTGTCGAGGCTGTAGTTTGACCCTCGTTGCTTGGGGTTACGCACAGGCGAGTAAACGGATTCGTACCAGCCAAAATTTCAACCTTCATTCTGATTCGAAACACAAAAAACCAACTACACCATCAACACATAACACTACGCGCATAAATCAGAAAATGGCCGGACGTGAATTACCACACCGCGAAGCTCTCCAGCAGGACGATCTCAGACTTATTTATAAAGATAAGCCAGTTTCGCTGGCAGCCGCTTTATGCTCCGTTTGGCCAACAAAGCTGAATTGGGAACATACTCAAGATGGCAAACAAGTCAGCGTAGGACTGCATGGTATTGCAGCAGCGATCATGTTTCTGCGCCGCATGTACGCCTTTTCTCTCGAAAGTGACCTCTTTTCTGTGAAGCCAACTCTTCTCATGAAGTTGGCATGGAGAAAGGAGCCCTTTCATGAAGAAGGCGAACCCGGATTACTACAAGCTCTATCCCAGGAACTTGGGTTCGCCATTAGTGCGGGCGAGGGTCCCACGTTGCTTGAGATTCTTAGCCACGACTCGATGGCGAACGTCTGGGGCGATCCCTCCATGGCACTAATTAACACGAACTTAATTAAGATGGAGAACGGACAACCCGACACAGTGGTGCAGCTAGAACTACCATCTGGCGAATGGAAGGAATGGGGGCTATTAACAGTACGGGAAGACCTTGGAGACCAACAAGCGAAATTCTTCAATTCGTTAATAGGGATGAAGGGTAGCAAATACAAGATGCTGTGTAACTTTCCGCTGTTCATAAGGGCGCATTATCAAACGGGCAGGACAGGTCTCAAAAAGCCACAGAGCTTCTCTACTCTCCGCTCCTTTCAGCTCCGAGCATCTGTTCTCGTTGACGGAACGAATACAAAAGAGCACGAGCAGAGCTATGTGCTCATAGCGTGCTTTCTCAACCCTGACGAAAATAACAAGGTTGGAGAGCTACGGATATATACCAAATATGGACGGCCCATCATGCCAAAAAACGCACCAGCTCCAGGAGAGCAGCACCTGTATGATCCGGACGCTGAGAGAAGACTCTGCGACCCAGTCATGGATTGTATTTTGTTGTACGGGAAGGTCGATAGCCTTAAAGAACACCCGCAATGCGATGAGCTAGCTTTGAACTCAGTGAGACGAGCTTTCTCGATGCCATCCTCTCAAATCTTGAGGAATTCCGCGGAAAGCGCAAGGGCAAATCCGTCTACTCCAATAGACGTGCCCCAGCCGCAATCGGGAGACATATCGACAACTTATCCTGTTCAGTCAAGACTGTCCCAAGGTCAACAGCAGCAACTAGAGAGTCGAATCACCGAACTAGATTTGACAATCCAGAACTTGAGAAATGCCGCTGCTAGTACCGAGCAATATAAAGACGCGCTAGCCACACAGCCAGAGACGGCTGCCCAGAAAATCCGAAGGTTACGCGAAGAGCGTAACGAAGCCCTAGCCGAGTTAGAGGAGGCTAAGGCAGAGGTTGCAGCGTTGAAAGGACGAATCTTTACAATCTCTGATGCTACCGAGTCCTACACTGAACTGAATGAAGAACTTAACCAGATAGTTCAGTCTCTACGGGAGCAGAACACACAACAGGCGCAAGACCGCCGAGATGAGGACCTGGTTGATGCATTATTGAAGCGCATCCAATCGATCAATGCTGTTGCCCACAAGGTCAACGAGGCTCACAGAGAGCTGTTCCGAGAGAATAAGAGCCTCCGGCAGTCTGAGACAAAGCTAAAGCGAAAGCTCGCTAGCTACGAGAGCCAGCTGGCTTCCTCTGAACCCCAACCCACCAACAGGGAGCTTGAGAAGCAGTTGAAGTCGGCCAACAAGCGCGCCCGCCATGCACATAACTCCAAGTCAAAATGAAGGAATGCAGGCACTCGCCGATGAGCATCATGGCTAGGTCTTCATCTTGAGATGCGAGAAAGAAAATCTATCTGCAGCACTAGAAATGTACGAGAACGGCTCCAGGTCGCAAACTGACTCTGGGGCAAAGCGCTTTCTGCCCCTACAATAGTAGCTTGAGGCATTGAAGACGTACCCGTCATTGGGTCATTTCATGATTCAAACAACCTAATATTCAACAAAGATCTATAGGAGTGATGTCCAATCGCACAGTCTCTTAGGCTCTTATAGTCGACTTCGTAGCCGCTGCCTAGAGAGCAGTTCAGTGCTCCAGGCATGGGATAGACAGTCAATACATCCCCCTATATGTTACTTGCCAGCGCTTTAATATTATACATCGTGACGAGCAAGTATGAGTATGAGGTTCTGGGCTTCTTGTACGTGAACACAGCAGATTACCTAAGCGGGAGACCGCGGATCCCGACTCGGTCACGCTCGGGCGCCGGATGACTCGGGCTTGTAATGCTCGCTATTGTATGTACTGTATGCAGATAGACAGTTGAACAATGGACAACTGATAGGATCGATATAGACACGAAAATCTCTACTTTATGCTCAAAAATTCCGGTCTAATTATCGAATTGGTAGGAAACGGCAAGGTATACTCTGCCCGAGAGCTGTGCATGCAATCGCATGGTAATACCCTCACTCGATTTGCCTCTCACATCCGATCCGATTCAGCAACTCTTTCCGATCGCTATGCCTCGATATGCTCGCCCCGCTTGACCTTGCCGGCTGCTTGATACCGTGCCGCCGCTTCCATGCATCGAAATCGATAACTTCGGCTCCGACCTCCTCGACTATCTGCGCGTATTCGAATTCGGTCTTTTCGTCGTAGTCCACCTCATCCTCTTCCTCTTCGTCGTCGCTTCTAACGTCCTCGGCGTTGTCCCCTCGCACCACGCGGATGGCTACTCGAACGATAGCCCAAGCCCATGGAATCATGATAGCTTGTAGAATGAGTAGATACGACAAGAACCCAATGCGAATACCCTCGCTCATGCAGACAATACCTGTGGGATTGCGGAAAGGCGTGAGAAGATAGGACCAGCCCTCAGGGACAGGAAACGGGCCCTGTAGATCGTCGGCGGGGCCTTGATAGCAGGATGCTGGCATGAGCCGAGGTGAATCATTATAGACGCTATAGCACACCATGAGGTATATTACGTGGCGCGTTATGAGCCACGTAACTAAAAATACGCCGAAGATGACGTCGCAAATGGTGGTGAAACCCAGATACTTGAGGCATTTTGCAAGCTTCTCTATGGTTAGCAGCATTTTCCACCGTGGATCAGACGCCTTACCGGGAATATCAACTCAATTATATCCATAAGGACAAATATGAGATTGGTGACTCGCGTGTGGTGGTATGCATAGGCTGACGATATCAATGCAATGGTAGCGCAATGATGAGCTATCATCTGCCAGTAATCGTGTCGTCGAGTCTCCAAATTAACGACAATCATCTGTTGAATCCAGTATGCGAGTTGTGCCAGCACATACCCCTTCGTAAGCCCCTCGAGCTCTCTCTGGGGCCAATCTGTCCATAGCTCGGCTAGCTTCAGGTAGTATGGTGATGTAGTATAGATGTACTTATCGTAGGCAACGATTAGCGGTGCTGTGAAGGTCAAAATGGGGTGTGAGTTAATACCATTCCCAAGCTCCAGAACACTGTATTGTACATGAGCATCCAACCCTGCTCAGCAAATCTCGTGATGCGTTTCTTATTGGTCTGCCCACACCATCTAGCCAGCGGGGAGAGCACATATTCCATAGAGCCGGCGCGGATACCGCAGAACAGTATAACGCAGAAGCTCACGAAATACAAGTCATCGTGCCCAATAGCATACTTGCCTGTGGAGGGATTGTAGCCCGACAAGTTGAAGAACTTGGATGTCCACGATCGCTCTTGAGGCCGACATGTGTGAATGAGGAAAAGCGCGAGAATAAGATTCAACGAAACTCCTTTAGTGAATTGTTAGCGGTGCCCCAAAACTGGAGGGTCCAGCATAACGTACCAATCTGGTGCTCGAACAACCACTGGGTTGGGCTTTGTAGCAGCCCATATCTCGTCGCCGTCGTCTTGATGGGACCAGCCATTTTGTCTCGAGAGCCCTCCTTTGGTTGAGACTTCACAAGTCCGGGGGGTTTTGCAAGTGGGTGATGTGTGATCTAGATAGGTAGTCGACCCTGGAGGTTGCAGGGTTCAAGATCTAATCCCCAGTTCATCGGGCTATCATTTCATCCGTGGCTGGAATGTGGCTAGTCTCTCAACAATTCTTGTGTGGCTTCCTGCTTGGCTATCCATCCGAAGGGCGGTGAGGACGTACTGCGACAATGATTCGCGAAAAGATGACCTTAATAGGCACAGCCCGCTGGCTATCATATGCCGACAGCCTAAGTAGTGCAACCAAGCCACTCTCTCCATCCGCACCATGGTTTGAGAAATAGCAGCGTCATAATTGGAGAGCGGGTTTGAAAAAAGGCTTCTGTCGTGGAATACCGAGAAGTCTGAAATCTGGAAGTTTGGCTGCGCCAAACACACCTGATCGCACGTCAAAAACAGGGCAATGCAGTCCAGTGATTGGTGCCAGTAATCGTGCTGTAAGTCTCGCCCCGGATTGCAGAATAGTGGAGTCTAGTATCCCCAACAAGGCCTATGGCCTGTAGGACGGTTGCTTTAGTAAGTACCTACGTACAATTGGCCAATCTTCGCCAACTGCTCAGTCGTAACAAGTCATCAAGTGACAATTAGATTGGTTTCTCAAGCATAAGATGGTGACGGTGAATGAGTACCCAAGGCGCACGATCGAACAATATGGAATACAACGCTTGGCCAGGGTGAAGAGATTGACGGCAGCTTGACGAATACGACGATGAGACTTCAGTTGGATGAATGAGTCTCTTATTATGTTCAAGACTAACCGGAAAATGGAATTCATTTTTGAGCGAGCTGTAATCTTACCGAGGAGACCAATAGCATGAAGAAAACGGAGAATGGGAGAAACTCTGCGGCGCGGCTAAAAATGCAGTGAAACGCCTCTGAGTGGCCGCCAAACTCGGGCTCAAGATCAATATTGAGAGTCGCCCCACTATTGACTCTTTAGTGTCAAAATACAACAACTTTAAATATAAATATTTTTCAGCTTTACGAGCCTCTGACACGCGATTTGTACGCGACAGTATGAAGATTTTGTCAAGATATAGATGATCTGCACATCAGGTAGAGCCGGCTCACCAACAGGCGTATATGATTGCCATGAATTCAAGGCTTAGCTAAGTTCATCGGCTATTTCAAAGCCCCGAATTCATGGCAAACATACCGCTGCATAACTCAATCAGCTACTGATGGTATTCCATGCGTAAGCGTGGCAGTATAGTAAACTATGAGATTGAAGAAGAATCAAGCAACAGATCAGGTCCTGACCCCTAAAACCTTTGATTATATGTGCTTACAGTCGAGGTTATATCGAGGGCAAGAATTTTTTGAGAGAAGGTGAACAGTGACTTTCAAATCTCTTCCAAAAAAGGGAAAAAGGAAATGAAAAGTTATCGCTCCTCATGCGGGCGATATATTGGAAATACTACTCCGCTGTCGCATCTGTATCAATCTCACTCATAGCCTAAAGACACAAATTTGCAGCACGACTTTTACTCGATCATGACCCCCATTTTATGTCCTTTTTAACTCCCATTCTCGCTGACAGCGCTTTCATCAGTTGGCCACCATGAACCGAGAGGATGAAGATGGCAGCAGACACGAAGGTTTCGACGTGGCTAGTCACAGGTGCATCTTCCGGGATAGGCCGTTCCATCAGCATCGCTGCTCTGGACGCTGGCCAAAAGGTTATTGGTGCGACACGAGACGTTGCTCGCGCCCAGGCGACGAATTCCGAGTTCACTGCAAAAGGCGGCATCTGGTTACAATTAGATCCCGCTGATCCAGACTCCTCCAAGCATTTCGCCAAAGCCCAGGAAGAATATGACTTCGATGTACTCATAAATAACGCGGGATATGCATTCATCGGCGGCGTCGAGGATACGAGGTCAGTGGCATCATCTAGTGCGTAAAAGCATTCTCCTCGCTGATAGACTGGCATAGCGAGGAGGAAGTCCAAGACCAGTTTGACGTGAATTTCTGGGGGCCTCTCCGCGCTATTCGGGCCATTCTACCATCCTTGCGTGCAAAACGTCGTGGCAACATCGTCCTGATTAGTAGTGGTATAGTGTATGTCAACATCTCGCTGTAACAATGTGGCTTTTACTGACTAGCGGGACGTGTCAAATGAGAGCAGATACATGTCCCTTCCTGGACGAGGGGCATATGCGGCTAGCAAAGCCGCTATTGAAGCTATTCACGTGTCTCTTCAGAAAGAGGTCGAAGAGTTCGGAATTAAAGTACTGATTGTCGAGCCAGGCGCTTTTCGCACGACCTGGACAGAGAATTTCAAGAGCCCCGTCGCGTATGAAGATACCAACGGGTTCAGCGAGGGATACAAGGGCACTACGGTCGAGCGGTGGGTTGGTTCGGCTCAGGCTATTAAGACGACTCCGCTACCGGACGTGATTAAAGGAGATCCAGACAGAGCTGCGGCGGAGATTGTGAAGGCGGTTATCGAAGGTCATGACTATCTTCGCATGTTCTTGGGACCGGATTGTATAAAGTCGGCGGAGCAGAGAATTGCTGAGGTCAGTCGCGATCTAGAAGCCACTAGAGTAATCGCTGTGTCTACGGATGGCGATAGGCCAGGATGGGGTAGCTGAAGCACGGAGAATTATGAATAGCAGTTCGTGATCCCTATCATAATCTAATACTTCGAACACATGAATGGATATGTACGTCATGTATGCTTCACTCTAATCGAAGTAGAGTTGTAATCACTCGTAACTATGTATAAGGAGAAGCTTGCTCATACAACCCCTATATCTCAATCGCGATCCTTCCAATACCTCTACTAACACAACTTAGCATTGACTCCTTCTTATCTGCTTCCGTAAGTGCCGTGCCCCTATGTTCAACATTCCCACTCTTAAGGGTAACTCTGCAAGTGCCACAGTTACCGACCTCACAACTGCTGGGTACGTCATCAAAGTGCTCTTTCAGCACATCCAGCAGCGTCTCTTCGCCAGCTACTTTCAAGACCTTGCCTTCTCGATTGGCCACTTCAACTTCAAAAGGGTCGCCTGTGGTATCAGCAGCAAAAGCTTCGAAGTGTACTTCATCCTCCCCAAGGCCGCACTTCTTCGCCTCTCGCATAGCCTCATCAAGCATGCGCCCAGGGCCGCAGACATACACATGTGAGTTCCACGACAGATTTCTAAAGATGGCCCCGATATCCATGCGTTGGCCTTTGCTTCGGTCATAAAGCGTCACGGAATCCTTGAGTCCATCGACCCGCTCTCGGAAAGGTATATCGTCCATGGAACGGATGCCGTAGTGCAATGTTGTCTCCCAATTAATTTGTCGATAAGTCTCCATCATACTCAAGAAAGCGGTGATTCCAATACCGCCAACGATAAAGACGTGATTGCTGGCTGCGCCTGCAGGTTTGACATCTGACGTGATGCGACCAACTTGAATCACGTCGCCTTCCTTCACGTTCTGATGTAAGTATAGTGAACCACCGCGGCTTTGCTCTTCAAGTGCAATTCCAAGCTCGAAGCGAGTTTCATTTCCAGAGACGATCGAGTACGAGCGTAGTAACCCATTAGGCAACTTAAGGCGCACATGCGACCCAAGCTTCGCATCGCCATGTTCAGCATCAGGATCAGGCGTCAGAGCTTCGAATACAAATGACGTGATGCGCGAGGTTTGAGCTTTCTTCTCGGTAATTTTATAATCACGCCACTTCTCCGCCGCCTCATCTTCGCCGCCTGCCGCACGCTTTTGCTTAGCTTTGAACTTCGCTACCCGGGTCTCAAATGCTTTTCTACTCTCATCCCCCATGTCGACAATTTGTGACAGTTCCTCGTTCATCTCGGGGTTGTCGGGCGTACGGTGCAAGTATTCTTGGACGCGCTCGATAGTCCATCCAGGCCATTTGCGCTCAACCAGTCTAATTTCGTCTCCTGCCTGCACAGTGCCTTCTCGCAGCACGCGATAATACCATCCGGTTCGGCTCGTCTTGTACGTATTTGGCGCAAAGTTCTTCAGCTGGAATCGATGATTGAGTTTGAAACACGGTTGTCGCGGTAGGCTAATCTGTAACAGCACCCCATCGTTGCCAACGGAAAGGATATCTCCTATGCAGATGTTTCGCTCGTTCATCTGTTTGGTAACAAAGTTTTCCCCAAATCCGCCAGGCTTAAACCGCGCCTCAGCGCCCGGGAACTCTTGGCTCCATTGTGGATAGTGTGAAGAGCAATCTCGTACCCGTTAGCTTCGTATATCTATTATGTTGCCGGGGATCTCAGAAAAGGAAAATGACGACTTACATCCGTGAATTGCCTTGTCCTTGCCGCCGTGAAAGGTAAGGTCGTGCTCATCGGCGTCAAGACCAAGGAAAGATACAGGAACTTTTCCTTTACGTAGTTGTTTATCAATGCCAGACTGGATCGTGAGTCCAGGCATGGTTTTCATTTTGCTCGTCCGGATTTCTAAAATGGTATCCTTTTCGAAAGGGGCATACAGATCTACATCAGCCGCAGGAGCCATATTGTCAAGATCGATGTGACGTCGGCCACGAAGTGACGATTTTAAAGTATATGTTCAAAAAATACGCTTGTTTGGCGAGCGTGAATAAGGGAAAGGTGTATCAAGTAGTGAAAGAGGAGTAGAAGGAAAATATATAAACACGCTCTAAGTGTCAAAATGTGACATCAAGCATTGCATGCCAAATTGGAACTAATGATGCGGACGGGGTCCGCACATCGATCACTAAGCAACTGGTCTACTCGCTTGCCCCTTGCCCTTGATTTTGGAGATGGGTATCTGGGAATAACCAACCAACAAAAGATCACATGAAATATATCACCCACATGGGAGCTATGACGAAAGGATCTCCGCGGCCCGAAGTTTTAGTCATCTTCGATGTCCTCAATCGGGTCCCCGTAAAAGTTAGGTAAATTCCGAATCTCAGGCCTGCCGTCTGCGGCCGTCTTCCTCCTTTTCCCCTTTCCCTTCTTACCGCCTCTCGGCATACCTGCCACGGAAGGTCGAACTACCGAAGTAGTATCTGCCTTGGCATATTTCCCTATGAAAGCTTTCGGCACAATGAAGCGTGTGGAGTTGCGCGGCGGCTCATCTTTAGACCCAATTGTAGCCATATTGCTAAACGCTGTCTCTGAACCTGTCGTCCCTTTTGTCGCCATATTACTGTCTGAGGAAGACTCATGGAATATTGTGTCACACTCGCTCCCACAACCTAAAGAAGATACTTCTCCTCTACACATAGCAGTATTTTCTGTATACTCATCTGTGCTGCCAGATGTATCGGAAGGCCTTAGCTCCGCGGCGGCTTGATGCGCGGCTTCCTTAAACGCACCCATAACTAACTCCTCGCTATCACCGTCGTCGCCAAAAGCGAATTTCATCCATATATTGTTAAGGTCATCCGGGTCATCTCGTTTCTTTAAAGGTGTGCACCGTCGGTTTAACGACAACAAGCCGTGCTTCTCTTGTAGGCATCGATTGTCCTGAGGGTTCTCATGGCTCTCGACAATTACTCCAGTATCTTCATGTCCAGATTGGCCGTGTTCAGGCTTTGGGTCAGCTTCGCTAGAAAGATGGAGACTGGGCAATCGAGGCTGTAAATGAGATGGCAGCGTAAGGGCACTACTCCCTGAACGTTCAGTATAGGTTTCTACAGCATCCATTATCGTCAAAGGGCTGTCGGGTGGATGATTTGAGTTGTCTCCGGCCAAAATCCAGTCTCTCCATCTCTGCTGCTCCAATTCTTGTGAAGGTAACACGGATCGAACTGGTCGTCCAGTTTCTACCTGCATACTCCCTCGATCTTCTGAACCCGACGGAGACCATTGCAAAACTTGAAAATCACTATGCCGGCGAGGTGCAGGCTCGTAGATGACTGAAGACGAGTAAATCACATTGACGGGTGTTTCAGGGCCACCTGGTAGAGCTGGCGATGCTCGCGAAGTGCCGTCTGAAGAGATGTTCGTATATCCGTGCCTTTGCCGCCCAGGAGAGTCCACATACCGAACAGTTTCCGACATTCGATCACGTGGAGACATGCTGGCTTGTTGCTTCGGCTCTAAAGTGCGTCGCTCGATGCTTGATTGTGAGCTAGCAGCAATACTTGGTCGAACCTCCTGGCTTCCGATCTGAATTCTTATGGATGATCTCTTAAGGCGCTCATATCGACCATCGTTGTGAGCTGTAAAGTGCTTTGTAGGTTCGTTTGGTGCTCTTTCTGAGGCGTGAGCGACTCTCGTCCATCTTTTTGTAGCATAGACTTGACCAGGAAATGAAATATCCAGTGGCTTTTGCAGCCCCAATCCCGCCCAATCCGATTTCTCGAGCAATCTCTTTCTTCGGTCGAGATTCGTAGATAAGACCTCATGATTGCCGTCACGTTGCCTAGACTCTCGTTTTATTAGAGTCAAGGGAGATGAGGGTTCATCGAGGGGGCTCCGCGACACGGGGAGGTGAATTGGCGATTCGATGGAGGATTCGGATGCTAGAAAAGATATCTTGATAGGACGTTGTTTAGCGCGCTCGTTAAGCAGATTGTTACGAGCTTTTGCGAAGTGCTGCTTCTGTCGGGCAATCAGTGCGTTGCGCTGTCTGCCTCGAGAGTGGCGGGCAAGACTGCCTTCGGTCCAATTCATAATTGTTCCCAAATATAATGATACTCTTCTAAGAAATATTGGATATTGGTGTTCAGTAACGATGCGGCAGGACTGCCAGGAGTCTCTGATTCTAGACGGTTTGAGGAGAATGTCGCAAGGTGGTGATGAGAAATCGCATGTTTGCCGCAAGCACCTACCTGTGTGTCCTTACATACTGGAAGCCTTGCTGGAGGAAAGATAGCTCCTTCCCACCAACTACGGCCATAGTGAATTGTTCTTACCTTCATTTCATGGACTGCACATCTTCGTCTTAGGGGTTCCCGATACCGGGTACCTATAGTGCAGGTACTTACCTACCACAGGTATCCTATAAGCGAGGTAGGCTCCTTCGAATCAACTCATGATATCGCCTGCTATACCTGCTATAGGTTCGTATGAAGTTGTATTTCTTCAACAATCCCAGGGCTTGTAGCAATCACTAATGTGCGGGCACCACTTGCCGCTCACTTGTAAGAATAAGGGACGATATGCGCATGCGAATCTTCATGAGAGGAAGTTATTCCATATACATAGTAATCGATATACTACGTACTCAGTAGGTAGTAGTCAACAGTCCTTGCTGACTCTTCCGAGAGGACATCACCCCAAATTCTCGAGGCCAGCTGCCTGATCTGCAGCCACATGAGTTGGTGGGCAAGTCTGGCCATTACTACCTCCTTTCCGAGGAAGCTGAGAAAGGGGTAAGCATGTCTTGAGTTGCAATGCAGCGAGAATTGGCACCACAATTAAACGACCCTGCAGGCTGCCGCACAGAGCTTCAATATCTGGCCAACTGAATAGCATCACCTGCGCAAAGCTCCCGCCTGCATATGTAGGCTTACAAAAAGAAGCGATCAATCGGGCCATCCGTGAGGGGCGGTGAATAGTACCCGTGAAGTATCAACTTAGAATCCCACCTCCCATCCACATGAGGGATTATTGACTGGTAACAAAATTGCATCTGTTTCCGTTGGTCCAAAAGCTTTCGCTCTACACTAGGGAGGCTTGTTTAGCTAGTTTAAGCTTGGCATTGATGGAGTTGATACCCAGAGATTTTCTCGATGCCCAGTAGCCCCAGCCAGCTGAATTATGCGCCACCAATGGGAAGCTCGCGATAACCAAAACCTCCCAGTGAACAAATAGCATCGAGTCACAGAGCACCCTTCCACCTTATACACCCCGCGATCTGGTTAACCATCCAGGAGGGGTTGTCTATATTGTCGCGTGCGCAAGCATCAATCTAGATTAATTGCGGGCGCGGGTCGACGCTTGGCTGATGTAACGTATACTTATCAAGTTCCATCTTTTACTGTATACAAAGGATGACTTTTTCTAGTAATACCATTTGTCAGGTTCCTGTTTTGAGCGAGACATGACCCTGGTATTTGGGGGTTTAAGTCGTGGGGTAGTCAAAGTTAACGGTGTTAGCCCGGATAGAAAGCCGGAATGAAGAGAGAAAGCAAACGAACCTTCAGTAGCTTGTAAAAGGCAATACAAAACCAGTTGTAAGTTTATCTAAAGCATCTGTTGGCGATGAGTTGCTATAGTGATGCCGCTTTTGGTTCGGAACCCGGATACTGTTACGCCTTCTGGGCATAATTAAGTACCACGATCGCAATATAGCATGTAGGTACGTATGATCTTTCGGGTGTTTTATTATCCTTGACAGGTATAAACCAATAATCCTTTTGTTAAACACTTAGGAGATTTCATTTGCCAAAACAAATTGCCCAACGAATCGACAAGTGCCTCACCTCTGACTCGAAGTGTCGCCGAATTACGGAGCCAACTCTGGATCCTTACCCCACGTTAGTCTTTGTCCGGGTGAGACAGTTTATGATAGTGTCCAAGCCAACATACTCTGTACATATAGTGACTGTGATACTTTAATAGACTTCTTATGCCTAAACCCTCTCGAAAAAGGATGAGGGCTTTCAATGGACAAGCAACATGAATCAATAAACGTCAAATCTGCTCATGTGCTACTAGTCCCAGGCGTAATGCAGGAGCGGGTCGGTCGTCATAGGTTGAGTTTAGCTATCCATAGTTATATCTTCAGTCTAAGGCCTCGGCAGGCACATTCCACGTCTTGATCGGCCAATAATTACAAGCTAAGCAAGCCCCTGCAGTGCTACATACATACACATATAAGTATGTAAGTTGCAGATTGCTAAAGCGACGTTGCTCGCCGCCTCAACTGAGCTCTGCTTGCCCATGCCTCGCAAACTTGTGCTGTAGAAAATGCGCAAGAAAAAGGGTCTGATACAAGACCGGGTCCAGCTTTAGGAACATTACTCCGGTTTACACCACAGGTGCGGCCTCGTTGTCTTGGCGAAGCGCATAGGTATGCATGCTTAACGCTCTGATATTTCTTGGGTATGTGGACTGTACCGCATGTATTCACCCGGTACTACATGATTAATGTCTCTTCGGATTTAGAAGTATGAGATAGCATTTCACTAGGGATACTATTTGGGACGTTGAGAGTCCTCACCTCATCACAACTTTAACTCTAGCGTGCATTAATCGAGGTCAAAAGAAACACAGTTTGTAATCCCGTGCTGGTAGTAGAGACCCAACGGTAATTATGTATATGAATGTTTCTAAGACAAGGATGTTAAGTTCTTTCTCGGTTACCGACCTCAGGTAGTTTCTGATACAAGCAAACAGGATGCCCATCGTCACTTGGCACCTCAACAACAGCCGATTGAAGCCGAAATCATTGTTTCTGTGTCCCTTGCGAAGATTCGGAATCTCTTACTTTGGGAGTGACGACATTTTTGACGAAGGTTTCATTGAAAAAAAGTGACGACATTATTGAAGGAAACATTCAATTCATTGGGCTGTAAACTCTGAACATCGTCAGTGTGCGTCTTCACGAGATACTAAACTACACCCAACATGGGCAATTCTAGTACACACCCCACTATAGGTTTCCCACCTAAGCCCTTAAAGAGTAACCGGCGGCAATGCGCCCCCCACAACTCTCGTAACGGTGCCGGCCGTGTAGCCCTCTGTCTTATGACGGCGGAGTAGTGAACATAAACAATACGGCCAAACGAAACCTATTTCCAGAACAAAGGTAGGTTGGCTAAGTATCAATAAGGTATCCGGTAAAGTATCTAGGTAGTTTAGATGCACCAGAATATACGTATGTAACCTACAAATATTAGAGCCTTTGAATGCGCGCGGTGGTACGTCGTATCTGGCGAAAGTCTAGACTAACTACCTAAAATACCCCTGAAAGTGATAGGTAACAACAAGAAATACCTTGGCTATACACACATACTTTTAGCAATAGTTAGGTAGCTACTAGGTACGATGTAGGTCTTATCTTGGTGTGTGACGTTGGAACCTTATGCACAGTTCATTCACTGCAGACATCATCTGTCAGATACTGTAGGTATGTACAAAGGGACGGTCCCCCCCGACAACGGTCTACCAACATTAAAAGGCTCAGCTCCCCGCTGCTCCCCCCAAACCTCGCCCTACTCTCCGCTCCCTCACCTTCGACTTCTCTCGAGCACCATCATCGCTTTACAACACTTACTTGCTAGACAATTTCTATCGGTCTCGCATATCTACGTATCCTGCAAATACCCTCTAAATATTTTTTTCCCACCTTCACAGCCAAAATCGCAACAATGGTATGTTTCGCTGCAGCTGGCTCCCCACCAAATTCCCTGCTACCAGCCAATTACCCCTCATCTTACGAGACGATTTGCTAACGGAATCCCTTCGTCTCCAACCAGGCCGAAAGTCAATATGTCTCGTATACTGAGAACGTGAGTCTCGTCCTCCTAGACCCTTCCGCCCTACGGCGTCTAGGCTCTTTGCAACATGAGAACCGCGAATGATGTGCTGACTTGTGTTCTCCCATGCAGCTCCTCAAGTACATGAGGCTCGACCAGAAGGGAAACGCCATGGCGGAGTACATCTGGATCGACGCTGAAGGACATGTGCGATCCAAGAGCAAAGTATGTTGGTAAAAAATTTTCCTGTTATCTCTGTCGAATCGCCGCAATTTCTATTACTCGATCGTCTCGCGTCAACTACGGCCCATTTCTCCGTATCCGCTACTTATTCCAAGCCGGTGCCTACACCCCAGCCCAGCCACTCCACACAAACAAGCCGCGGCAAACGAATGGGTCCTACGATGCACGGCAGAGACCCTTGTAATGCATGGCGGGGTCCCTGGCAGCCCAGCGGTTCGCATTGCGAAAACAGTTAGGATAGGATTGGTTTGAGCCATCCGATCTCGCTCGCTCACTAGGCTTCCCATGCCATGCATTCCTCGTCATAATCCACTTTCGAAGGGGTCCTGAGCTTGCCCTACGAACAATGCGAGGCAATCCGGAGAGTGTGGTTGCCCCTGGTTCACGTCATCATACACCAGCACCATGGGTCTCACCAAGTGGTACCATGTGTACTACGCTGTTCAGGGTCCCTATGTTTTTCCACTTAACCAATCCGAGAGTATATTTCCCACTAACCCGAAGTCATCCTGCATAGACGATCACCAAGCTTCCCGAGAACGGACAGTTCAAGCCCGAAGATCTTCCCGTATGGAATTTCGATGGTTCCTCAACGGAGCAAGCTCCAGGCGACAACTCAGACGTCTACCTGAGACCCGTCGCCATCTTCCCCGATCCCATGCGCGGTGTTCCCAATATTCTAGTTCTCTGTGAATGCTGGAACGCCGATGGCACGCCAAACAAGTACAACTACCGTCATGAGTGTGCCAAGTTAATGGAGGCTCATGCCGAACATAAGCCTTGGTTCGGCCTCGAGCAAGAATACACTCTGTTTGACATGGAGGACAGGCCGTATGGCTGGCCTAAGAATGGTTATCCCGCTCCCCAGGGCCCTTACTACTGTGGTGTTGGCGCTGGACGTGTCATGTGCAGGGACATCGTCGATGCCCACTACAAAGCTTGCTTATATGCCGGTATCAAAATCTCGGGTACTAATGCTGAGGTCATGCCTGCCCAATGGGAGTTCCAGGTCGGTCCTTGCGAGGGCATTGAGATGGGCGACCACTTGTGGATGGCCCGCTTCCTTCTCCACCGTGTTGCCGAGGAGTTCGGTGCCAAGATCTCGGTTCAGCCGAAGCCGATTCCTGGTGACTGGAACGGTGCTGGCCTCCACAGCAACTTCTCCACCAAGGAGATGCGCGTTGAAGGCGGCATGGTATGTGACTCGCCTTGAATGAAAGAACTCAATGATTACACATTACTAACCACTCTATAGAAACACATTGAGGCCGCAATTAAGAAACTCGAGGGGCGTCACCAAGAGCACATCGCCGTCTACGGCAAGGGCAACGAGCTGCGTCTGACCGGTAGGCACGAGACCGGCGCCATCGACCAATTCAGCTTTGGCGTTGCCAACCGTGGTGCCTCGATTCGTATTCCAAGAGAATGCGCTGCCAAGGGTTACGGTTACTTTGAGGACCGACGACCTGCTTCGAACGCTGATCCTTACCAGATCACCGGTATAATGATGTAAGTATTAGTAATCTGCGGCGTCTTTTGAGCCTTTCCTGCAATGAATGCTAATATCTCGTAGGGAGACTGTCTTCGGGCCGGTAAAGGAGTAAAATGATATACCCCAATTAAAGAATTTGCTTCTTTTGTAATCCTTGTTACATAAACTTCAGCCGGTGCGCTATGAATTGTTATGATTGTACGGATACCCAAATCAATGCTGCTCGAACTTCGTTAGTGAAGGTGAACTATATGTCGCCAATAGCAGTGGGGGATTAAAGGTCCAGGGTGATGGTGCAGACCTGCACTGGGTCTTATGAGATGTCGATAACCGATTCTCAAAATTAAATAAATTAGGTTGCTTTAGCTCTATGGTGTAACCTATTGTGTCTAGGGTATACTCAATTAATATTTCTATTCAACATGATCAAATCTCCGTGTTTTATTTAGATGAGGCACCCGGCGCCGGCTTACGTAGGCGAGGCCCGAGAGGCCTTCCCCGGTCAGCTCCCGCCCCCAGAATCCAACAGTGAGGGGATACGCAGGATCTCAGACCCGTCGTCACGAATAGATTCACACAATATATGGGGCTGAAGATAAAGCCCCGCCACGGTTCCATTACCAACGCATGACAAAACGTCATCTGGGACTCTATCGAGCCTATTTGGTATTTAGAGGATAGGTGGGCTACACACCATGATACTAAAATAGATTGATATAGTATTCTTGTCAAGCTTGTGGCTGTTTGCGCACGAAATCTGTGCGCCAGAAAACGAAGACAAGGGCGCTAGCGGCAGGCAGAGCGACCAATGGAGAGCGAACTTGTCAGAACTTGTTTTTGGCATTGATCTTGCGCCCCGACGGGTAGGTCTGTTCGTCTTACTATCGAGACTATTTGAGGCTACACCAAGTATAACCAGCCGCCGATCCGAATCCTTATCCTACGTTAGTCGGCGTAGTGTATACCTGGATAGTCCTGGAAGGCGAAAAAGAAGGAGCTGAGGATGTGAACCCTTGGAGAGGGAGACTCAACTTCGCTCATATCAAACTTAGTGTTGTTCGAGTCTTTAAGCTTGGCCTTGGTAGGCCTTTATGTGCCTTTGCTGCTGACCTGATCCCCGTTCAATGCACGTGTCATCGCCGCAGCTATCTCGCTTGGACTATATGATGTGAGATGGATATTGTCCAGATTGACACCCCCTCAACTTCTATGGCTATTACTAGTTGGCAAAGATGATATATAGAATTTGCCCGTGAGGCAGAACCAAAAAACTCCATTCACGCACGAACGTTGCGTTGTCTGCGCAAAACAGCGGACCCCCCATCCATCATGTCTTATTATCCCGCCTCAACCGTCATCCCCATATATTCCGTGTTCATGGGCGTGGCCATCGCGCTGACGGGCCTCCGACTCTGGGTCCGGCTCTCGTACCGCCGGGGCCCGCTCGGAACAGACGACTACCTGCTCCTCTTCGGGCTCGCGATCGCCATAACGTGCAATGGGATCCAGTACTACAATGCGCTGAAGGGGACAGGTGGGGAGGCAATCAAGGATCCCAACGAGATGACGCAGATGGTCATCGTCTCCCATCAGATCGACTGGGCCATGATCGTGATCGAGAAGGCCGCCTTCGGCGCCGTCAAGTTGTCTATCTTGTTCTTCTACCGGCGCATATTCGGCGTCTGGAGTAGTTTCCGTCGCATCAATAATGCGCTGCTTTGGATCGTGTTCATTTGGGCTATTGTGTTCGAGCTTAAATTCTTTTATTTGTTTGCTTCTCTACCCTGCTGCTTTTCTGCTACCTTGATCCGTGCTACCTTTGTCCTTCCTACCCTGTCATCTATATATTACGCACATTGTGAGGGCCTTTTAGACCTTAGTGTATTTTTATATTTTAGCACCTTGGTCTTTTTATATTTCTTTCGCAGCTTATTTGGGTAGATTAGCCGGCAGGTGGCCCCCTTAGAAGGGGTGCCTACGCACTAAGTCGAAGAAAAGGGAGTCGAACCCTTAGGGCGTACTTGCCGTACTTTGTTGGATTACTATTTACTATAAAACTAAAAGGGAGCTATAGTATATATATTTTTTAGAACGGGTTATTAAAATAAGGCGTTTTGTTAAGTTGTTTATTATTATTGCTTAGTTGTTTGCTTTTTTTGTTAAGCTTTATGTTTTTTAAGTCGGGTTTTATAAGTTTTAGTTCGTTAATATAACTTTTAAATCTTTTTTTGTTTAAAAAAACAAGTCCTTTTATAATTAAAATATTTTTTAATATTATTTTTTATGTTGTTTAAAAGGTTTTTTTGTTTTTTTTTTAGTTCTAGTATTTTTTATTTAATAAAATAGTTTTATTTATTATTATTTTATTACGAATTATTTTATAATAATAACTTATTACTTTTTATAAGTTTTAAAATAAGTAAGCTTTTTAGAAAAAGTAATTAAAGTATGCTAGCTATAACATTTATATTATTATTTAATAACATATTAATTATTTTTTAAAAATATTGCTAGCTATATTTAATAATATAGCTATTAAGCTTATTAGTTCTTTTTTATATTTAAGTATAAAAGGTTTTATATTATTAAATATTTTTTAAATTATTAAAAACTTTTTTTAAACTTTTTATATTATTATATAGTTTATTTAAATATGTTTAATTATATAATTTTTATTATTTATTAAACAGTGTTAAATTTTAAAGATTTTTTAAGAAATATTTATGCTTATAATTATAGCGCTATATAAAAATCTTTATAATAAATTACTAGCTTTAAAAATATAAAATTTTGTTTTTATAGCTTTTTAAATTTTTAATTTAATAGTATAAGATTTAAATTGTTTTTTAATAGCATTAGCTATATATATTATATTATTATTATTAGCTGCTTCTTTTTTTATTTTGCTTTTTAATAGGGCTTTATAAGCTTATATAAAGTTGTATAACTATATAAATAGGTCGTTTTTTTTAACTATTATTTAATAAAAAGGTTGTTTAGTTTTATGTTATATTTAAACGTTTTAAAGTATTATTTTTTATTTTTTTAAAATAAATTGCTATAAGCTTTTAATTACTTTTTTAGCTTAGTTTTAATTTTTAACGTTTTAATATAATAATATTATTAAAAAACTATAAATAAGGTTTTATACGTTTTTTAATATTTATATATTTTTGTTTTATAGCTTTATTTATATTTTTAAGCTTTATTTTTTAATACTTGTTTTAAAGGTTTAGGCTAATTAGTAATAGTATTAAAAATAAATGTTTAAAACTTTTTTAGCAGTTTTAAGGCTAGTTATATGCATTAATCCGTTTTTTTTAATACTTATTATTTATTTTTATTTATTATAAAACTATTTAAAATCTTATGGCTATAAAAATTTATTACTAAATTATTACGTTTATAAATAGTTTATTATAAAATAATATATTAATATAATAATAATTGCTTTTTTAATAAATAAATATTTTGCTAGTTATATTTATAAAAGTTTAAAATATTATATTACTTTTTTTATTATTAAAAATATTAAAGCTGTTATAATTTATTAAAAGCTTTATATTTTTATATTATTATTTAAATATAGTTTATATATTTAGATTTATAAAATGCTTTTTTAATAAAGCTTGCTTTTTTATATTATTTATTAATAAATATGTTATATTTTTTTTTTTATATAATTTATATTTAAAAACTTTATTTAATACTATATTTGTAACATAATTAAAAAGTTAGCTATAAAAATTTTACTTTTTATTAATAAGTAATATTTTAATTAAAAATTTTTAGTTTTTTTATATTTTTTAATTATTTTTTTTTAAAATTTTGTAAGCATATGCTTATAGTTTTTTTTATAGCTAATTAATACTTTTAAATACTTATAAAAATCTGTTTTAATAAGTATTTTAACCTGTTTTAAATATATATTAAGGCATGCTTTTATTTTTAATAAATATAATTTACCCTAGTTAATTTTAGATTTATTTGCTTAATTATACTTTTTTAGTATTTTTTTAATAAAGTCTGCTTTTTTTTAAAAGTTTAAAATTATAATAATATTATTAGTATATAATAATACTTTTAAAAAGTTTAATTTAAGTAGCATACTTTTTAGTTTAAAACTTTTAGTTATTTTTTTTATAAAAGCTTTTATAATAAATATAAATAAAAAGCAATTTATTAGGTTATTTTATTTTATATTATTAAACATTTTGATTTTATTTTTAAAATATTTATTAATAAATAGTTTAATAAACGTGTTATAATAAAAGGTTTTAATTTATTTAATAAATAATTAAAAAATGTTAAAAAACTTTATTAATTTTTAAAAGAATTTATAAAAGATTTTATTATATGCTTTTTTTTAATTAAAAAATAAAAAAGCAATATTATTATCTTTTTTACTTTTAAAGTTTTAAATTAATTATTATATAGTTTATATATTATTATTAATTAGCTTATTTAAAAAAAAAGCTAATTATTAATTTTTAATAACTATATTAAATAATTATATAAACTATTATATTATAATTTTAATAAATATTTTATAATTTATGTTTATTAAAAATAGCAGGTAATAATTTTTAAAAAGTTTTAAATCTTTTTTTTTTAGCAATATTATTAGCATTTTTTTTGTTTATTTATTTAATATAAGCTTACTTTATTAAAGTTTATTATAAAATTTTATTAAAGCAATATTTATTTTATATTTTAATTTATTATTTATATATTTAGTTTTTTAATGCTTTAATAAAAATTTATATAATTTAGCAAAAATATTATTTATTTTAAGCAAGCTTTTTAAAGCTATATGTTTAATAGCTACTATTATTTTTTATTTAAAAATAAATTTAATTAAATCTTTTTAACTATTAATATTAAGTTAAAAAGTATTACTAAAAAATTATTTTATAGCTTTTTTATTAAAAGCTTTATAGTTATATAGTTTTATATAAAAATTATATGCTATTTTTAAAATTTTTATAAAATTTATATATTTAGTTCTGTTTTTATTTTTAAAAGTAATAATACTAATATTAATATTAATTTTTGCTTTAAAAAAAAAATATTAAATTAAAGCTTTATTAAAAAGTAAATGTTTTATAAAAGAATTATAAAAATAGTTTTTTTATTTTTATTTATTAAGCATTAATTTTTAAATGTTTAAGTTTTTAATTCGCTTTTTAAGTTTAGTGTTAATTTTTTCCGTACGTTTTATTATTAATTGTTTTTTAATAATATGTATGCTGACCTTTTTATTTTAATAAGTTTTATTAAAAACGGTTTTTTTAGCTATAAAATAAGCTTATAGGCTTTTTTTATATTTAAACTATTTTATTATTAGGTTAGCATTTTTAATATTTTTTAAGAGCTTTTAATATATATTAATATAACGTTTTAATTATAATATTAATAATAAAAAACGTTATTGCTTTTTTTTTTTATTAATTATTATTAATAATTTTAATATAATATTTATATAATAATAATTAGTTTTAATAAATAACTAAATAATTAATTACTTTATAAAATATTATATTTAGTTAGCTTTAATATATATTTTATTTAATTATAATATATTAATAATATATTTAAAAGTATATTTATAAAGTTTAAGGTTTTTTTTTTATTATTTATTTATTAATTAATTATTATTTATGTTTTATAAAGCATTTAATAATTTATAAAAAGCTTTTAGTTTTTTTTTAAAAAGACTTTTAAAGGACTTTTTATTAATCTTTTTTTTTTTTATGTTTTAGTCCTTTTTTATTAAATCGTAAAAAAGTTTTAATATATTTTAAATTTTAAAATTTTTTAAGTTTATTAATGCTTTTATTTGTTATAAAAACTAGTTATATTTAGCTAATAATAATTTTATAAAAGCATAAACGTTTACTATTTAAATAGTTTTATTTTAAAAAGTAATTTTATTTATTATAAGTTTTTTTTTAAAGTTTTTATATATTAAGTACTTTTTTAGTTTTTTAATAGTTTAAGCTTAAATTATTTATTTAATATTAATTATAATAGCTATATTATTTTTATTATTAGTTCTTTTTATAATTTATATAAAAAAAAATGTTTTAACTTTTAGTTTTAATTTGTTGGATTTTTTTAGGTTAGCTTTTTAAATTATTAATATATTTAGTTTATTATTTTTTATTAATTTAAGCATGCTTTAAAAACGGGCCGGGTTTATAATTAAGTTAATATTAAAAAATGCTATATTTAATTTAAATATTATTATTATTTTTTTTTTAGTATGTTTTTAAGTATATGTTTAATATATTTAATAAGTATTATTTATAAAAAGTAGTATTTAAGCTATAAGCATACGTTTTAATTATGCTTAAAGTTTTTAGTATTAATTAATATATTATATACTTTATAAAGATTTATTTTATTATTTATTAGCTTAAACTTTATAATATATTAAAAAGAAATTTTAACATAAAACGATATTAGTTTTAAATTTAAATTTATAATTATAATTGTTTTATTTTTTAATGTTTTTTTGTATTTTTAAATGCTTATTTAAAAATGGATGCTTTTTTATTTAAAGTGCTTATTTTTATATATTATAGCAATAATCTTTTGCTTTAAAGCATTCGTAGTTTTAAAAGCTATTTAAGTTTTAGCTTTTTTAGTATAAAAAATAATTAACTTTATATTAAATATAACTTTTTTTTAATTATTAAATTTAATATATTTATTATTAAAAAAAAAAATAATTGTTTTTGTTTTAAATTTAACGATTTAATTATATTTATTTAAATAAGTTATTTTTAAAATTTTATTAAAATTTATATTAATAATAATATAAGCATTTATTATTATTTTAATATTTAATTATTAAGTTTTAAAACAAAGTTTAATAAATAAACAAAAATAAATGTGTTTTTTATTAACTTTTTAATTAATAAAAAATAACTTAATAAGTTTGCTTTATTTTTTAGTTTTAATTAAAGTAAGCTTTAAAAGTTGGTTTTTTTTTTTTTTAAAGGTTTTTTTAAAAATTAATAAAAGGGCTATAACTTTAGTAGCATTTATTTAAGCGTTCTTTTTTAATAAAATAGCTAAAGTATTAATAAGGTTTTTTAAGTTGTTTTTATTAAATTTTTTAAAAAAAAAGCCTAAAGTTTTATTAAAATTAGCTTTTTTTTTGTTTTATAAACTTTTAGCTAATATAAAAATAAAAGTGCTAAAGTTTAAAAAGCTAAAAAAGTTAGAATTAAAAATATTTAAGGTTTAAATAAAAGATTTTAAATTTAAAACTAGGCTATTAAAAATAATATTTATAAATAGTTTAACTAGTTTTTTAATTTTTTTAGTATATTTTAGCTATTTAATAAGTAATAAAAAATTATTAAAAGAACTTAAAGTATTAAAAATAAATATAGCTTTTAAATTTTATAATATTAAAAAAATAAAAATAAAAGTTATTAATTATTAATATATTAAAGTTAAAGCAGTTAATTTATTAATAAATATATTTAATTTTTGTTTTTTTTTTTTATTGTTAGCATTTATTTTAAAAGTATAGTTAAATTTAGAATTTATAAAATATGCTTTTTTAAATTTTAATCTAGATTGTTTTTTTTTATTAAAGTTTATAAGCTTAAAATTAGTTAATTAATTTTTAAAAGTTTTATTAAAGCTATTAATAACATTATATATATATAAACATTATTTATTAGTTTTAATATTTTTATTTTTATTTTTTAGTTTTTTGTTAGCTTTTTTAAGTTTTTGCTTTTTTTTTTTTTTTAGTCCTACTTTATTTCGAATTTTAAATTAAGTATAAAAAATTTAATTTATTTTATTATTTTTTACTTTATATATAATAATATGTTTTTATATAGCAAAGTTATTTTAAAAAGGGTAAGTATTACTTTTTTTAATACTGCTATTTTTGTTATTATTTATAATAAAAATAAAAAATTTAAATAAATTAAGTTAATTAAGCTTAAAAGCTAACTTAGTGCTTGCTTTAATAAATTAAATGTTTTGATTTTTTTAAGCTTTAGATTTAGCGTTTTGTTATAATTTTTTTTCTTTTTTAAAAGCTTTTTGTTCTTTTTTTTATTTTTTATTTTTTATTTAAAAAAATGGTTTATTAATATAATTGCTTGCTAAAAATATAAAGTACTTTTTATTAACTTTAAAAAAAGCGTTTTTTAAATAAAATTAAAGCTTTTATAATATACTTTTTTTATTAAATTGTTTTAGTTAACTTTTTTTATTTTATATAATATATTTATTAATTAATTTAAAAGTTTTTTTAATAATTATTAATTTAGTTTTTAATATAATTGTTTAAATTATAAATAAATATATTAGTTTATTATTATTTTTTGTTTTTGTTTATATAAGTTTTAAATAAAAGTTTTTATTTATTTTTTTTTATAAATAATATATTTTTATATTTTAAGTCCAAGCTTTTTTAAGCTAAAATTAAAGCTTATTATTAAAGCTTATTAAATAGTTTAAAAGTTTTTATATTAATACTAATCCTTTTATTTTTATTATTATTATTTTAAATTTGTTAGTTTTTAATAATTAAAAGCAAGTTAAAGCAATAAAAATATTAAAGAAGTATTTTTTTAGTTAATATTTTTAAAATATTAAAAAGAACTTTTTTTAGCTTTAAATATATTAAATAAAATTTAGCAAGCAAATAAAAAAAGAAAGATGCTTTAAAATTTAAAAGTTTATTTAATCTTTATTTTTTTTTAACGCTTTTTGTTTTTTAAAGTTTTTATTTATAATAATATTTTAAGTTTTGCTAAGTTTTTTATTAAGTTTTTATAAGCCGTTTAATTCTTGCTATTATAAGTTATAACATAACTAATAAGCTTGTAAATATACTGCGTTAAAGTGCTTAATGTTGTATTAAAGACTTAGCTAGTATACTAGGTCTTTTATTAAGTTAGGGGTTTTTTAATAGTTTTGCTAGGTTTTCTTTTAGCTAGTCTTTAATAAGTGCTTCGTTTGGATTAGGTAGGTGGCTTAGCGCGTCCATTAATAACCTTTGGCCTTGTTTAAGCTTTAGTACAGTAGTAGAACACTACTAAATAGCATCAAGAAGGCCTAAATACAGTCCAAAAGGTACTGCATCCCAAGCTCAACCCGGGTTTGGGCTATTGTGTTCACCCTCGCTGACGTACTTATCTGTGGTGCCCATCCTGAGCTTATATGGGGCTTCGATCAGACGGTTGCGCTGCGCCGGTGCGGGAATCGTGGTGCGCTATTGCTGGCTTTCTCTGTCACGAGTGTCGCGACGGATTTGCCGGTACTAGGACTTCCGTTCTTTTACATTAGTCGTCTGCAGATGGCGCCCGGCAAGAAGTTGGCTACGATTTTTGTGTTCTTCCTTGGCACTGTGTAAGTGTTGCTGCGACTCCTCTATTCCCTCCCATTCTCCGCTTCTCACTCATTAACTCTTGCGTCCACACAGATCAACAGGTGCCAGCATCCTACGCTTAATCTTCCTGATCGTCTCGTATCCCGTAGGACGTCTCAACTTCGCCTACACCCCACCACCAGACGACCAAACACCCCTCGTCCTCAAAATCTTCAATCCTACATTCTGGGCCCTGGCGGAATTATGGTTGGGAGTATGGGCCGCGAACCTGCCTCCCTGCTCGCCGCTACTGCGTAACATCAACTTCCATCCGTACCGAATGCTCAGCAGCGCGTATCGACGCTCGCGGAAGACATCGACGGCTTCAGAAGTGAAGGACAAGACGGCGCTTTCGGGGGATACCGCGGCCTCTCATGGACATAGTAGTCATGGTGGCGATGAGCTATTGAGCCATGATTCCACGCCTTTAGTATCGGTGTCGGCGCGTGGGGCTCCGCGACATGACTCGATACCGCAGGATCCGCCTTCTTTAAGCCCTATGGAGTGGACGGGTACTGGCCGGCTATCGGTTCCTGGGTTGCTCTCATCTGCGGAGCATCGCCAGAGTTAATGATTGAAGAATAGATTATGATTTGTCGATTTAGCATTAGATACCCTTTACATGTTATCCGCATTGATTTTATATTTGGCATATCTGGTCTCGTCAACAGAGCTCATAGCCTACCATATCGTTCTAGAACGTTCGGGACTACTCGGCTTGACTTCTCTTTGATAGTGTCAAGGATATTCTGTATACTCACCGGATGCTACTGCCCGCACTTCTGAAGCTCATGTGGCCGACTCGGATTATGTTAGTGAGCATTATTTCAAGCGATAAAGACAGCGATGATTCGACAAGACTTGTGAGCTGCAATTAAATCATAGAAATTGAGAAATACATATATATTTGAAATAGTTATATTACAGAATAATGTTAAAAATGGTGTCTTCGGCACTTCGTGACACGGAGACAATATGAACCGTGATGAACTCCTCTTACAGGTAGACATATTTCCCTAGCCCTTTGTAATCCACAATCACCCGCTTCTTCGAACCCAGGCTACTTCGATTCAGAACTGAACTAATTCACAGGCCACCAACTATTCATAGCAGCGCTCCACTGGCTTGCGGCGTCAGGGTCGTATTCCGGAACTTGGAAATCCCAAGCCTCAGCGGCCCAGGTTGGGTCGAGGTCCAATCCGCCCAACACTATGGCCGTATTCTGTCGACACGTTCGAATCTTTTCCTCGACGCGAAGAATCTCCTTGAGCCAAGGCGTTGTGACAACGGTCAAGTTATCCGCAAAATGCTGGACTAGCTTCAAGACCTGGTCAAGAAAAGCGAAGTGGTCGTATTTGCCTTTTTCGTACACAATGCCTTCTTCTCCTCCACCCCCCAGTGGATCCCAGTAAAAACTTGGAGGACAATCTAGAGGGACCCAATCTTCAGCTTGTATCTGATACGCCCGCCTAATCGGCGCCTTTGAGGAGCTGGATTTGAGATAGTGAGTTTTGATTATGGGTGGTGGTTGCTCCCGTCTCATGAATTCAGGTCGAAGAGGTAAACATGCCAACATGAGCAAACCTGTACAACTCGTTTAGTAAACACCGGCGCTACGAACCGAGAAGGGAGATCAACACGTCATACCAATGGCATGGTGAACCCAATTGCTTGGGTTTTGTACCAAGGTGATATATTCGCTGTAATAGTCAGTTACAGTCATTTAGAGCGAGGTTTGTGAGGGGTTCGGAAGTTTCCAGACATTCAGTTTCTTATTAAAAAAAAAATAAGGCATCTGGAAGTCGCCCAAACGAGAAGAAAATAGGCGGTGCCCAAATTGCTCACTCTCGGCTAGCCCACCAAGGGACGGTCGCAACCTGATCATTTGCACTGTCGACACATAAATATATGTCCCTTTTGTCAAAAGGCTCTCTCATCTGTTTCGTAAACCCGGCTATCTTCTCTCTCGCGTACGCATTACCCCACTGTGGTTAGAGGTATTAGCACGCGTGGAATTTCTCATATACGTGTAGTTGAACTGACTGGTGATTTTTCCCACTATGACTTGATTAGTATTATATCATTCAGAACTCCATGAAAGGAGGAAAGCGGGAAATTGATCATCTCTCTCCATGGCCGAGAAAAAAACGCCTTGAAATGAAGTTGTATCCGTATTCTTATCAAAACTTGGTAGTGGTATCTTTACTCACAATGTCTTGTTCTCTATCAAACCAGCCAGCTCGACTTTGATCCCAAACTATAGTCCTTCATGTTAATTTCTGACGGCATAGCAAAACCTGCGTAGCTTAAGAGTGACGAGTTACGAGGGACACGAATGCTGCCGCTTCCGTCACCGCCTCCACCTCTTTCACACAGCACAAGTAGTTTAAAACGAATAAATCTCCTGCTTGAAATCACTTACTTTCTTCCCTCAATTTCCAGTCTGCAATCGTTTCCGCAATGCCCCTATTTGTCAGAGGGGGATGCCCTTCTATGATAGGTGGGCGTTTATATTTCTCATCTTCATATCCGGGGTGATACGGATTTCTGCTGCAAAAGTAATCTATGGCGTGGAAAAAGTGATCACTCTTTCGAGGGACCAAATCGGTTTTCCAGAATTCTTCCGACATTATCATTGAAAACCACAAAGATGGTATCAAAGTAAGTTTGATCTCCACCTGTGCAGTTGACGCCGAATGTTCCTGTGCCAGCTGGCCTAACATTGAGCTCTGTGTAAGGTCTGGCCATGGCCAGGTTTTCCGGTGGGGAGCCAGCAATATATCGTCGGGTCCATTTGCTGAGTTACTTGTCAACGATGGTACTCTGATTGAATGACTGCTTGACAGGGGGTGGTCGGATGCTATTGTTCAATACTTATTGGACTTTAGACACTGAATAATTTCTAGATATCTTACTTATTGCATGACGCAATGGGTCTCCGAATACCAACGATTCCACTATAACATAATTAGTAAAATCCTTTCGATCTATGGCTACGGTACCTGAAATCGTAGCGAGTGACTTGATATTCCACTTACTGACGTACCCCATTTCAGACTGTGAAGCGAAATCTACATACTGAGGTGTGAAACAGGGTAATGTTAGTTGATCCGCGTTGTGGTATGTCCGTTTTCCGAAACGAAGTTTACTATGCTTGCAAACTTACGGGTTCTTTATATGGGTCCATTGTGTGCCTCGTTGTGGTATTAAGATAAGAGTCATCATCTCTACTTCTAGAGGCCATCAGTGCGTGCGCTATGAAGTATTGTTAGTAAGTAAGATATCTTGAACGCTCCTAACAGAAGCCCATGGGCTTCATAGACGCAACAGTGCGCCTGCTTCAAATAGAGATAGCGAGAAATATCTCCTACTAAGTTCATGCAATATCTGTAAAGTAGGTTAGCGCAAAATTCATCAACCGCAATATCGTTCCTACCGTAGTCGCTAGACTAGTTAACAATGTAACACGCTCAGCTAAAGTTATATTGCCTGTGAGGATTGTTCTTATAGGAAAAATGTTGATGAGGATTACTGGAACAGTAGGGATCAGTTATCGCCACTTAGAGTAGGATGTTCGAGGGTTTCAGAAGCTTCAAGATACACTCCTAGGGCAAAACAAAAGCTTGAAATCTCAAAGTTGCAAAAACTTGCCGAGAACAAGACAAAAATGGTCCCTAGCATCACTCACTATTACGCTCAGTTGTATAGGTCCTGCCGCCTTCACGGGTTCGATTCGCGTGTTCGATTAAAGCCAAGGCCCAATCCTGCCCTTCACCCAGGAGGCATAGCTGTTCTCTATATTGCTCCTCGGTTATATTCATCACTTGGTCCATACTGCAGGGTACACCAGGGTACGCGTTTGTAAACGCACTTTTATAAAAATCATAAGAAAGAAGGACAGTGGTGTCGGGGAAAGGTGCGGGCGGTTTATCGGGGAAAAGTTCTATCATGTAATTCTCAGATCAGCGCTTTTTACACGTAGAGAGTACAGGCTTCTAAAACGTGCTCTGAGAGCTCTGCTCGATAGTTACTCAGATCTAAGAGTCTCTCTTCATTGGGATTAAAATGGAACAAAGAAGATATTCCAGGCTCTACGTACTTTGCCTCGCCTCTTCCCAATACATCAGTTTCCCGAACATCATTGTCTGTAGACTACCATCAGAGTCAGCTTGTTTGACTAAACGAGTAGGTTACGGCTGCCTCACAAGACATGCTTATCTTTGATAAGCGCGTTAAGAATACGGTTTGCCAGCTCCAATGCTATGCGAAGTTCTCCCCACACTTCAGGATCATCTACTGACCAGGGATCGTAGGGTTCATTGCCCGGCGAAGAAAACCATCTATCCTTCTTGAAGAACGGAAACCAACTATCTTCGTCTACCCGTATCCTTTCTTTTTCATAAACCGAACGATGTTCATGAGCCGCTCCAGATAGGGAGGAGACATGCCCTCCAGGTACAAAGCTTCGTTCGGAAAATTGAAGCGCATGAGTCATAGGACCAAGCTGCCATGGTGGAATTGACAGAAGGAAATACCTCAAATAATGTTCGGCGACAAACAATCTATCTTTATCATACCCAGACGAAAAGACCTGATGATCTTTCGGGTTGGGTTCGTCACCGTAGAAATACGGATCTAACGGCGGACTGTAGTAGCGTGCATACTATTAGTGACTGCCGGGCAGAAGATAGTCCAAAGCTAACGGGGGATATGGGTGAGTTGACTCTCCAACTCGCTCTACAATGCCCAATGCTGATATTCAGACTGGGTTGAGAGGCGGGAAAGGGCTGTGGAAGGCTCACTCTAGAATTTGTCGTTAGTAATCGAGTTCTCGATCCAGTTAAGGAGGTCAGGCAGAGAGCCGCAGAACCTGATGAAATATACTCGACACTTACGGCTAGGGGCAATATTTGAGTGCCGTATAGGATCATTTGGCCAGAAATCAAAGTCGGAGTTCCGCCAGATTCCATAACGCGCTGCCCAGGGTGAGTAAGGCCGGTCATCAATTACTGCATGCTCTACGTTCATGTCGACATCTTCGTTGGCCGGGACACTCGAGCCAGCCAAGTCCATGATGTTGGTATTGTTGCCCGGGACACTGAAGCTAGCCAAGTCCATGAGGCCATCATCGTTTTCCATGAAGGCGTCCGGGGGACTGCTAGCCAAGTCCATGGGGACGGCATTGTTGCCTGGGGGACTGCTAGCCAAGTCCATGGGGCCGGCAGTGTTACCCGGGACACTTAAGCTAGCCAAGTCCATGAGGCCATCTTCGTCTTCCATGAAGGCATCCCGGGGACTGCTAGCCAAGTCCATGGGGTCGGCATCTCCGTTGTCCGTCATTCTAAAGCCAGGCGCATAAAACAGAGAGAGTTAAAGGGCCTCCAATAACACCGTACGTTAGATCTCACTCTCAATTGGCTCATGCCGTATAGTTGGTTCGTGAGGCAACAGGTATCATATATCGAATAACAAAGCAGAGCATTGCCTAGACCGCAAACGGAGCACATATCTAGAAACAAAGACATGGTTGAGCACACAATGCGATAAACAATAGAGGCACATAGCTTGCCGAGCGAGTTAGTTACTGAAAATGAACAATGAATAGGCCACTGTGAAGCTGGGGCTCCTAGATCAAACAAGTCGAAGTGCATCGTGAGGACGAAGTTAGAGGTATGTAATTGGCGAAATGATGGCGATATTACCTATTGAGGTAGAGAGCAGTTATTTGCACCGCCACATCGGTGGTTACCTCCCCGGGGCCGCTTGTGGGCCTGGGGTAGCACCAACTGGATTATGAGATAGATCTAATCCTAGCTAGGCAGTCTTGACAGAAGATTCTTGGCGATCAAGCGCTTATGACATCTTCTTGGGTCAGAATTCGGCCGCTGGGTTATTGTGTGGAGCATGACTCAATAGTTTGCTCAGCCACACTTACTGACTGTATCTTGGTCTTGCCCGTTGAAGGGAGATAGAACACCGAGATGATGATGGCGAATAGTTCCCTTTCTTTCATTATATATAGATATGAGGGCCTTAGGCATATGCTGACCTCACATGATGTAGCATTCGCGCGTATCCAGGTGACAGATGTACTATATCCCTAATTCAAGCGGGTACCTACAGATAGCGATCTACGAGCACCAGTTAGTGTCGACCGCGGCGGGATAGGTACCGAGTCTGCCGAGCCCCGAGACCCCTGCCCAACGTCGTCACCAGACGAAGCCAGGCGCTGCTCTGGGTAACTTAGTAGTGGGGCAATTTGTGTTGACGAAACTGCGACATAACCGTGAATTGGAGCCCATCCGGCGCAAAACAACATCCCAACATTCTCTCTTCCTCACAACTTACCACCACGTCAATCGCACCAGCCAGCCACGCAACATGGACTCTGATGCAACTCTGAGGAGGAAAGACACCACCAAGGGCCCTCCGTTGAGGATATTGAGTCTAGGTATGTCGACAATACAGCCCGCCGCACACTGCCACCATCACTACACCACAGCATCACAGCAACACCTTCTCCCCGCTACACCACATAACACAACTGCGCAGCACAGCACAGCACTGCACTGCACAGCACAATGCAACACACCGCATCACGTCATATACCTAGCTAACGCGAAGCAGACGGCGGGGGAGTTCGTGGCTACTCGATGCTCATCATCCTCCAGGAGCTGATGCACCGTACCTACGTCGAAATCGAAGGGAAAGCCCCGCGCCGCGACCAGATCCCCAAGCCATGCGACCACTTCGACTTGATCGTCGGCACCGGCACCGGCGGTTTGATTGCCATCATGCTAGGCCGTCTGCGCCTCGACCTGGAGCAGTGCAAGGAGCTGTATGTAGAAATGACGCGCATGGTCTTCGAGACAGACAAGACCATTGCTGGCATCCCGTACCGCTCGACCTTGTTCAAGGCCTCGCTACTCGAGCACGCCATTAAGGAGGCCGTCAGGATGCACACTGTCTCTGATAACGAAGGTAATGATGGCGCCACTCCAACTCCTGTTAACCCGCTCTCGAGATCGAGCGCCGGTGTCCCCAGACGACATCAAAGCAATGCCAGTACCGTCAGTTTCAGCGCTAGAAGTCCCACCCAAGGACGATCCGTATTTCGTGGTGGCTCGGGGGATCCAGAAACCCGACTTTATGACTCCAGAGAGAATAGGACGAAGACGTAGGTTGTTGCCTTGAACATGAACATGTCACTTCTTGCTAATGTAGCTGCAGTGCTGTTACAGCCATTTACAAAGGCACTAGTAGAGGAGGAGATCCCGCAATCTTACGATCCTACGATTCGAGGAAAGAGCCGGCGCCCGAATACGACTGCAAGATCTGGGAGGCCGGCCGAGCGACATCTGCGATTGGCCTTGCCTTCAAGCCCATAAAGATTGGGCAGTCCGTGTTCCACGATGATGGTGCTGGAACCTTCAACCCGTCTCCCTACGCCTTAGATGAAGCAACGGTGAATGAGTGGCCCGGTCGTGAAGTCGGCGTCTTCGTTAGTGTGGGAACGGGAAAGCGTCCAAAGAGTTCGGATCAGCACCAGCACGTCTGGTACGAAGGTTTCATGGGAGATTACGCTGATGCTAGGAGAAAGTTGATTGCTAAGATTGAGGGATGCGAAGTAATTCACGAGCGTATGAAAAAGGAACTCTTGATGAAGCGGAGTGTTAATATCGAAAACTATTATCGGTTCAATGTCGAGATAGGTGTCGGCGAGTTCGCGATGAACGAGTGGCATCGGCTAGGCGAGATCAGTACCGGAACGAGGAGATACTTGGCCAGAGATGCCGAACAGAGAATGGTCCAGGGATCTTCGACCAAATTAGCCAAGATTCATCGGGCCAAACAGCGCTTTGACAGGTTAGGCAATGCGCCCAATATCGTCGCAACTCCTGCCTCTGGCATGGGATCGATCGAGGCCCCGTTAGCTGTTGAGCTTCCGGGCGACATGCCATCAAGTTTCCCACCTCGAAACATGCGCCCACCCAGTCAACAATCATACGAGTCTGGTAACGACCACCTTCCAGTACCCAGCACCCCTTCGCCGCGAACCTCTGGAGAGGGCGTCCACTCTCCCCATAAAAACGTATCACCCCAGACACCTGCGCGTGACGAGGATCCAGATCGACTTGTAGTCAACGCGCCAACACCAACTCAATACCGCCATGCTACCGGAGCGGATAAAATCGCCATCACCAGCTCTGATGAATACCCGCGCCGGCAACCTCCTGTGCTGCAACACCAGCCTCACCGTATTGAGCCACCTCCGCTACCTCCCAAGACGCCTCTACCTGATAACTTAGGCTCTGGCAACCGCCGCCCGGCGCCATCTGGTCAATCCCCGCCACCCTATCCATTGGACGAAGTCGGTCCCCCACCTACTGTGAACATGGCGAGAAAACCAAATTTCAGGGGCCGGTAAGGTCCCCGGTACGATATCATCTTATTCGCCTATGGCACTTTACTTATCGATTTTTGGTATAGACTGGACAACTGAGTTGAGGCGTTTCAAGAGACAGAGACCTTGTCACTGTGGTGTATGAATTGGCTTTTCACGACTGGTAATACCACGCACGCGATTCACGAGAGACGGCTTCTATACTGATGTACTTGATGAAACTGGACGCGAGCTCTTGCTGACTTGGAACTGCTTATAATTATCGATACCCCTTTATTTCTAAAATATACGATTTGATGACCTTACCTACTCCTTCGATTTGAACGTGAACATGCTGGACTGTCTTCGGATTTACTTGCTTGATTTGGCGGAATTCCGACCAAATGCATACGGGAGTGGGGCGTTGTCATGTCAGTCATTCATCGTAAACATTCCCATGTTCCTTCAAACATCAATCTTCGAACAGAAAAGATCTGGTTCTCGTTTGATTTTTTATTGTACCAGTTAGCTAAGCAAGAGAGATGTCTGCTATCAAGAAAGTCGCAATCTTCGGTGTAAGTTGCTCAGCTAAGTTTCATGCGAAGTCCAGCCCCTGCGAAGCTTACCACACTTGATCTAATTTTCATATATTTATCCTTCGTTGCCTCACTTGCAATGACTCGAAGCTAACTGGACCCGTTTCTTTGAACTTAGGCTGCCGGCAACTTCGGCGCACCCATCACGTCGGCGCTTACGAGCGCTGGGTTCGACGTGACCCTCATCTCGCGGCCGGACTCCGCTTCGGCGCTCCCGACTGGTCTGCCCGTGGTCCGCGTCGAATATACGGATGTAGACGCCCTCGCAACCGCGCTCGCGGGACAGGATGCCGTGGTCTGCGTCGTTGGACCTGGTGCGATGGGCGCCTCTAAGGGCATGGTAGATGCCGCGGCGCGGGCCGGTGTGAGGCGGTATATTAGTGAGTGGATATTTCGTTTGAATGTCTTGAATGTTCAGCTGTTTTCTTAGTCTTCTTCTTCCTCTTCACTTCTTGTGGAAGTGGCAGGGAAGCATTATATCTCCCTTTTGCTGTCATCTTGCTCAATTAGTGAGCTTACTTGCCTGGTCCGCCAACGAAATTACGTGGTGCTGATTCTGGGGCTCTTCTGGTTGACTTTGGACAAATACTGACTTGGTTAACTGTCTGCAGTCAACGACTTCGGCTGGGGTATTAACGAAAAGAGTCTCCCTGAATTCAAACCCCTAGGCGAGTCGCGACAGGTTGCCTGGAACTGCGCGAAAGAGTACGCGCAGAGAGATGAGGGGAAGGAAAATGGATTCACCTGGACGGGAATCACGATTGGGAACCCGATTGACTGGGTGAGTGTTTTTATCTGTCTCTCGTACTACCTTTTATCTTTTGGTCATCTGATTGTCCCCGGTTCCTTGAGTTTTAGCTAGCTCTCTTCGAGTTGTTCGTTGGTTGGCCATTGTCTGGAATAACCCCGACCACTTACTTTTATACTAACATGTTTGATTATATTAGGCATTGGCGAAGTTCCCTCGCATGGGGTTCAACGTTGCCGAGCGCCGCGCGACAATCTACGACGCTGGCACGGAAGAATTTACCGGCACGACGCTCGAGGGAATAGGACAGTCCGTCGTCGGGGTTCTGCAGCATCCAGCCGAGACAGCGAACCGCTTCGTAAAGGTGCGGTCGATACAGGTGTCACAGAACGCGCTCCTCGCAGCATTTCAGAAAGCAACAAAGGAGGAAAAGTGGGTGGTCGAGCGCTCGACTACACAGAAAACCCTCGAGGACGGTCGAAACAAGCACGCGCAGGGTCTCAATGGATGGGTCCTCGATCTCCTCGTATTCCAGCTGTATGCGCCCGGGGAAGCCCGCTGCATCGTGGCGTCGCGAGAGGACTCGGACAGCTCGCTTCTGGGCGTCAGGGAAGAGAGCGTCGAAGAGGTTGTGGAGAAGGCGCTTGGTCGAGCGCGGACCTAGAATGTAGCCAGTCCCCAGCCCCAGCCACCTATGTCAGGTAGGCCAAGGAACTTGTCTGAATTCAACTGATCTGTCGAAATAACACTCTATGCTATACTTGGGAACTTGACACGTAGGCCATCTGGATCCTCGTAAGGGGTTAGAGATTTAGAACGAAGAGGCGCAGAGAAAGTGGAGGTTTTGATTACTGATAATAACATCGACCAAGAGGCAGGCAGATGCGTAGAGCCTTGTTGACACTATAGGCGAGCTCGGGACGAGGCGGGAGAACGAAAGCTTCTCGGGACAAGGAGCACGCATGTTGGGGGGATGCTTGTCTACGATCTACGCGGACGGGTTCGGTACCGCACTCGCCGTACAGCCAGCCCCGGTGCGCGGTGCGGGAGGTGGGCGGCAACGCAACGCGGCTAAGAAGATCACGCTTGTCGACCGGACGTAGGGAGATTGACATCGTATACTTACTGTGTCTCGCACTTATTATTACTCTCACCTATACTACCCATGCTAGTCTATCTTGCTTCTGTATCGGGTCTAACTGCCGTGATCATGATTGACCTACCTACGTGTTCGGCCAGGGGAGGGAGGAGAGAAGCGTACTTACTAACAGAACTTGGCACTTCAATCTTACGGGGATGTCAATCAGGAAACGATCCTGGTCTACGCACACCATGCGTAGCGAGATTGTTACATAGTATTGCCGTTATTGCTGCTGCCCTAGCAGCAAGAGACTTACTCCCCCAAAACCCTCGTTAAAGCCCTTGCAGTTGCAGGACCCTTTGTGTAGCCTCGTCGACCCGAGACGAGCCTTATCTGGGGTCAAAGCGCGCGTTCTATTTTCTGCACCTCTGGTATACTAGGTAAATTGTAGTGTTGTATTTTGTTGTATTTTGTATTTAGCTTGTTTATGCTAGAAACGTTGTATCTTGTATTTTGCAACCTGCAACGACGCCACTACACACACATGATCCGCGGGATCAACTGTCTTACACGTCAGTTTTGTTTCTGTCATCTTTCACACTTGGCCCCCCACGGCATCGAGGATGAAGGAGGTACAGTATTACGACAGATCATCAATCAGCACCGGATTTCTCACTTCTGAGATCAGACCGGCCATTATCCCCCGATGGTCTGTCAGACGCGCCTCCAAAAGGCCGCTAACTATACGACGGTGGGTCGTTGTGTTTTTTTTTTCTCACAACGCTGTCTGCCGCCTCCCGCCGAAGGAAGAAGTATGCGTGTGTAGTACACGATACAGTAAGGTCTGGGGAGCTGCGCGCCGCGGCCGGCCGGATTGCGCCGCGCTTCGTGAAACAAAGAGAGCTTCTGCGGCGCTGTAACCTGCGACTTTTGGTCCGTGAAACCGAGATATGCAAGTCGTGCTACCGTGCAGCTTCTCGCTTTTGCGGGGGAAAAAAGGGAAAACTAAAAGTTTCATCTCGCAAGGACATAGCTAATTCGATTCACCGGCATGCGGGTACGGAGAAATAACAAAGATTGCCAATCCACTTTCAGATCAGACGGTTCGTTCCGCACCCTCGACCACACACCCGCACCCGTATTTCCCCGGGCCAAGCCGTTAGGGAATAACAGGCATGATCCATGCAGCCCGTGCCGCGCAACGATTTGTAAAGACTAAAGGGTCCTCGATCCTGGATTCGTTACTCGATTACATCCCGGACCCCGGACATAGAGTGGCTATATCGGAACTGTGGGCGATACCTGGGTATAATGATGCGCATTAGCGTTGCTTGATGTACAGGGGTAAGCTGGAGAACAATGCTAGAACGATGCTACATGTACATATATGCATGGCAGGATAGGGAATGTAACATTGAGGTGCTGCAGTCCGCGAGTACTGTGAGGCCTAGACGGATCTTCCCTGACGCGAGCATTATTCTCAAACATGAATAACCAGGGAAGCACACTCCCACACTTGATGACCCAACCATGAATACCGTGATGCTCCCGTCATGCAGGAGCATTATATGGCTAATTAGCACAGATTTCCCTATAGCAACTATACTACTATACATGATTGGACATATTTCCGGCCCTATAGCCTTCGATGCACTAATCGACTGGGGGCGCTTCCATTGGCTCTTCCGGGGGCGTCATATTTGTCCCGTTTTGGAATGTCGAAGCGTTGGCCTTGTCTGGACCCGAGTGTCCATCGACGCCGTTGACACCATTGGCATCTGCCGTGCTCTCAGCTTTGTTCTTGTCGTCCTCGGGCTGGTCCACCTGCGGCTGCGGCTTGGGTTTGGGGATTCGCATCTCGACCCGCTGCAGCGTAATCTCCAGCACCGGCGTCCCCTCCGGCACCTTGGACTTCAAGTGGTCCTCGTCGATGTCGAAATACAGGGCCCAAAAGTTGCCCTCCTTAACGGCCAAGAAACCTTCCCAGCCACCAAATATTAGCCTGCGATCTTGCCGCGAACAATCCCAGGGTACGGGCCAGTTGTCATCGGCCCAAGCGCGGTTGCCGAATTTCAATTCGTAGCTCCAGCGATCCACATAGATCCAATTCATGATCGGAGGCTCGTCGCAGATCGTAGTGACGAGCCCGGATGCATTGGACTCTGGGTAAGGTAGATAGTATCCAGTGAAGGGATGTCCAAACTCCTGCTCGTGGTGGGTCCCTGTGTCGATGTATAGCTGCAAAGCCAGGCTGTTAATATCACGCTGTTTTATGTTTCGGTTAAGTAAAAGGAGGCACATGGGGTAACTTCTGGGGATACGGTACGCACTTTGTCGCCTGAGAGCACGACTCGTCTACCCTCTAGCATGCTGCTATATTGGCATGACTTGAGGCATCGGACGATTAGATTGTTTTTACGACTCCTGTGCTCCTTTCGTCTCGCGTCGGACTGAATCTGCTTAATCGCTTCCGATGCGCCGAAGACGGCCGCAAAACCGACAAGAAATGTCAGTTCGTTGTTCATGTTGTAGTTGTTGCTGTTTGTCCTCCACTTTGCTTGAGATATCTGCAAGAGTTAGACCTTAGTCGATACAATGCAGGATAACATGTAATGCAAGGTCGTCCAGTCGAAACCACGCTGTGTGGTTGTTAGTGATTTCAGGGGTAGTACACGACAGCAAGCTGCGCGTCGGAAGCATCTGTTCGCTTGTTAGGTGTCACAACCTGGGACTCGATCGATGTCGTTCGATCCCAACTTCTTGGTACCAACGAAATAAAAAATGGCTGGAAAAAGCAAATGTGAAGGATCTTGCTAGCATGGACGAGCACTGCGCAAGCTGCACGAACCTCCGTCCCCATGCCGGCTAAGCATCTTCTGCTTCTATACCCCCTATAACATGTGCGGCTGATAGCATACAAGGATCTGCCTTGTATATGGGGGTGAGGGGAGACCGGACACTCTTAACGACAGGTCGATCTCGCATGGAGCGCGGCAAAGATAGCGGGCGCATCATCCGTGGTATCCGTACTCCATTTCTTGTATTCCAGGGTCCCGTATTATTGGCCGTTGTTATGGTTGACAACGAAGCATAATCTAGACGAGGATCGGCCCTGTACCTCGGGACGGCAACGTGTCACTTGTACGGGGCCGTCCGATCTATCGACTACATGGCATGCTTTCGATCGTACGATCACGATCCAAATCTGG
The DNA here is from genome assembly GCA_022385715.1 of Xylaria cubensis. Classification (NCBI taxonomy): domain Eukaryota; kingdom Fungi; phylum Ascomycota; class Sordariomycetes; order Xylariales; family Xylariaceae; genus Xylaria; species Xylaria cubensis. Next base: position 119,309 of record MU279028.1, on the reverse strand, counting down.
CAAAGTCTACCAGATGAACGCCTTAGAGTTGAGGAAGCAACGGCATTCTAGCGTCGTCAGTATTCGCCGTCGAGCGTAACGACGCTTCACCCTGCAGTGACAGCGTGTAAGAGTCGAGTGCGAGATGCACGACAGGAGCTACAGGAAGTCAGTTGGGCCAGGACCGGCTATGAGTTTGTGTAAGGGTTCGGCGCCTCAGCATGATGAGAGAATTGTATAAAGAGGACCGACGATGTCCTCAATCAAGGTCGTCTTTTCCCATCACCAACAATCACAACGGATTCCAAGCCACTGCCTCTATCACCGCATCAGACTGCGAACATTAGCTCTCCGCCTCGTAAGAAGAAGAAAAGACTTTCTCGTCCTCCCACTCCGCCTCGAGTTTCCTCTCGTCACGCCAACTGTGTGCCACCAGACTCGCCCAAGCTATCTCCAGCTCAAACTTTGAAGCGCAAACCGAAGCGATCTTCGCTCCGACTTACACCAAGCCCACCAAAGCTACCAAAACTAACAATCGAAATGGCTTCTCCGTGAGTCGCCTTGTCCGCTTCCACCGAACACTGAGTCATATTTATTAACCTGTGTTTTCCTCCAGCGTCAAGACCGCTCCCCCCACTGCTCTGGACCGTGGTGACCGATTCGGCGCCGCCCAGGAGAACTCTCTCTCCGCACCCAGCCTTCCAATGCCCGGTCTCTCTGGTCGCGCCAACTCTCCCACTGGTGAGCGAATAGCATTTTCCCTGTTTCAACCTTAAATCGTAATCACAACGCTGCATTCTCCATCACTACACGTTCCTTTCTCCCTCCATAATCTGCCTTTTCCCAATTGCCTCCCGGCTTCACTCTCCCAGACCGAGTGATACTGCTCGAGCTACACGACATCAGCTTCCCCTCCTCGCATTATCCACATTATCCACATTATCCACACCTGGTTTCAGGCCTTGGACATTGTGGAAGCCCACCTAAAAATCTTCAAAATCAATGTAGCCCCGATTTCCTAGCTATCTCTTAGAATATGAAGCCAGGGCACTCGCCTCACTGGCTGGTTAACTGACAGGCTAACCGGAGACAACACTCAAAAGGCAACCTCCTCAAGGGCCCCGTTGATGACGATGGCAAGCTCAAGAATGCCGCGCTCATGGTTGGCATCAAGCTTGACCTCGAGGCCGAAGTCCACCTCACTGCCCGCGTCCGCGGCGACGTCCTCGTGGGGCTTTACTAAGTGCGGCTGGCACCAACAGCATCACGTCCCGGCCTCGCATAGCGATCACAATGCCCTCATAACTGGGCTCTTCTTCCTTGGTGGTTCCAACAATGACAAGGGGAGCGACTTTCAATATGGCAACATCCGAGTTCATCTGCAGACGAGCAACCAGGGCTTCGTGTTTGGTGTAGGACGCGGGTCCGTTTCTATACTTCGAATTACGCTGCGATTCACAATTGATTTTCTGGATGAGGATGTCTTCGGATCGGGTATGAAAAATGAGGGCACAGAAACGAAATGGGACGGAAATGAGGCTCATAGGAAAAGGAACGAGGGCGAGAATGCGGAAGCAGGGAAGCAGGGCGAAGGCAGTAGGCTAGCGGACGTGGATGGGCAACACTCACTCTCATTATCGTTGACCATGACGATCACCATCATGGCAATCAATTCAGCTACGCTCTCTTAAACATGCTGTGCCAATATCTGCTCGTGCAAGTGACGGTGTTTTCTGAAGTAATATTTTCTGATTCCTACTCTATTTTGTTCTCGTTTTGGTCTGCGGAAGCCATCTGCTAGGCTGTCTGCAATTCGAACCCCACCGAATTGTATCTCTAACCATCCGGTCAATGTCTCGGTTTCGTATGGAACTGTCGCAAGTTCAACGTCTGGCTGCGGTGTAAAAATAGAGTGATACTAATTAGGCGGCGAGAGTTATCCCAAGCTGGACTCTGGCCTGTCCCCAGTCTAATCAAGCCATGGTTGGGGAATATGAATGTGAAGAGTGGCGCGATGGATCTGTGCCTCCCATTAGTTTGCATCTCTCGGAATCAAGTCGCTTAGCATCCCCTCATCTTGTTATCCATAAACAGAATGAAACCAAACCACGAAGCCTGACCTAACGCCCAGAAACATAGAATTTTAAACACATCTATCCCGGGCGCGTAACACCACTCCGAGACAAAGAATAATATCATGCTTCTATTCAAGCTTGTGCTTGATGAACTCAATCCAGTGGCCAATATTCTCACAGTCTTCTAATTTCTGGGCCCATTGCTTTCTGTCGAGAAACTTGCCCTTGCATTTGAACGGAGAGGCCTCACTCTCGGAGTCGGAAAAGATATTGTCAGACACAATGTGAATTTTCCCATCAAGCTGGATCTCAAGATTAATCATGGCCGTGATTTGCCTGAAAGGAAAGACCAATTGTAGTCGGGGAATCGGATGGGCAGACAGGACTATGTCAACCTTGAGGCGTTCAGGGGAATTGATGAAATCTTTGTATTTTTGATCCAATGCGCTCATATTTGATGTGCCTTCCTTTGCCGGGCGAGATTCGGGAACAAGTGGTATGGCTTCTCGTCCTTCTCTCGGCTTGAAACTGTTGGCAAGTAGTAGAGACAGGAACGCGTACTGTCGTAGCATAGGGAGCATCGGCATCAGATCTTTTGGATGAGAAATCGGTACTTGGGTCACGACTTGACCGTATACCGGTTTGTCGACTAACAAAGTATTTCTATGGGCCTTGAGGTCAGGTTCTTTTTGCCCCTGGCGAATATCAACAAATGTGGGTACTGTCTGCGTGAATGTCATAACTCTAGGCTCGCTTGGATCGTAATTTGCACCCTCGGCAACTGGAAATAGCAGATTGTCGAATGTATTACCAGAAAGCGGTGCATTGAATGCAGAAATTTTGTAAATCTCCATTGCAATGCCGTGGGTGACGACGACAGGGGGGTCGAACGTTGCCATGAAGGCAACCTCGATAGGTTTGGGTGCCGAAAGCCCGCTAGTAGTCTCTAGTCCACCCTCGGATTTGGTTTCTTCGGTGGGTGGAAGTATCGTGTTAGGCGGTTCTAACCAGTCCAGAATTGGCCCTGTGGCAGTCATAACCTCATCATCAATAGAGTCTGTTTTCACGACGTTTGGCCCAATCCATTTATCAGAAACGCGAACCGGGGTGTACACCATGGTATCAGCAGTCGCGCAGTCAATTAGCACGCCCCATGTCTTGCCGTTACCACCCTCTACCTTTGTGCCCGGGTAGTTGTGGTACTGCTTCCAATAGTCGAGGGTGAGACCGATGCGGCCTCTTGTATGCATAAGCGGACAGCCGTGTCGATTGCAGAGAGCACGTACCCGAAGGTATTCTTCAGGCTTATCACTCAAGGCTGGATCCTCACGTAGTCTCTCGACATCCCACCTGTGTAGTTTCTCTAGGCTTTCCCATACGCCCGCAACAGCCTCGTGGCAATTGAGGCCCGGGGTGATACTCAGCCTATCCAGTGATGCCAGGTGCTCGAGGTTAACCCTAAATTTGGACAATCTTTTGGTGAGCTGGCTTTCGCCCGGACCCAGAGCCAGATCGTTAAAAAGGATTGCTGAGGCCTTTTCAACGTGCTTGTCCAAGCTCGGTGATGGTTCATTAAACGTCAACGAGGCGTGATAAACAACGTGATTCTTGATAGCGACTTCGACAGCCATGGTACGACCTGCTATGACAAGTACCTTGTCGTTTTCGACGCTAGTACCAGCCGATTCCCAGAGGCACTCTAAGCCAAGGCGAGTCGCCAGTCTCTCGAGACCGTCATTGCTTACTCGGCCGGTGTCAAAGTTCTAGATACCATATAAGTCTGAGTTCGCAGAGGAGAATCTAAACATAACCTACCCAGAGAGCCTGAATCACGGCATCCATGCGCTTCTTCCTGTCGTCCTCATCAGATCGATTTGCGCCACCGACCAGGCCTCCTACGCTGATATTGTCAAACTGGATGTCGAGGCCTAGGCCGCCGAGGGCAGCAGCGGCCGAGGGACTGTCGAAATTGAGCGGTGGGTTTCCGGGCTGACTAGAAATGATGCCGGACGGAAGCGTTCCCGTTGCAGGAGACTTCTTAAGTTGCTGCGGCGAGGAGCGAGGACCGTGCGGAGACAGGGCGGCAGCCGCTTGCGTGGTCGAGAAAGGCGTCGAAGCTTGAGGCGTCGGCGCTGCGGCCGGATGCTGGGACGGGGTGCGGCCCTGCTGAGAGGGCCCGTGACGCATGGGAGTTGACATCTTCGGCAGATGGCTCAATTGGGCTCTGATTCGAGTCGGTTCTGGTTTTGTACAGAGTAGAGAGGCAGCCCTTCTTCCCGGAGCAGTTTCGCCTATTTATGCAGCAACATTTTTGAGTTCAAGATATGCGTCACAAGATGTTCGCTTCGCGCAAACCGAACTTTATACGGGTCGTGGCTCATTTGCTAGGGCTTGTCTCGAGGCCTAAGCAAATTTGAATAGTTGTCGAGGGCAACAGCCTTGGGAAGGGTTGTTGTATCCAATCTGTGCTTCCCAGTCTTGCCGCGAAGAAAAAGGCGTTGAGGAAGGAACCCTGGGCAATTGGTGTTTGCAGGTTGTTGCGACAAAGGCGCGATGGAGGGGCGCTAAAGTATCGTAGTTGCCGGGGTTAGCTGCATGCCACTACTACCTTTTAGGCATGAACCTTTAACTAGGTAACGTTTCAGTGAACCTTATGCTCTAACTCGCCTGATGAACATCACAGTCGAGACAGTTATCTACAGTTAGTCAAGTTACTATCAGCAGCTTCAAATGACGCAATTACGACCGCGTAGCGAAGATATTCGTGATTAGCATCTAATTAGCGACTTAGCAGCTAGTCTATTATCTATGGCCCCCGTTCTCAAACGAACTATCACGAATGCTCCCCTCGGCAGTGGCTAACCATCAGCCTTTGTCTCTAAGCCTAAACGCCCTCATAACGTCTACCTTATTCAACAGGTATTATCCGCTTGTTTCTAGTCCTGACCGAGGTGTGTAATGAGATTCATGACTGACTATCCTCCTCCTCCCTGTGCCGTAATGAAAAGATATACATAAGAAAATGCAAGTTTAGTCGGAGCCTGGCCAGATTAAGCAACTATCTCGGGAAAGTTCAGCATGACCACCATGCCTGGTACTATATGTATGCTGGCAAGGAGAAATTTGCTGTCGCTCTAATCGCTGTGGAAAGAAAGTGAAAGGCCAAGTCGCTTCAATCGCGCGCCCTGTCCCCGTTCGTCTCCCAGTTCTTAGCCGAGCCCTGAACCTCTGGCCCCTCTTACTATTTGCTAGAACCCTATACGCCGGGCCTGAACTTAACAGAGTAGCTTCTGTCCCGAGCCATGACGACCATGATTGAATTGAGACCCCGAATGTCCCGGGCGCTGACGATCGGCGCGACGAGCTTGTCGTTGTTTGCAGCTCTGTGCGTACGTCGGGTCTGTCGCTCGAAGGTGCTCGAGATACTCCTCATATTCTTGCTGCCGCATTGCTTGCATTCCATCTCCAGGATTAAATGGACGGTCTGGTTTTGACACAGGCTTTGGTCCAAACATACTCTTGACCCACAGAGACGTGCCTGTTGCCGGTTGAGCTTGTACGAAAGGTCCACCCTGGAAGGTACACACCGTCTGCGCAGTATTCATCCCATTCGAAGGAAATCCTGGTCCGTTCTGGGGCCATCCGGCGCCGGGGAAGAGAGTGGGGTTTTGATTCACTCCTCCTGTCCCTATTGCGAAGTTCGCTCCTGATTTACATGGCGGAATCGAATGAGCATGTTGATGATATACTGCTGGACCCTGGATGCCCCTATTCATCACAGGGTGCTGAGCGCCTCCACCAGGAACCATAGATCCGTAATCCTTAGCTCTATAAGGTACTTGGGTTGTCTTACATCCGCTGTTGCGTCCTCGGTGTGCAAAGTATACTTGCTTGGGTTGGTGCTGCGCAAGCTGGGCCTCTAACTCTGCTACTCGTGTCTCTAGCTGTCGAATCGGATCTGTGAGCTGTGGGGTCTGCTTAGAAACTTGTCCCAAATCGCATCCATTGGTAACTGGCGGCTGCTTCTCCTGTGTGGTGAAACGAAATTCAACGGCCTCCGGATTCAACGTTGAGGCTCTTTTTCGGCCTCTGGGGGACAGATCACCAATGCCCGAGTCTCCTGATGGGCTGCACTGAGGGTCGCCTTTACCAGTATCTTCAGTCGAACTTGCGCAATTGGGACTGTAGGCATCGTCTTTATCGTTGAGCGTGAAGGCACGAATACGTGGAGCGCATAGTTTGTTAAGCTTCCCGAGCAGAGCATTGAATTGAGCGTCGCTAGCACCGTCCTTACCAGATGCTACTGTATTGTAGTTCACACTGCCCTGAGTAGCCCGGGTTCCGAGAGTCGAATTAGCCAGAATCATTGCTTTCCGTCTCTCCTCTTTCATTTCCTCGTACTCTTTCCTGAGGTGCTCCGGAGGTAAACTCGCTGATTGAGGTTCCACAAGCGTTGATAGCAGGTTTCGAATCGTCTCTTCAACGTCACTGAGCCCCGTCTCAAATCTCTTGGTGCCATGGACAGGCCGAATCTCGGCGTAAGGAAACTCCAAAGTCTCCCAGCTCGAGGAAAGAGAAGGATTAACCAGCGAAACTGTTGTAATGGAACTGGGAGTGCACATAGTCCCACGCTTCGATTGCTGTTCATCCCAATTGAGGATTCTCTCGTAGCCAGCACGCTTAGTCGGCACCATTTCGTCAAGACGAACGACAGACTTGATAGAAGGCTGGAAAACGCTAGGATCGTATTTCGAAGACTGCTCTTCAGTTCCCAACTCGGCCGCAGAATATTCCGTCTTAGTGGCAGGTGCCGAGAGACAGAGATCAGGGTCGACATTCTCATGCTTCGTGAACGGGATAAGCTCAGGCTTAACTTCTTCAGGTCTTGTACATCGATATGCCACCCGCTTAAGGCCGCGATCATAATTGATAAATTCATGCTCATCATCGCGTTGAGGCTTAGCCTTGACCGTGTCCAGGAATTTTGACTGCTCCGGAGGAGCTGACCAGGGAGACTCGATCATTCCCGGAGAGTCCCCCTCTGGTACTCGTCGATGATCTCGCCAGTTTCTATTCATCATAGCCTCGGACAGTCTTGGCATGTCGGCGTTGTAGACGCCCTGAGCTGGTTTGGTATCCGGTGCGAGCGTCTTCACGCTGGACTTGACCCGGATGTCCTTATTCTCGTATCCGCTCGACAAAGCTAGTTTACTGTTTGAGCGGCTTCTGGCATTGATGCTCGAGTTCTCGGCCTTGTAAGAGCCATGGCCGACTTTGGTATCGACAGTGAGGCCTTTCATGGCATCTCTAGTCCTAGCCCGAAAGCCCTTCGTACCGTCACGACCAGTAAACATAGCGAGTTCGGTGTTGAAGACGTCCTTGGTCCTCTTGCTCGTGTTCGTGGAATGAATTCGTAATTCGGCCTGGTGAGTGGAAATATTAATACTACGTAATACAGAACGTATTCATCGTCACGTAGACGATGGCTTATAACGAGGAATCGGAAATGGGTGTCTTACAAAGTTGCGAACGGAACCCAGCCAACTAAGCGGTATGCAAATTATCTCGGCAAATTACCTGTTCCCAATTTTAGTATATTCTCAATAAAAACTAACATCGCATTTTCTTTGCGATTGGGTAATGGTACAATTCAAGGTACGGACTGGACTTACAAGGTGCTAACTCAAAGAGACTTTTTTGCCTCTCTCGACAAGCGCTTCGTGATTGGTGTCACCGAAGACGCGAGAATCTCCAGAGGCCTCGAGGAGGAAGGAGAAAGAGAAGAAGAGATGAGACGATTAAGCTTAAGAGCAAAGTTCGGGGTAATGGGCCAGAAGGGCAAAATGAGTCGCTTCGAATCGGGTGCGTCGTTTTCTTGCTTGTTCGAGGCGAGGGATTGGGGAAAGATATTGTAAGTCTGCGAGGTTGAGGACAATATCAAGCGCGGAACCAAAAGGCTGCGATCCAATCCAAAAATCTCGATTATCCCGACGAATGGTATCGAGTAGATCCAATGATGGTGGGAAGATCGAGAGTCTGGCGATTAGCACCGCGTGCTAAGGTAGAAGTTGACGGCTCGGATAGGTAGGTCAAGATAGGGCATGTGCAAGGTTGAGTGCTAGAACGGAAGGTTCAACTCGTCCCCGAGGAAAGATGATGTTGCTGATCAAGGCTCTTATTAGGTGTTTTGGGAGTCGCGTCTTACAACAAGTGGTGTGTCCAAGGAAGTACGTCTGAGGAACTCTGTATCCTTATATATCGTGTCGCTTACAGAAATCAAGAAAGGGGGCTGGGGAGAATTCCTATTCTACAATTGTAGATGTTTGTATGCCAAGAAACTTGAGATAGTTCTGAAAGTATGAGCTTCCATTGGTAGTTACCTCAAATGGTGTTCTTCAATAGGACAGCCACGACCGTATAGACTTGTTGTCTGTTGAATGTGTTTGTCATGGTGGGCATCCCGCGGGGAACAGGTCACAGGTACAATCAACAGACACTCTTCCAGTTGTCTCTTTTCACTGGATAATGGAGGTGCCACGCCGTTTTCTATGTGAAGACTCACATCACGAGAATTTTGGTGTATAAGTGGACACCTTTTTTGTGCCGAGTGAGGTACCACACTCAAAAGCCTGCCCCCCCACAGGACAAGGAACCACAATGAATGGAGGTATGTTAGCAAACAATCTATCCTTGTAGGCACACAGGTACCTGCACAAATATTGCATCAAGGAAGGCTGCCGAGAACTCCCAAGTCCATTTACAGGGTAAGCGTATACGAGCTAAACACCAGCGGAACGGGCATGGCAGTTGTTGGGATTGGCTCCACGAACCCAAGGCCAAGGAACTGCATTACCTGTAGATTGGGAACCATGGCCGTCCCAGCTGGCTGTTTGCTATCTGGGATGAGAGGACACCATCAGACTCAGCACCAATAGGCGGCACTACATTCAATTCATACTATTTACACCTTTAACTACGTGGTCATGGGGTCAGGTGGATGTCTAGATACGGAAACATTTGGCGAACTGAATAACTTGTCTCGACTCGACGTAAGGAGTAAGAAAGACAACAAGTTCTCGATTTGAGGCCAGAGGGCTGCCTCGTTATTCAGACTACCAGTCTAGGTCTACCAGTCTAGGTAGTAGGTGGCCACAAACCCGTCAAAATGGAAAGACACTCAAGGTTCTCGGTCTTTGTTAACTATTGATTTTCTGAATCGATTAGATGGTGTTAATCCTGGTATTATGACCAAGTGTAGGGCTAGAAAGAGCCCTAAGGCACAGGTATTGATCTTCTCATATAAGGGGCAAAGGTAATAAACAGGAGCAATCGAGATAATTAGTTTCAAAACAGTTAAAACAACAAGTCAGGTCTTGAATCGAACTGGTGTCCCTTGGAGAGAGAGAGAAAATCGCAAAAAAGAATCCAGGTTGCAGGATCTACCTGCTTTCGCTGGACCGGAAAGCCCTTGAATGCCTATGGCCCTGCCTCTGACACAAGGGTTTGTCCTGCCGACTACTTTACCGCTCGACCATATAGATCAAGTTCGGGAACGTCTTTATTGAGAAGGCACGCACATATCGAGGTTTATATCCTTCTAGACTTATCTTAAGTCCAGGTATTGGCCTAAAGGCGTTGCTATATGATATATACACTAAACTCGCCCGCGATTCTTAGCAGTCTGCTGAATGCCTTTTCGTTTCCCCTTCCCAAGAAAGCCTGGGATATCGCAAGCTTAAACAAGCCAAAGATGATAAACAAAACCATATGTACAAAGCAGCGCTGATTGCTCCCATATAGATACACGCAACTCCATCACGACCCTGGAACCTTATATACACAATGTCCTCCCTCGGCCTCTCCCGCTTATATCAACATTAACCTTCGCATATGGGCAATTTGGGCTCGGACGATGGACTTCGCCCGTTCCTTAGCCGACATAAAGTCATGCCGGTCGAAGCAGCTCGGCGACGCTGTCCGGGTCACGGCGATCCGCTTGCCGTACACCGCCTCCTCCCACATCTCTCTGACCTGCTGCTCCTCATCATAGTTATCCCTCCACACCCATGCGACGAAGATATCCTTCGTCTGCTCCCACGTCTTTAGATTGAGCGCGTGGCTCACGAGCCTGATCTTTTCGTGACACACCTCCCTCCATTCTTCGATCTGATGGACCTCCAGGGGCGTGCTGGGCCGGGCCGTCGCTACCGCGCAAGTGACCATCAAGATTCCCCAGAACCACACCTGTCTAGGGAACTTGCCTTGCCGCATCGCCTCCTCCTCGCGCGTGAGGTCCGACAGCATCCACTCGATAAGCCAGTTGAGCATGAAAGGATCCACCACGTCCGTTCCCAGCATCGCAAACACACACAGGTAACAGCTCATCAATCGTGCCCGGCTAATCGCTTTCGTCGATAATGTCGTCGGCTTGATCTCCAGGACCCCAGACCCCTCCGTTGCTTCTTCCAATGCTTCGTTGACCGTCTTGTCGCTGAAATCCACCTCTTGATCGACCATGCGGCGAAACCTATCGGGTATGACTCGAAATGTACACATGCCGAGCGACTCTGGATTCTCAATGCCTTTCGTTGCGTCTGTGAGCTCCCGCAGAGTGAGCTTGCCTGTACCCCTTGATGTTCTGTTTTGGGCGTCGTTAGCATTTGTATTTCGCATTAGACATGGAACAAACTTACAATATTACTAGACTTTGGAATATATTGCCATCGGTGAACATGTCGTCATCGCGCATCTCCAGAATTTGCGAAAGTCCAGTCATGTGGGCTTTTGCTGTGTCTCGGCATCCCAACGCACTCTGCATATTTGTTAGCATGCTACTAGTTTACGTCGACGAGGACGATCTGTAATGTTCGTCTTAGGCCATTGCATGTAACGTACTTCTGCTAGCGCTAATGCAGCTATACTCGCTATCGTACAGTCTGTTGCAGCATTCCTAGGATTCTGCAATTGTTCGTTGACGAACTTGATCGCCTCGAGTTTGTGGTGAAGGAATGATTTTTTGATCCGATCCATGGAACCCGTGTCCCATGTGTACTTGATTGCCGTCATGAGTAGAGCGACATGGAGACATGCAGGATTCGATAATGCTCGGCGGATGCTATGGCATCGGATATCAGTCGTCAAAATTTGCGTTATAGGCTGCAAGTCGACAAACTCACATGAAGGATTCAGGTTGCAATAGAGCTTCCCTCGATACAACGCTTCGATATCGTGTAACTAAGGGTGTGCAGGTTAGCACTCGTCTCCCCGCACCTCAAGTGCTACGGTGTCGCATAGCCGATCAAGAACCGAGCAACTTACAAATATCGAATAAAAACCGCGATTCATCTGCCATCTCTACTGGGTAACCCACAAACATGTGGTTCGGCATCGTCGTCCTCAGTGTGCTTGTCCCTGCATGCCATTGCGGCGCATCCTCACTTTGGCCAACATTGCAGCTAACATTGCAGGGAGCGCATGACTTTGGCTTCGCCTTGGTCTCTGTGTATCCGCACTCGCCGCCTTTGACGAGACAATTCGTGCTATAGCCAGGTCAGCCCATAAGCTCTATCAACTATCCGTTCCATCGGCTTCCGAGTGGGAGAACCGAAAGGCCATAAAGCCCCGCCGAGTGACTACAAATGAAAGATCTGCAGCCCTACATTCGACGGCAGCCCCGGTGGCGCGTCTGACCAAGATTTTCATTCTCCAAATGGCGACAGGAGGGGATGGAAGTAGACTATGCCTACCATAACGGTTTCCTCTCGTCGCAGCGGATGTGCTTCATCTTGCAGGTCGTACATCCATTGCGAGACCTACTGTGATAGCGACGCACTCGTAGTTCGGGTTTTGGCGCCGGCATGTTGTGTCCGAGAAGGAAATAAGGTTTTTTGACTTTGGAAATCCACTTCTTTCAGGAATATGCCAACAGCATGGTGTGCAGTGCCGAGTGCGGTCTGTAACGGCCCTCTTAAGCAAGATGGGGACGTCGCTGCAGGAGTCAGCCTTAAGGAATCTGCGCTGTCAGCTCGTTTAGTGGCGCCCCAGGACTACAACGTTGTACGATAAACGTGTCAAGGGACGAGCAGAGTACCGAGCAGCCACAGGAATTGGCTCGAGGAAGGGTACGAACTAGACCGGGGGCTTGCAAATTGAAAGCTTATTCCACAATCCCAATAATAAAACAGCTCGCCTCGTCCTATCTTAGCTGAGTGATCTTCAAACGGCTTGACGGAATCGAGGTTGAGGTGAGGCTAATTGGTGGGTGTGGAAACAAGGATGTTCATGCGGGCATCGTATGGTCAGAAAATCCCCTGGTCGCGGACTGCCGTACCTCTTATAATCGCTTGTCCCCCTTCTTCTAGTACATCTTAAGTTTTCTACTGCCTTGGCATCACCGTTACGGAACAGCTCATGATAGCGTTGGCATAACATAACACAATCTAAGACCAACTGTCCATGAAATATGCGTACCGTTTTAGTATAGTACTGTCTTACCGCTCATCATTCATCTTCATGCGACGTCTTAGTCTCTCAGCTGGCTAGCTGGCTGAGAGGTCTTCGATATCGCCGTCAATAGTTGCAGCCCAGTCTGGTCGAGGCCAGGTCGAACCGAACTTCGCGAAGTTCTCGCACCCCTTCACGCCACGGCTACGCATGCAGCAAGCAGCGGCTTCGGGCGAATAGGCGAGCTCCTTGGCCCCCGGTCACGATTGACCACGCGAAAATTTAAGCTTGATAACGTTAAGCTTGATTGATTTAGCGAATAGGATCCCGGCGGATGTAACATTGCGAGCAAGGAAAGCCGTTGCGCGCCCCAAATGACACCTTTGGGTTAAGTAAGTGGCTTGCTAGAACAAAATGCTGACAATTACACTAACTACCAAGGTACTTCGTACCTCCCCTCCTCCTCTTCCTGCTCCTTGCTCCTGCTCCTCCTCCACCGAAGATGCGGAGCACATGCCGTTCCGTTGCCAGAACGCTGGGTTGGGTACCTGCCTTATGAACCTACAGTACGAAGTAGTTACTTGAACAGGACGGGATTCCGTGTCCCGGTAACTTCCACACCCAGAAATTAATCGATAGCTCCCGAACCCCAACAATAATCAGGTTATAGTTCACGGCTTCTCTCGACGCTTTTGGCTCAGGCGTCGTCACCGGGTGCAGCCGAGCGTGCTTACTTACATCGCGCAGAGGTGCTGTCAAATGTATTAGTAAATTTCTTAAAGTGGAGTGGCGAGTGAGCCGCCAAGATGACGCTAAGCCCGGAACATTCTAAAGGCCACCCTATTTTAAGCATAAGCATATTTTCCTGCCAGGGACTGGATTGAACAGTTCGATGACAGGAAGCTGCAGTGGAATTGGCCGGCTTGGCGCCGCTGGCTACAATTATGTCATGTGTTAATGGTCTGGTACGCACTTATGCTCCTTTGGATCAAATGCATAAAGTTTATTTAGCTAACTCACGAGGTCCTTGCACAACACGTGCGGCCTCAGCTTTAATACAACCTCCAATCGACTCAGGTACACAGAGAGATCGCGTAAACATACCTGTATGGAAGGGCGATGGCATGGACACGTGCATCCGATACCCGCCCACCCCGTGCGTCAGCTCACATCCGTCACAGTCCCCTCTTAGGCGGGGTAGATAAGGCCATCGTAAGGGTAAGTAGCGCGATTGCGATGGTGATGGTGACAAGTCGACAAGATGAAAAAGAGACTAGGGGCTTCATCGGGACAAAAACAAGTTCCTAAACACAACATCCCATCATACTAACTACATGCTACGTTGAACTAACTGCGGGAGGGAGTGCCGCAACCAAGTAAGGTATACTAGATTCCAGGTTGAAGCCAACCTAATTATGACTGCTTGCTTACTGTACATGGCACAAGACAGCCAATAGCTCAGCTCCCGACGCCTCGCACCCGTCGACGAACGCCTCAATTCCTAGCTCACAGTAAAATTGAAAAGTCCATGATTCGTGCGGACTAGGGAGCGCCCGTACACTAGCCCAGAAGCTTAAAACTTTCCGCGGCGCTCTACCCTCACGATCCATGACCGTTTGTTCCCCGGCTAGGCGCGATCCTCTGGGCGCGCGGGGGCGCGTGCGCACTGCTTCTGCTTACTGATAATTCACCGAATCCGACCTGTCAACTTAAGATCTCGTGATAGTCCTGGTAAAGTTATCGACTGATCGAAGTGACTCCTCCCTCGTTAAACAAGATTGGGTTGGCTAGGATCTCGATTCATATGTCTTAGTCAATATCGATATCCTAGGAAACGAGGATAGGTATATGCCCCCATCACAGACCACTTTACTCTACCTACCTAGCCGTTTCTGGATGTCCACATGCAAAGGACCCTTCATCCAGTCTGGAGTAATCAGACTAAATCAGTAAATAAGTCCCGAGCAGGCGGGGAATACCACATGGTCATATGCCACTTAAGACATACGATATACCACGTTTTTGGCGCGATATGGAAACAATACCCGTTTTTCGCACGCTGACGCGACACCAGGGTACTGGGACGAACGTGCAATCTGAGAAGGAATTTCCCGTTGAACCGTGCGAGCCGCCGTGGTTCTGTTGACCATAGTGTAAGCTGGTGTACTTATGATGATCACGGCAGTTACCAAGCAGCCGTTACTCAGAGACATGATAGGAATAACCTGACTACTTGATTAGCACGCAATGACTCGAGGTTACATCTCGTCGCGTGATTGATAGCTCTAGGAGCACCACCCTCGAGGATCACAGCCGGTACGAGGGAAGGATCGAGAAAACCATCCGACTGCCATCTCAACCCCCAAAATACATCGGCGGATTTTACGGACTATAATAGATCTCATAAGGCCGACACTAGGTGAGGGAATCGTCCCGCACTAATACGCCGGATGTCCCATAATGCGTTCCCATTCTAACCAAACCCACACGCTGTATTGCCATAGTGCATAAAATGTCTTCGTTCAACTAGAAGAACACTGCTTGATACGTAAGAACACATATTCCGGTAAAGGAAATGTTTACAGCAAATTGGATAGGTATAAGTAGGCCACCCAATCCAGACCCTCTACTAAGAGTTAGAAGCAAGTGGATTCACGATTAGCTTTGCATAGCATGCACTAGACAGACGCGATGGAAGAAAATAGAAACAAGCCTAACACCCATCTAATCTCTCGGAAAGGAAGCCGGGATGCATATGCAAGTGCGGATGGGGTGCGGCCCAGGTGCGGATATGAGGCGGCCCAGCAGGTATACCATATATACCATACATATGGATAGACTATGAAGAGAAATATCTCGATTGGGTAAAAAGGAATGTACCTTACCCACCGCTAACTAAGTAGCAAAAGCACACCGCTCGCTCGCCCGCTCATGCATACGCTACCTATCCTCACTTAACGGGACAACAGACCGAAGAAGAGATCTGACTAACTAGACCCGACAACCAACTCGCTAAAACTTGACGCCCTAAGGAAGGTTCGGCCGTTTTCATGGAGGTGCCGTGTTACCTGCCATGTAGGCTCCAAAGGCTCGCTAGGACATTTCGTTAGCCAAGAATTGCATCAGGCCACAACTCTGGTTTGGGAATGAAGACAGATGAACCGACGAGGACGACGGGACTTACCGGGTTCCTAGTCTGGAGAAAGACCGTGCCTGGGCCGGTGAACTTGCACACGAGTCCCTCACCGGTAGCAAAACCAGCAATGATACCGCCGCTAGAAACTCGCTCCATAACGTACTTGACGTTCCAAGCAACGAGGTGACCGTTGTCAACGATATATTTCTCACCATCGGCGAGATCCTTGCGGATGATGGCGCCGAAGCTCGTGATCCACAGCAAACCGACACCGCTGATTTTGTGAACCCAGAGGCCCTCACCCGAAAACATGGCCTTTCCAAGCCCCTGGCGCTTGTAATCGCGCTGGACGCCTTGTGTGTTTGCCACGTAGGCGTCCTTACCCACACTCCACGACTCCTCGCCGTTCAGGCGGATCGTCGTGATGTCGCCCAACATGCTGGGTGCCAACAGCAACTCACCCGGGCCAATGAAGGTCGACTGGCCTAGATCGGAGCCTGCCACCAGCTTCTTCATGCTGAACTTATACTCGCCCTTAAGCGTGATAGTCGGGCTCATAGCAATCAAAACCCCGGGTCTAGCTGTCAGGGGGCATCCCATCGCCAGCTGTATGGTTACAATCGTATTGCAGTCCCGGTGGCTAATCCGGTAAGAGCCTCCATTGAAGGTGCCCACGTCGTCCATGGTCGTGCTTGCCCCTACGAACTGCCCTGGTGCCGGTGCCCCTGCCGACATATTTGGTGCGGGCGGCGGCCCTGCCGACGGCCCAGGTTGAGGTTGTGCCTGTTGTGCCTGTTGTCCTGAGGGCTTCTCTTGTGGATAACCCTGAGGAGCATTCGGGGCTACATCTGAGTACGCGGGCGCATTACCCGGTGGCGTCGCAGCGCCATTATTACGGATGGCGAGGTTCACATGCTGTTGATGTTGTGGGGGTGACTGGAACTGGGCTGGGGGAGGTGGATAAGAAGCCGGTGTCCCTGTCTTCGGCGGCGGTGACACGCTCTGTTGCGGCGGCGCTGGATAATTCTGCTGGGGAGGGGGGTAGTTCTGGTGTGGTGGTGTAGGGTAGCCAGGGCTTTGGACTTGAGGTTGAGCCGCTCCCGGAGGTGGGTAGCTCGGCGTACCGGGGGGCGGCGGATAGAATCTTGTCTGGTTGGCGGGAGGTGATGTCGGAGGTGGTGGGTAGCTCTTTTGCGGACCTGCTTGTGTTTGTGTGACTTGTCAGTGCCGAGATCATACTGCATTGTTGCGTCCTGGATCCTAAGCTATGTGTTACGCCAAACGAGGCCATTGAACTTCTATCAAAGGTGGTACGCTCTACATACGCCGCCTAGATTTCCCCGTCCGCCACCTGCTCAACTGTTTGTTGGCGCAATACCGAGGTAGGAAGTAAAGCTAGCATACCTCCCGACCCGGCCGCATTAGGCGGCGGGGGATAGTATTGGCCTGACATGGGATGTCTTGTTCGTTATGACAGATGGTCTATTTGAGTTGCGCTTCGCTACTAACTCAGTCGAACAAAATACCGAAGACTACTGACACTATGTTAGCCTAGTTGGTTTAATGCGATGAAGCCGTAATCAGACAGCCTCGTCATCACGGGTTGATGTTCACAGAGACATGGGTGCCCCGCACTGCTTACCGATTTGATAGATTCGATGTCGTGACTTTCTTTACGATAGAGAAGGCCTCCCCGAGTGCGGCATAGCTGTATTGATCAATTGATTGAAATTCACTCCGAAGTACCGTACATTAGGGAAGTGTGCTAGAACACCACCAACTTTCGAGGATTATCGATGAGGGGGAGGAAGCACGCGGCTGGTTGTCAGTAGCTCTTGCATACGTCTGTTGCTAATTTCAGCTTGCAGCCATCCGCTAGTCTAGATCCCGTTAGGTGCGCACCAATCAGCAGCTACAGCAAGACCTTACTTATAAGCCAATCATATTCCGTCTTTCTGACCTTTTACATATAACTATATAGGTACCTACTGCAGATGAAGATAACGTGCATACCCAGTAATCAGATAGTCAGACGCCTAAATTCTGTCCATAAACAGAGAGACTGAGAAGCGATATAATGATACAACGAATTTCGGGAGACATGGTGGCATCCTAGTCCAGGCGAAGGGCGCTAAAAACTTCAAACAGAGCGGTTAGTTAGGCGCTTAAACTGAAAACTGGGGATTGATTGGAGAGCTGGAAAGCCCTGCAGCTTGGTTGTCGTACCACTACATAGTATCTACAGGAGAATGAATTGATTGGTTAGCCTGAGACATTTCAGTGCGTTGAGGCTGTCAAAGGTTCTAGAATCCCTAGTGTATCTCAGAAATGCATGAAAACGAAAAAAGGGGGAGAAACATCTTGAGTTCAATTGAACCCATTTGCGACAGTATGAGGTACATAATACATACGCAGTATACTTGAAAACTTCAAACCATGCTATGTATGTACCTATTCATAAACAAGGCGTCGTTCATTAGCTCAGTAGCTGCAGAATTCACAAGTTACGTAGGAGCAGAATGTACCACAAAAAATGATCTTATAGGTAGTTCCAAATATGGGTAGTAGGTTTGCTACAGGATTGGTTACTTGCTAGTTTAAAGTAACTTTAGACTAGTCCCTTAAATTAGATATCTGGACGATCTCAATTGTTGAAAAGTTTCCTAAGTCGTAGTGTGTTTCTCGAGATTACGTTATAGGCACGAATCCTAATTACTAAGGTTACGTGGCCTGGTAGCACACATTTTCACTATCAGGCTAGTTGAGTTGCTGAGGATGAGAAGAAGAGACAAAATGTCGGACCAGGTGTCTGTTCACCTATATGTAGAGCGGTATTGACAGCATTGCTTAAAGTAGTAATCTTGGTCAAATTTTATTAAATGATAGGAAGGCTAGGCTAATATTTTTAGATGAAAAATCGTAGATGTCATTCACACTCACCGCCTCTGTTCAGAATCCTTCTTTTCAGACGAAATGATATGGCGGTATGACAGTATTTAGAGATACTGCCCCCTCGCTCGCATTTTACGATAGTCATCTTGCGTAACCGGCGGATACCGAGGCGGATTCTGGGTATCCGCACATGCAGATAGACACTCAATTACCGCTGTTGGGTCTGGGGCTACGAAGTAAGGAATTGAGTAACGCGAGAGCGCCATTGAGGATTCTACGCTACTGTCTTGTGACAGAGGCGGAAGTGTGACTCGATGGAGTGTCGATTTTAGGTAGTCTATGCGAGGCGTGTTATTAATGCTAAGTAGGTCATCTTGAAGCCTAAATGAAACGGTTCTCCATCCTTGTTCTTGGATATCACGCAGATATGGATAAGAGTTGATGAGGAAATATCACAGTAGGCATAGGAGTATTCTGTGAAGGGCTGGGTTACATACCATTGCTCCATCTCATCAATAAATCGCCTACATTCATTATTAGTGCGTTGTTCATCGGCGTTGCGTTAACGAAGTGCCCCTGTTGATTCGGGTCTTCGACTTGTAGACCTCCGCTTTGGTCTTGGAAGAGCATTGTTATCGTGCCCCAATCGGAGTGGGCAGGCATTCCTGCGAAAGTCAATCAGATTTCGCGCTCAGAGTATGTTTGTCACATCTAAAAATCCAGAATTGAAGATCGGGCAGTGCGGCAAACTAGCACGAGCACATGCAACGGCGCAATATAATCGACTTAGCAAGGAAAAAGAGTAAGTTAAGGTAATAACTCACGGGCAGCTTCATTATTCTTCAGTTTCTCTGCCTCCACAGGAGGATAGTGCAGCAGTCGAAGCTGGTTATTCAGGCCACTGTGAAAGCGCGTGAAGAAATCCTCATCGTCAAGTCCAATCCCTAGCGCGATGGCTCGCAGCAACTCCTTAGCGACGTCGAAACATCGCCAATAGAACTTCGTTGTGAATTCACGAAATCCCGGGAGCACGTCCTCTGGTAGCCAGACGTTAGGTTGCTGAAGAAGCTCTTCGCTGCCAATCTCGTAGCTTTCCTATCCCGGCGCCAGGTATAAGCACGTGAAGAGATGGAGGGTAAAGGACACAAACTTTAACATCGTGAATTTTTCTGTCCTCGGCCTGTTTGTCTTCTTCCTCGTCGGCGTAGATGGTCTGTGACACCTTTTCTAAGCCCGGCCATGAATACCCCCTATGAACGCTCGGCCCTGTTGATAAAAGGTTACATCGATTCCGCAATCAGCCTATCATGGAGGCGTGATAAATACCTGGCGGGTGAGGCGCAAGCATCTTTTTCTCGAGCGGTAAATTGAACAATCTCCGTGACCAAACGAACGCTTCTTCTAATAAGTCGGCCGGAATCCCATGATGAACGACATAGACGAAGCCTACGCGACGGCAGGCGTCCGTTAGTTCGGATGCGATACGTTTTCGATCAGCTGTCGACCCGTTGTGCCATGAACTCATGTCCACCACGGGGATAAAGTTGGATGCCGTCATCGCCGGAGTTAGATGCTGAAGGCTAATTTTCTATTCTTTGCCCTATGAAATAGAGGTAAGGTCGTCGCTGACCTGCGCTGGTTTCGCTTCCTTTTCTCAATGCTCGCTCCGGAGCTTCGAGTTGATGTAGACTTATCTAAGTTCTGGCGTAAGACGAAATTTGGAGGAAGGTTAAATCCCGAAAGCTGGCTCCCCTTCCCCTGATTGGTCAGAAGTTGACTTCAGAAAAGACGATAGCTATGCATGCATCAACAATGAGATTCTCAGGAAAGCACACGGAAAATACTTGGAACCAAGGCAGGCAGTTGACGAGCCGTTTGAGTTTGAGTTAAGATGGAGAGTTCAAATGGAAATTTTATCCTGTGAATGTAAATAGTTGACGTAATTACTACCCAGATGTTTTGATATATAAGGGTGTTCCCTTGCTTGCTTTCTTTTCATCTTCCCTTCCCCTGTCCCTAATCATTTTCTCTTCTCCTATCCTACTTCAATTGCTATACAACCATCATCTTTAGCAGAGTTCGCATTTATATAACACTCAGGGTGTTAGTCTCAATTTAATCAACCTACTATGTCAACAATCCTGTCCTTAACATACGGATACACGTCTTGTTTATGACACCCTCGTGGACGCTATCTAGCTATATACAGGACATTTTCTATAAAGTACTTTATAACAGATTACTTATCATCTTAACATCATGACGAAGAAGAAAGGACCAAGCCGTACTCCACTTCCAAAACTTATAGCTCGGCGGGATGTTCAAGGAAACCAAGAGAAGGAGTCTCTTCACATAGAAGAAAGCAACGGCACACATAGGAGTAGTGACTTATCCTCTCCAACGATGGCAGATACGTCTCCGGAAAGCCCTGTCGAATACTTGGGACCCAACGACAATGGAAGTCTTGACAACAACGAAAATGTTAACACCGGTCTGGGTCCCGCCTGTCCCAACGGTGTTAACGGTGTCAACGACGACAGCCAAAGCGGTCCGTCACCTACTTACGACGGTCCTAGCAGCAAAGGGGAAAGAAGTCCTGCTATAACTAATCATACGGAACTGGAATGGAAGAGCTTCTTTCCATCCGGGTACGAGCAAAAAGCTGCCTCACCTGAGACGAAAACAAAAACCCTCTTTGCCCTGCATCCGTCACAAACAAAGGGGATGAAACTTCTCCCGCATCCCTTACTACAAGATCTATCAGAGTCTGGGTATTTCTTGCTTGGTTCTTGATTCTTTAGACAGCACTAACACGGATATACAGAGCCGAACGGGGCACCAATGCTTCAAGCCCAGCGCCTAAGAACCCTCCTCAACGGAAACAACGGAAAAAGAGCAGGCCGGGAAAACAAACGTCGGGGCACGGGGCCACGGGGCGAGAGAAGACTTTACTTGAAGGGGTGTGATGTTGGAACAAATAAGACGCCGCAGGAAGAATGGGTCTCTTCCTATCTAACTCTACGGGGGTTGCGTATGAGCTTTGTTGCACAGAGATTTCCAAGCCCCTTTCTAGGAATCTATGATCATAACACACGGTCCTCAGACATGGAGATGGGGGTCTTTCATCATTGAAGTAGAAAATGTCTACTGGCAAGACGTATCTGAAGCTATTGTCAAATCTCTTTGCAGATATTTATGGATTGTGGACATTTGTCGTACGGACTCAAGAGACTGGGACTGCATTGTGTCCGGGACCCGTTAGGCTAGGGCTTCAATATTATGTATACAATCATATGAGTAGCAGTTCACACGAGGCTTCAGCTGTTCAGCGACCCATGTATGCCTATTCAAATAGGACAGGCAATGCAAACAAAGACTGGCAAAGCGAAGCGAACGAGTGGATGCGACGCCGAAGGATGGGATGCTTCGGGGCGGATACAAGGACCCTTCGTAGAGAAATATACGTGTTGTCTATTATTTGAAAGATATTATGATCTCAGCCATAAGGCGTGCTTGAGAGGCAGCTCGTTATAATAAGCCTAGGAGAGTACGAGTAGCAAACCTGGTACGACTATGTTATCTCTTGTTCACCGGGCGTTTCCGTAGAGATTGGATACTATACGAAGTCGAGTAACACAGCGTTTAGTAATATGATAAGTCTATTTCCTTGCAAGCAAAACAGATGCTTGGTCATCTAGCAGTGTAGTATAATGTACCATCATATGTATATTAAGGACAAGCTTGACAAGGTGTTTGAGCCCTTCTGGCAACGATAATGTGTTTTCATCGAAGGATATACTGTTTGTTGAACCTTCACTGGTATGTTGAATTACGACGGTGTCACGCGAAGGGTAGCGGATCGCGAATATTGCAAGGTCGTTCTTGTAACATGGCCTGAGACCGCACAATGAAGAGCTCTCTGCACATAACTCAGATTAGCCTACCACGAAGGTGTTTAACTTCGTGTAGTAATAAGTTACCTCGAGTACGGTATGCGTGCATGCGTGGTGATTTCGTGGCAAAGGTCCTTTTTGCACCTAAACCCAAGTTTTGTCCTCCATTTTCCCGTGATATTTTTTTTTCTTTTCTAGCTTGATTCCTCCACTTTTTCAAGCCACGTCTTTTTTCAAAGCGCAGTGGGACGATAGGTGCTCTCCGGCCGATCTAGGAGGATATGATCTATAAGGTTCTGTGACAGAGTTAGCACATTGAACGTGGCTAAGAAATACGAGGTGAGACATGCCCAATCAACTACGTTAGGTTCCTTCAAGACGCTGTCGATTGGTGCAGGGTCAACGAAATCGAAGGAGTAATCCATCGCAGGAATAAGCAAAGACTGATCGTATGGACTAGTTAATGGTGGCGGAGCCTGCGTGTCATTGTTCAATAATCTGGCAAGAGAACCGTCTCGAACATCGGTTTGTGGAGGGTGTGGCGGATTTCTCGCATCTTGCATTGATACCTTCCTCAGAATCGCGCCGACCACCCGTGTAGCATGAGCTGCGTCTTTAGATGCGTTTTTCCGCTCAGACCAAATCTTGTATGATGTTCCCAAAGCCTGTAGTTTCCTCAGTCTGTCTTCGGGGCTGAGGATAAGTTAGTAGGATGACTGGATTGTATTCGATTTATTGGTGTTTACCTGCTGGAAGGATTCTCCGTGAGATCTAGACATAATATCATGGATGCGATCAAAAAGTCATGTACTGTCAGCGAAGCGAGGAGGTATTTATCCTCGTACATTCGGCCACCGTATTTGCTCTCCTCCTCGTACTCGGCGTGAAGGTCCAGGATCCTTAATGCAGCATCTCGACATATTCTACGAGATGGTTCACACTCCGGATTGTCCTTCTCCCGATTTAGGTACGGACGATTCAAAACACATAGAGTTCTCTGATACATCATCTCAAGCATGAGACGATGCATGATATCGGCAGTTTGATCGGTGAAGCTGTAGGAGCGAATGGGTTTTATTTGCAAGGGCAATGGAACCTGCTTGTAATAAGTCTGAAGTTCATAATTAAGCTTGGTGACCTCTTCGTATGCGGGTGGCTTAATTAGTGTTAGCCGAAGAACGCGGCGAAGTAGGCGGCCAAGTTTGGACTTGATGCAGAGATACAGTGTTGATGTTGCCTCTGAGGCAGGCCGCGATGCTGGCAGCACCATTACGTCCTCATCAAAGTCGATATCGAAGAGGTTGGACGGGGATTCTGTGTCGCATTCGTCCTCTCTGATGATCGGTGGCACGCCTTGTTGGAATGAAAAGAGGACGTCAAATACTTCAATGAAGGACCATGTCCTGCGTCGCAGCTCACCCTCGAACGGCGTAATATTCGAGAGATGCTTCGGATCACGATGGTAACCCAGACGTTGAGCAAGCCTTGCAGTTAACCCAAACTTGACCCAAAGGTTAGCATCAATCAAATGCTTGCTCGTCATTTCGGTGTAACCATTAAGCAGGAGTGCCTCGATCGAGTAGGGGCCACCTCTCAAAAAATTGCCAGCGTGGAGACAGTCGACAGCCAGTTCACCCAGTTGCTCAGGCCGAGGAGGGTCTGACACATCGCTATCACCCTTTTCCAGAGCAATGGAAGTAGCGATCCACAGTATGGAGGCCAGGCAACTGATCCACAGAAGGCTTACGGATGTGATGTCCCTCCAAAAACTGTCATATTCTCTTTGGAATTTAGGTGCGTGAATATAAGGCGCGGTGGTAAACCTGTGCTTGAAGTATATCAAGATAAGCCGGTCTGTCTGGTGTCGTCCTGGTAGCCGTGCGACGGCTTGCTGGTGGGTTATCATTTCACCTTTGCCATACATGAAGCCTGGGTAATCAGCAGATCGGTTGAAGCTTAAGGGCGGAGGCGATGGGGTCGAAGGAGCGTGGGCGTCAGCGTCAGCATCCAGTATGCCCTGGATGTCGTGGATACCTTCAAGAATAGAGGCCCAGTGTGAGTTGCCGACATAATTACCCTCGCCAAAATGAGTGCTGCCGTGCGTGGAGACACTTGGCGTTCCCAGAATTGGAGGCGAGCTTGATTCAAAGCTGTTTTCCGTGCCGTTCCGATGATCCAAGCTGAGCTGAGATTGTGTCATCGATACGTTGCCATTCACAAGCTCAAATACCATATTCTCAATTTTCCGTAAGCGCTCCTGGAGCACCGGCTTTGAGCTGGCCTCCGGTCTGGTGCGAACTTCGGGCTGAGTCCTCGGTTCAGAGCCTCTCGGCTTACGAGCAGCACGCGGAGCATATTCGCAGAACGAAGCCTCACCACTTTTTATGCACCGCTCACATGGCTGCTGTCGGTCACATTTAACCTGAAACGAAGTTTAAGCAACGGCGATATTACGGAGCATCCTGGTGTCAAGACGCCAGAAAACACTCACCTTGCGAGTCCTGCATAAGAGACAACTAACGGGAGGCCGGTTACGCCTCTGAATTTTGCGCTGGGCACCCTCGGTGGGCTGAGCGCGGAAGACGCTAGTCTGGTAACCTGGTGGTGGTAGAGGTGGTGATGGTGTTGTCACTGGCGCTGGGGGTGCTGATGGTGGTGCCGGCGGTAGACGTGCAGGTGGATGTGCACGCTCCATCCTGGCGCGGAAGCTTCGGCGTTAATCGCACACCCAACACCCCGATTAGAAACGACAGCGCCGTCACTGGTCTCTCGTCTCCCCGATCACCTAGCTCGGGATGGCTAGCGACCTATTCCAACAGGCAGAGTTCACACGCGACATCAATAGCCGCCGTGAAGGAGAATCGACGCCAACCGTTGCCTCAATGAACCGACAGAATGGACCTTGGTGGATGGACAGAAAATGGGCGCTCCACCCTGGCAGGGCAGCGGAAAATGGCGATGAGGGCAGACGCCAAGAAACGGACCTCGGGAGATGTGATGGAATGACTGAATGCAGTCCAGAAACAGAATACCAATCAATATCTCCAGGAGTTAGGGCTCAAAGAGAATAGAGACGAACTATGTCCATAACTCGGTCTGTTGCGCAACGTCAGCTTGTGTAATTGGACAATAATTGGCTTCCAGCTTTCGCGTGGGACCGTCGGTGATCGGAAACAAGTGGCGTGTGCCCGTAGATAAGTCCGGGAGGCGATGGAAGAGAAAGATTGATGGGGTGGGCACAAAGTTGTATTGCGGTTAGAAGTCGCTGTACAGTGCTTGGTGCTGGATCACCTTCATAAAGACAGTGTGTAGTATGTTCTGTAGACAGTGCACTTAGGGACAATGTTCTACCTTCAAGCTCCTCTCCCAGAACAAGTAGCCGCCCTAGGGCTATCCTTTATTAAAAAGAGGCACCTAATCTAGGTACTGCTTAATACGTAACTATAGGTATGTTTAAGCTCTCTGTATGCAAGTCTAAACTGTAGCTGACATATGAACGGTTTTCGTTGTGACACGTATTTGCATGCTTGGTACCGGTAAATGCGGACTACCCCCCGGATATACTGGTTTTGGAATTGAGCTAAGTTTCACGGACTGCCCGGCCCTAGCATATTCAACTTAGGCAAAAGCGAATTGAGAGCTCTGAAACAAAATTAAATAGAATAAAATGATACAATTGAAAACTGCCGTACGGATGTACAGGACCTGGGTACTTATTAGGTAAAGGTCTTACTATTATACAGTGTGTATCTTAATAATAGCCTTGTAAAGACTGTATGAACTATATTTCTAAGACAGTGTACATCAGCTACCGTCCACTTCTCAGCTGAGGAATGAACCCTAAGATCCAAGATCCAAACTCCGAAGGTGTCAGTTGTCGAGGCAAACGCCCGGTACTTCGGATCTTAGATCCAATCTCGTATCCACTCCACTTACAACAAGTAATGATTACGCTTAGGGTCTACTAAATGGACATGTTGTACAGCGTACCTGCCGCCCACTTTACCACGTTAAGGTATATTTTGACTGCGCTAGAAAAGCTAGATCAGCCAAGCCGTTGAGCCGAAACTACCTACTAATACCTGCATAGACCGGCCGGTTCGCTTGAAGCTGCTTTGTTGGTCAGCAACTGGTAGGTAAGGTCTCACGCCAATTTGCTTCTTACTAAGGGACATCTTGCATGCAGCCGAGCAATTGGATTTGCAAGCTTACGTCAACGCTACCTGCATATATAAGGTGGCCGCTTACCTCGGTACCCTTTAATTGATATCGTCGAGTTCACGTCATGAATAACGACGATACTACTAACTAGGTAGTATACTATTGCCGCAAACTACGAGCCATGCATATATGAATTACTACGTACTTGCTTAGTAGACGCATCATAAAAGATAGAATATGTTAAATATTGTAATGTTTGGAGCCCAAATCGTATTGGATCAAGATTAGGTGATTAGGTAATTGCTATTGCCAATTATCTGGAATACACTAATACTGGAGGTGAGGCTCGCTGTATTTGTGTACACTATCCCCGGGGAAGCGGATTCCCGGAGGTCAAATATCAGTTAGCGTTATGCCAAGCCATCCATTGCCCAAATTGCCCTATTTTAGTGCTAAACTTGGATAGATCGGCTTCAGGAGATAACTAGAGGCTCAACGCCGATGTGATACCCAAAGCAGTAATACATATCACCGGAAGGACTGCGCTTCTACGGCTGTATCGGTCATTGTAGCTTCGAATGCGTCCGGCTCCGTCATCCTGATGAATTATCACCGCAATGGATAGAGCAGAGAAGTTAGCATATATAAGAGGTGAATAGTCCTGATAGAGTCGATGTAACCAGAAAATAGCAAACAATTTCGCTGATCTCAATCAACTCGACGATCAAGAACGAATACTCAGACCCGACGTCCTTATCGACTCGCTCACTTACACGTATTTTAATCTTTCGAGTGTACAATCATGGCCGGCGCAAAAGCTCTTGTTGTCCAATCCATCAAGTCACCTGCCGACATTAAGGTCGCGGAAAGGGATATTCCTAAGGCTATACCGGGCACAGCAGTGGTCCGGGTTTTGGCATCTGTCATCGGCCCAAGCCATGGCTATCTAGTATCGCACGAGGTGCGAGGCTTTTCATTCCCCGTCCCCTGTGTCTACGGAAACAACGCTGTCGGCCGCGTCGTGTCGGTGGGCTCGGATGCCGTATCGGTTAAGGAAGGCCAACTCGTCGTAGTCGACCCGTTCACTACCGCAAGAGACGACTCTTCTGCCGAGATTATAGTTGGACTCATGGACAGCGGCGACAGCAAGGGCAAAAAACTGGCCGAAACCTGGCGTGATGGCTGCTGGCAGACGCATGCTGTCGTCCCGCTCGAGAATGTTATCACTCTGGACGAAGAGGCTCTTCTCGGAAAGCACGGCTACAGCGTCGAAGAGTTGACGATGATTCCCCGGCTTAGTGTGGCATATGGTGGTGTATCCAACGTCGATATTAAAGCCGGTGAAACAGTGATCGTCGGGCCTGCCACTGGTCAGTTTGGTGGTGCTGCGGTTGAGATGGCGTCTGCTGTTGGCGCACGCGTCATCGCATTGGGCCGCAACCAGGAGACCCTAGCCAGGTTGAAGTCTACGATCCCTCGTGTAGAGACGGTAACAATTACTGGTGACGTCGAGAAAGATGCTCAGGCTATCCAAGCCTTTGGCTTAGCTGACGCTTTTATTGACTTCACACCACACTCGGTTCGCGATGAGCCCAGTCATATAAAAAGTGCCATGATGTCGCTGCGTAAGCGGGGCAGGATTTCTCTCATGGGTGGCCAGACCGGAAACATCAGCATACCGTACTTCCTAATGATTCTGAAGAGCCTGGAGCTTAAGGGGAGGTGGATGTATAGCAGAACGGAAATCCGAGACCT
The DNA here is from genome assembly GCA_022385715.1 of Xylaria cubensis. Taxonomy (NCBI): domain Eukaryota; kingdom Fungi; phylum Ascomycota; class Sordariomycetes; order Xylariales; family Xylariaceae; genus Xylaria; species Xylaria cubensis. Next base: position 90,975 of record MU279028.1, on the reverse strand, counting down.
CGTGAAGATGGTCGAGGTAGGAACTTTGAAGCTCGGGAAAGGGGCTGGCCACCAAGTGAACGGAAAGTTCAAACTCGAGGACTACGAGACGGCGTTCCAGACAGCTGCGAAGAATACTGCCTGGGGGAATGTTGTCGTCTTTACTCCATAAGCTCTATAACCCTAGAGTCCTCGGACCTTTGGTATACCACACTACTCAGCACTTCTGCTATCTTGCAGATTTGCACTTGTATTTGTAAATAAAGGCATTTTCCTACTTTATTATATATTGATTTAACCATGTTTCATGATTCCATTCCTAGTAAGTAAGGGACTGTATAAACTTGACGCAAGAAGCCCCACTCTATAGGGGTAATTTATATGAGTGATGCGGTATTCACGTCAAGATGGAAACGAACCACATCTTAGCTAATTGTTGATGGACAGCAATGGCAGACAAGGCGCTAGCTTCCTGAACAGCAGACCTCCTCGTCAAGATATGGGCTGGTACTATATATGACATGAAGCTGTTAGCACGTATTAGTCTTTCTCTAACATTAGTCCTACTTGAGAAGGACATGTTGGATCATAATGGGCGTTTTGGACATTCCCTTGGCCTTGTTGTTGATCCTATCTAGTCAGGTCCATCTACGAAGTTCCCCAAAGCGGCCACAGTCAGCATGCCCGAGGTCTTTCTGGTGAATTTGATTGTCTTGACCTCAGAGTAATCCCCATACACAATACTAGCTCTATTTAAGCTACAGCACACGATGTATCCCATGCCAACAAAGAGAACTGCCTGCGTATAAGCCTATGAGAAAATAACGATAGGATGCAGGTGTAGAATTGGCCAACAGCGTGTCATAGTTAGACTGGATTAAATAACAGATTAAAGAGCGAACAAATAAAGGCGCATAGTATTTCCGAACTGAGGAAACTGGCTTTGTCTCAGAGTCAACCCTGTAATGTTGATGACTATAAACCAGGTTCGCATAATGATAAGTAATGTCCATTTGTTAGTTATAAGGTCTTTAAAGCTTCAAGAGCGTTGTGATTTAGTTACTATAAACTTGATTTAAAAGGACTAGGTTACGTACAGTCGTCTCCTCTTAGGGTGTTAAGTCGAGTCTCCGGGATTTACTTGTCTACCCAGCTTGAGAAATCACACAATTTCCCCAAACACAGAGCCCCTCCTAGAAGGAGCGTACGGTTATTGCTAACACTTACGTCTAAGCCATTAGCAATGAATGGGAAACGCCAGGTACAGTATTGCTTCCGCATACAGTAGCTATGCTGATGAGTCATTAGCATCAGGTTAACCTACGCGCCGACAAACTTATTTCTTACACCTTAACGAAGTCGCATCGTATTTCTAACCCATATTTTCATGACGTGACCACGGTAATTAATGAACTTATTTATATTTCGCAGCTAGGACTAGTAGCTCGGACATAGCTGGCCGAGTTGACAGATCGCCTTTTGTAGGGTCGCAATAAAATTTTATAACGAGAAAATCAACCGTATTCATTTCTCAACGGTGATAAAAGAAGAAAAAGACAACGTTGTTTATTGTTATTTGATCTTCTCGGTTGTATTGAGGCTGCCTCCCATTCAGGTGTCGAAAAGCTGTGATAATTAAGGGGCAAGGCAACTTCAAACTATCGATCCAATGAGAAGCAGAGGCTTAACGTGCACTGAAGGAGGAGCCTTTTCCAATTGGTTGAATAACGATAATGAAAACCTCGTCAAGTAAGGTCAATATTTCTACACTTACAAGGGGCGCTACTTAGGGTAGCCACAATGGATTGAGGTTGGACTTCCAAGAGGAGACCCAGCCCTACGATTTATGGAAGAGGTGACGTCTCAATAAGCACCCGAGGGGTTGCAGATTGAGGCTATATCTTAATATAGCAACCCCCCCAAAAATAAGCACAACGGTCTTGCGCATCCGCCTGGTCGAAAGGCACGTCACAAGCAGTACACACAGCTGGGCTGTAGGATCTATCGGCACCGCACGATCGTAGGATCATTGGGGAAATGACAGGGTGTTCGCATTCACGGCTTTGCGAGTAGAGTACCAGCAGTAGCGAGGTGATGGGACACTAACACATGCATAACACATGCCGGCTTCGAGGATTTGCGCCTGGAGCCTGGAGTCCTAGAACACAAGTAGAAGCGGTGAGCCCTTGTATGTGACAGGTCTCGGTGATACTGGCATTCAGAAAGGCCTTATGATGTTGCGCGCTTGTGGGCCACAGCAGCGCTTCTTACAAACCAGTTACACTAAGTAAACGATCCCAGTACCGTCTCGACAACGTGTACCCATCTGGATGGTAGGCTACTGCACGGCAAGCACAGAGCAGCAGTCAGACGGCGAGACGCCCACCTGCACTTACCCATCTGCAGGCACCGAACAGAGTTGTATCTCGATGGTGGCCTACCAGAACCGCGGATGTGGCTTTCGGGAAGGATGTCGCGTGAAAAGGTATGCGGGTGATTGAATCTGGGCGGCCGACAGGCGTGGCCGGCCAAGCGCTAATTTGTGCAGGTCATGACGTTGGAAGGCCTCCGTTGTGAGCATGGACGAAGAATAATTCTAGAAAGAGGTCGGCAGCGAGCCACACCAACAAGTCGTTGGAGGGTTGAGAGGGCGAGGGCGCTTATTGAGGCCGAAGGGCGGCTAATCGAGACTAGCGATCGTGTTATTGGCGAAAGGGCGGACATCCTACCCACCCTTATGAGTGAGTATACTTCGGCCACGATATACAAAAATAAGGGGTATCTCGGATAAGAACGTGATATAATGACCAAAGCGACGATGTGCTTTCGACTTGTTCATCGAAATAGGATTTACTTGGGTACTATGTAGACCAACTACTGCAGCATGTGGATAGAGATCAGATAGGAGACTTTAGTACAGTAGAGTACGTCACCTACAACTAGCTTCCGTACGTAGCCGGTCATTTTGCGGGCGATTAGGGGAACAGGCGGCCTAGCGCAGCTTAGCGCAGCTCCAAGCGCGGGCGGGAAATGTCGTGCAACTTCATCACCTTCCTCAAGCTTGACCTTTGATTACTATATATAGCCTAGCGCATCGGGATGCTCCTCTATCTTTTCCTGTAAAGGTAATAGTTACTACAATATGTTCTACACTTCGTTGCCCTGTTCGACTTGTAGCCTCGACTTGTACGTACTACGTTTGTACCAAGCAATTTTGAGGCCCTCCTAGGACTTCTCGATTGTGCGTATTCGCCTTTTCAAGGTGTAATATGTGCTGCTGTTGACATGCCATGTCATGTGATTCAAGTGGTACGTTGGCCAAGGGTGCTTTCCGCTGACGATCGATGCCCAGCGGCTATGCTTCGCAGCCTCCTTCCGCTTTCCGTCGTGATTACGTCGTTGCCTGTCAATGCTGGGTTGGGGACGGCAGGTACCTAGTTGCTGGCGTACTTCTTCCAATGACGCGCAAGTGACTGGAGGAAGGATCCTACGCCGAACTCGCTGGCTGCGCTAGAGATCCGTCACGAACACATGGGCTGAACCAAATCCTATTCTGATATCCTAACCTTCTATAGCACCCTAGCTCTACACCCTGGCACCACACATCACTTACAATGTATAGTCGGTAAATGTATATCACCCTACTACATGATGTAGCCGACCTGCTATTCTGCAAGATGATGTACTTACTCGATGGCTCATCTTTTTCGGCTGCTGTCGCTAACAACCGGCTTGCTGCCAACGTCTCCCGGCTCTATGGTTCGGCAAGCCTCCATCTGAGCAATATCGTACACGCTCTAGCACGCCATGTAGCTGGTAACAAATCATCGTCTCCGAAGTGGCGCTCACAAAAGCGTCATCGTCTCTCCCGGCAAGACCAACAGTAACTTGGCTAGGTCAGATATCTCTTGTGATTCGCACACGTGCCCTCTTGGCGTCCTCTCTGTCCCCAGCCAACCTATCTCAGTTTCAGTTTGAGCATCGCGACTCTCTATATCAAATTACGGATGGGTAACAATAACTCGTTGCTCGTGTCATTGCCTCGCTAAAGAGCTGGCATCATATCTACTCGTGCCACCTACGAGAAGGCTCATTCATCAAACATGATGAGTAGTGATAAGGGTCGTCTCTTTCCTTGGCGTTGGCATTGTCTGTTACGCTATCCGGCATTGACTCATTCACGATATGATTTAATGCCACAGCTATTATAGCCTATGCAAGGATGCGGTAGGTGGATGTCAGCCTGGTATTACCTCCAACGCTCCTTTCACCGCCATCTTCATTTGTATGGGGTCTCGTTACTCGTTGAAACTCCCAAAAGCTTATGCACGGCGCCGAATCGAGTTGTCAAAGAAAATGACACTTCCGTGCATGCGGGAGCAGGCTCTATGTTATGCTGCGCCGTCTTGCTGTCTCTGCTTATTGTGCATTTTTCACTTCTTGCTGCGTTCATTGAGGCTGAAGACGGCTCCTGAATCTTAGAAAGGATCTAGCAATTTAGATTGCATAGTCGTTTTTCCACTTGCCATGAGGGCGACCGGCCAGGTATCGCACAACCGCCCTTAGATACGACCATTGACTGACGTGGAAGTTGTTTTCGTTTCCTATCAACGAACGCTCGACGGGACCCTCCAACTATTTTCTCCCACAGTGAAAACGAGCAATACACTAGGGCAAGATTCTGACACCTGCTTGCTAGTGATACAAGGGTAGGTATATCAGAGTCTTGTCAGTTCTAACTAGGTTTGAGACGAAGAGGGGCAAAAGCAGCCCTATCGGATTCGATTTGCCAGTGCCGCAGAACTACATGCCTACCCTTCAACCTTGCTTCATGCAAGCTTTTGATCACATTTCTGGGGATGTGTGGCCATCGCATGGCCGGCTCACATCGTTCTTGGATTCCCAAGGAATAAAACTAAGATCAAAGGCTTACTAGAAGACTTGGCAAGTCTGATTGTTTCATTCAGTGCCATTCTCTGCCGCTCGTTGAGCCTGAGTGAGGTGGGCATGGGCTAATGAGAGTGAACAACTCGCTTAGAGCTGTACGACTGATCACTTTGGACGATTGGCGGCAAAAGATGCTTCCAAATGCGGACTTTTATACGCGTTACAACAAGCGCTATGCGGGCATGTCGTATTGATTTGCGTCAGGGGTTTGGAAACATTTGTGGAAACACGGACGAGGTTGAAACACATGCTGGCTACTGGAACCCTTTCAGATGCACGCTTTCAATTGCCGCTGCGAAGCTAAATTTATCGCTGCCGCGAACCAGGCTGGCCAGCTAGCCGTTGTGTGTTGCACCCCTTTCTGGTTCAAGCAAGATGGAGGTGATGACCCTTTTCTAAATCCATCTTATTGGTCATCACTGGTATGCATTTCTTGGATACCTATGTGTCCCGGTCCTGATTAAACTAGGCGAAAACAGGTCCATTGCTCAGTGTTACAGGAGTGCATTGCCAGTTGTAAGTTATGTATGCAATGTAGTAGGAAAACGTGTTTGTTTAAGCGAATCGGCCAAATCAAACCCACCCACTTCTTGCAGCAGGTAAATTATTACGTGCTGCAGCGAGATCTGGAAAATGATACGACCTACCATCTAGCGAAGGGCGACATTGGCCTTTAGCAGCTGAAGAGTACCTACAGCCAATGCGCCATGTCTAACCTCTCACACCGAACAAGAACTTATTTTTCCTTTCAACGATAACACCGAATCGTTCAGCTGCATCTGATCATCATGCTCAAACATACCTGGGTTGCTATAAGACCACGGCGCTATTTATAGAATTGCTCTCGAAGAAGCCTGGGTATCTCGGCTAACGAGTAGTATCCAATCATAACATGGTCAGTTTATGCACTCATCCAAGGCCAGTTCGAGACAATTGTGACAGAAGGGCATGTGCATGCGCCAGAAGGCTAGGTACCTAGTTGGAAACGCACGCTTGTCGCTTCTCGGCGGCCCTGAACACTCGACATCACACGCCCGCGTCAATTTGCATAAGCCTTTATGTACATCCCTGTCTCGTACCGCCTATTGGTTGCGAGCAAAGGAAGACTAAAAAGGCCGCGCTCAACACCGCGAGCTTGTCGGCAACGCTTATAGGTGTGATACTCGTAGACGATACGAGACGCTTACACTGCCTTCAGTGGGACTTTGCGAGAGGGGAAAATAGAAGAACAACCATAATTCATTGGATACTGGTCCTACATGTCTCAGAACAATCATATGGGCTTGCGATGAAGACGAGGAAAGCGCCGTTATACGTCACGGCTTATTCTACTGTGAGGCAGGATTGAATGAACCTGCTGAAAACGGGTTTGATAGACCTAGACCCTCTGTAATATCAGGCTCAAGCAATTCCTGCTTTGATCGAAGGTGTTAAGAGATCATTTATGCAGACTAGTATAGTCACCTGGGATACCCGTTGCTGAGTCGCTATTGTCATTGCTATTGCTATTGCTGCTACTGTTGCTACTATTGACAATGATGATCTGCCTGTCACAAAAGCGTCAACACGTCGTCTCCGGGCCGAAGTGTACTTGCCCCTATCAGATTTTAAAACTGTCGAGAGGTGAAACTAGCGAACCGGGCGGCGCACTTGCTGGCATCGCTGCCACATTCCGGTGTAACACTGGAAGAGGTCTCACCGGCAGGAATGAGTATTGATGTGGATGTGGACGACCAGTCTTTTGGGCGGCCGTAAGGCCGGGACGATTTCATTGGGCGGTTCGCCGCTTGGAGTGTTCGTCCTTATGCGGAGAATGGATTGTTTCGTTCGTTGGAGGCTTGGTATTGTCGAAATTCTCAACCCCATCCATCTGTGTCATGACGAGAACACTTTGCATCACTGTCTCACCGCTTGAATAATATGGGTAATTTCATGTCACCTGAACAAGATGGCGCAGAAGTGTGTGTTAGAAAGAGCTCATTTGAAGCGTGTCTAATTAATTGACCACTCGACAGAGACTGAGTGGCAATTAACTAACAGAAGTTGTTCTTAATAGCTAGTTACGAGTAAGACTGCGAGAAGCTCACCCCACATCATCGTGAGTGAGAGTTAGTAGGTAGTCACGGTGAAGGTGGCATCACGATAACGCTAGTATTATAGGGGCCCGTGATGGGTAAAGACGGCGGAATGGTGAACGAGAGGAGAGATAGTTAGTCGGTAATGTACGTACATGTATGTGTATGCATGGTGATTGTGTGTATGGCAGGCATGTACCTACATGTCATGCAACCCTCTGGCCGCAGGAGGATAGGTGGTACTTATAGTACATGCATGCAGGCGCACAATTGGCCGGCCTGTGGAACGTGTGGATGGGCCGTGCGGCGTCGTGCGGAATACCACGACCACGATCACGACCCCTGTTGGCCCTCCTCTCTCCTACTCTTTCCCCGTCGGTATCGTCCACATACAGTATCTCTCCCCCGGCTCCAGGCTCTACCTAACCTCCCTCCGTGACGTTGCTCCATCTGTCCACCTACATCAGGTACCTACATTACCTATGCCTATTGCAAGCTACCTACTCCACGCATACTACAATGCCAATTCATTTACATGGGGTACGACCGGATTGTTTTTGTTTGCTTTTTCATGATGAGCTAGCTATAGTTTATCGCTATATCTTCCGCTTAAATATTTACATACTACGTATCTTGCGAACATAGCTACAAATAGTTAGCTAGCTCTATGTATGTAGGGTACAGAGGTATGTAGTCAGGCTGTGTCAGCAACCAGGCAAGCTTGAGCTTCTCCAGCTCGCTTCCACATTCATGTTTTTGATTAATTCCATGCTCCCCCCTCCACTTCGATGACCACCCCCAGTCGAGGCTGTGCAGTTATTAAATGACATACAACTAGACTGTTTTAGGACTAGTTTTATGTCATTTAATAACTGCACAGCCTCGCCAGTCGCACACCCCCGGCGGTACTTTAGCGACTTGTACCTGGATCAACCCCCCTTCTCAAGCGCCATGCCGCCCGTAATTGGGCCTTGATCTGGGCTGCCCAGGGTCCATCGATCTCATTCGGTACAAGAAGAGTATTGAAGGGCGCCCGCCGAGGCACCCAACCTGTTAGTGTAGTTTCTTGGTGGATGTCGTCTAGGTACTATTTGTCTTGGTCATAACCGCGTTGATTTGGTATTTTATTTTCTTATTACCTGTCTGCAGCCCTGCGCCGCCAGTGTCGGCCGATCGAAGTTCCTGTTGCTTTCTCGCCTGGGCTCATTCTGGTCCCAGTCATACCCTTGTACCTGCTTCCCGCTCTGCAGTTAGTTACTTGTTCCCGCGGCCGTTGGCGTTGCTGGCGATCTGTATCTTCGGCCTCTCTCATCTGTCACTCTCTTATTATACCTCCCACCCAACTAACTGAGTGCTACGTACTTTGCGCATACGCAATTACTCCTAACTAACGACTAACTAAGCCGTCGCCGCCTCTTTTCGCCAAATCGCCGTCAGCACTCCTTCGCGCCGATCATTTCTTCTTCTTCTTCTTCTCTCTTTGATATTCGCATCCCCTCTTTTCGCGAGGTTTATCGAGTGACGTGGATTCTGTGACGAGAACCCGCCCAGCTTGGAGAATCATTTCTAGCTGCATCAATTATCTGTTAACCCGGATCTTGTCCCTGAGCGGAGAACGGGTTTGCCTTGGTCAGGCACACCGTTCGCTTCAACAGACGCTGCCAGGCCCTCAGCTAATCGCGCGTCAAATCTCAAGCGCGAGTTTGACCTTTTTTGTTCAACGTAGTTCGCCCTCACACCCCATTCATTAATCGCCGCCCTGCCGAGCGTAGTGTGAGATAGATCTGCTCCAACTCGCCCACCCATCTTATCTTGTTGGTTCCTATCGTATCGTCGTCCTTTTGAGTCGCATCGTGGGCTGGGCCACACGAAAGACCGCCTACCTATCTATCCACCTATTTGGCTAGTTACTTATATTTCCGGCCGTGTGGGCAGGCTCCGATACAACTATCCTTCCTGTCTAACCCACCCCTGGTCGTCTCGTTCATCACCTACTTAGCTAGCCAGGCGAGGTAATCAGACTCGGGCCAAACTGTTGGGCGCAAGCGTCGCGCGTGCTTACACCACCAACTACACCACACCGCAACAACTCACTGCATCGTACCCGTGCTGCGTCTGCCAGGTACATCGCCAGCCCACGCACACCCAGCCAGCCCCAGCCTGGTATACCCACGTCGTATTACGCGGGTGACTGAGAAGGGGAAAAGCGGTTCGCTCACTCCCGCTTTTCTGATAATCCCCCCCGCGCATCCGCCTACCACGGGTGAGATTTCTACCTGCAGCCTTCATTCAACTGTTCCGTCGGCGCGCATTCATCCTGGCCCCCATATTTCTATCTCGACTAACGTCCGCGTTTTTATTTCCATCCTCAGCGTTTTAATCAAAGCTCATCCTTTACATCATCGTGGAGGCGGCTTCCATCACTTCATAATTGTTTGGGACTGATCAATCCAGCTGGCTACTGTAACTTCAACAGTCCGCGCGCGGGCTGCATCTTGCTGAATAGAGGCCGCGAGGGCACCCACCGTCGGTCAGCCTGGTTCTGGATGCCTGGTGAAAGATTTTTGATTTTGGGTATTTTTATTTATAAGGTTTAATCGACCTGTATAAAATATTTTTGCTGGCGGTTGAGCTTTCATGCACTTAGCTCCACGATTCTGGGCGACGACATTGTTGGATGAACTATGGCGACTTTTACGGCCTTGAATGGGGGCGATTCTAAAACTTCAGACGCAGCAAGCGGGAGCCCTATAACAAGACATGTCGGCACAGAGGATCGCTCTTCTATTCAAACCACTAGCCAGGAAGCAAAGTCTGGAGATGCTTCTGCTACGAAGGTGGAACCGGGCTCCGGCTCAGGCCTAGAGCGGTCTCATTATCCATCAAGAAGCTACCCTGAGACCGAAGGGACACACAAGCGCAAGCGATCGCTTTCAGTGGAACGGCCTCGTGAAGTGCTGAACGTACAAGATCAGGGACAACGATCTCAGGCGGAATCACGAGGAGCATATGAGGTTTCGTCGCGAGAACGGGATTACAGGCATTATGGGGAGGATCAAAGGGAACAGGGCGAATCGTGGTACTCGCAACAGCAATCTCGCGATGATCGGAGCATATACGAGTCCAGAGGCCCCGCAGGGTCTGATCTTACGCAGACTGATGAGCAGGGCGGAGATACCCTTCGAAGGGCGACTAGTCATGCAGAGTCGGGGCACGATTACTCAGCTACGAGTCCCGATGGTGATGAGAGTTCTATGCTCTATGGTGGCGCATATTCACAAGATCAGTCAAGGGACCCGGTGATTCAATCTGATCCTAAGAAACGAAAGCGGAACTTCAGTAACAGGACAAAGACTGGCAAGTATATGTCGTTATATTTATGATATAGGGACTACGTAAGTGTTGCTAACTTCTATAAAGGTTGCTTGACATGTCGAAAGCGTAAGAAGAAGTGTGATGAGTCGAAACCAGAATGTACGTTCCCATAATGCTACGTTGCCAAGCAAAAGAACATGTTTTTCTGACTATAACCAGGCACCAACTGTGTTCGGGGGGGTTTTGTCTGTTATGGATACCCTAACCAGCGAGGACCACCCAGGACGGAAAATAAGCCCGCGGCTGTTCCACTCGAGTCTAAGGATCCCAGTTATGTCCCACCTGGTGCTTATGGAATGCCACAGCCCAGCAATTATCTGAACCCTCCACCGGCTCCCGCCCCCAAACGTGACTCAGTCTCATCATATCGCGGTCCATATCTGCGGTTAGAAACTTCACAGGCACGGTCCTTGACAGACGATGATCGCCCTACGGCTTCGACTATTCCAACGGCTTCCGTTGTTAGCTCCGTGATGAGTCCGGATAATAAGGGATCGGCCTTTTCGGCATACTCAAGTGCTGCAAATATGTTTCCAACTCCAATAAGCGCCATCACACCTAGCATGCAGCAGTTAAAAACGCCAAATATTGAGCGGCCTCGAGAATATCAAAGAGTACCGCCACTGCACGACATCACCCGGACCGAGCCTGACAGCAGCCGACCCGAGACGCCTCGGCCTGGGTCGTTACCCCAGATGAACGTATTGGAACCAACTCCCCCAGCTCCCTCGGGAACTCAACCACCGCCGAGCGCCGACCCACAAATAGCGGCTCAGCTGGCCTTGTCACATTCGCAGTATCCTTCGAACAATAACAAACCCAGGACGCAGAAGGAGGAGATGCTTTTAGGTCGGGAGTATTACCCATTTGACCCGGAACTGGTCTTAGAACGCCAACGGTGCAGTGCTGCTTGCTGGCGATTCAATAACTCAACAAATCCAAATACCGGCGTGTCGGCAACAGAGCGATCTCGGCTTTTTCGAGAAATCCTCAACCCCCGGGAACCCATCAATCTCTCACCCCAGCTGGTCTCTTCTACTACGAGAGCCGGGCGTGTTGGACAGGAGGTAGTGGTCGAGGCGCCATTTACGTGTGATTATGGGTATAACATCACTATCGGTAACAACGTAATGATCGGCCGGAATTGCACAATTCTTGACCCCGTGGAAATCAACATTGGTGACAATGTCATCATTAGCCCCAACGTAACCCTCCTTGGGGCCACCACCTTCACCGATCCCAAGAAGCGAATGGGCAGCAAGAGTCCCCAGATAGGCGGGTACATCATTATCGACGAGGACGTATTTATCGGGGCTGGTGCCATCATACAACACGGCATTCGAATCGGAAGGGGTGCTTCGATCTCAGCCGGTGCGGTGGTCGTCAAGGTAAGTTCCAGATTAATGGTTCACATAACCTGTTTAGCGATGATCTATACTGACATGTGTTCCAGGATGTCCCTCGTTATACGATCGTAGCCGGCAATCCTGCAGAAGTAAAGTCCATCATACATTGACGAATGCCATAGCGCATGAGTCACCTCCTGCTTTCTTGTATTGTTTGCTCATTTTTTTGCAACCTTCATGATACCCAATATTTCTTCAATCGCATCCTCTTGTATAAACATCTCAATTATTCTACTACATGAATCCTTTTCAAGATATAGACGAGGCCTCATTTTCCCTTGTGCATAATGCTTACTTTTCTTTTCTAACCTTTCCATTAACTGTCATTCCTCCTTCCATTAACATGTTGCTGGGCTGGGCATCTTGAACAAATTCTAGATGGGAAAAGACGTGGAAAGAAAAACCCAGATCCGTGGTGCTTGTTGAGGATTGAACGAGGGACGCGAATGGCGACCACGAACTTCCCTCGTGTAGGATCTCGGGCCTTGTCATCAAGTATAAATGAGGAATGAGGCACTGTAAACCTCCCTTCTGTAGCTTAACCCAATGCGTGGATTCGGCCGGCGGCAATGGGTAAGAGGTATGTGGTATGGCGGCGCATAGCATAGATCATCATCGTGGCCTGGATATGCCACGCAGAAATATATCGTACTTTGGGAAGAATCACTCGCACTTTTATTAAGTCAGCTTTTGTGTGCGGGTAGACCTAGTTCTTGCTTGCGTGTGTTACCGTGTACTTCACGATTAGCCTACTTGTCGTACGATATGAAGACCGAAGTAGGGAGGTAAGCAAGTATTCTACTTAATCGAGATGTACAACATCTGCTAACGACAGCATAGTTAAGATTAGATACTTAGGATCCTGTTCAGTAGCCTGACTTGCTATCCATCCGCCTCCGTTTATAGGCGACATGCACTTGTCATAGCCTTCTCCCTTGGAAGCGCCGAGGTATGTATCCTTCATATTCATCCTATTGTATACGCCGTCTACTTTACCTCTTAACTTCCTTTCTAGTCGGGGCGAGCCCTCCCTTATTGTAATTGTTCTGTTATTTTTAGATTCTTTTAGATGTCTATTGGTCGTCCCCGAGCCGCTTAATGGAATATCAACTTGGCACATGTCTTAAGAATCGGCATTTGAAAAGAATCTCTGTAATCTGTATCGTGACGCGACCGGCTCTTTCATATTCCATAAGCCCAGCTGAATTATCAAACACCGGACGACCTTAATTTCTTTGCCTGTTGGTTGTTACGTGGCACAAACTGTTGGTACCGAAGTTGACGGCTTACTTTAGTCAGCTGAATATGGGCAGTCGGCACCTATCACTTGCATTAGGACGTGGGAATCTGTATGACGACAGTTTCTAGTTTTCTTTTCTTTTTTTCTTTTCTCCCGTTCTCTCTCGCAACGATAATGTTATATAAAGCCAGAAAATCCCTTGCTTTTAAAGATGAATGAATGCTGTTGCACAAACTACTGACAACTCACATTTAAGTCGTAGGGCGCTATTCCTCCACACCAACCTACTGTAAGTGCACCTTGTCAACAACCAATTACAGCACTGCTCGATGTCCAGTTAGGGCAAAAAGCGAAAAAGCTACCCCACAACAGCAGCCCCAGCTGGGATACCCACACCGGCCACGCTCCGGAATCGGGCGGGGCCTGAAAATCGCATCACTCGTTAACTTTCAGGTTACAGACAAACCCGCCCTATGTGCACAGAGTCCGGCCATTCTCCCTTGACTCATGCTTCCCCTCGTTCCCAACTGTGGAAGCACTGAATTGCACTTAAAAGGAAGACACTGAACGCAAAAGAATAAAATCCACACATTTACTCATCAGATATCATCAATCCAGTCACACTAGTTGTGAGACGGGAGTCGTGACTAAGATACCTGACCCATCTACTTTTAAGCTTTCACCATCGTCATGGAGTCCTTCACCATCCGGACTCCGTGTTCCTCTGCCAACATCGGCCCCGGTTTCGATGTCATCGGTCTGGCGTTGTCGATATATCTTGAGCTCCGGGTGACCATTGACCGGTCCAAGACATCATCAGAACATCCACTAAACTGCAGGGTAACTTACGAGGGCGAGGGTGAAGAGACGGGAGAGGTGCCGTTGGATCCTTCCGCTAATCTCATTACGCGAGTGGCACTCTACGTTCTGCGATGCCATGACCAACGAACATTTCCCGTCGAGACACACGTGCACATCGTGAACCCCATCCCCCTAGGTCGCGGCTTGGGGTCGTCTGGAGCGGCTGTCGTAGCTGGTGTGATGCTCGGGAAGCAGGTTGGAGGTCTCCACCATCTCGATGACAGTCGCCTATTCGACTTCTGTCTGATGATAGGTACAGCGTGGTTTTGCTTGGAGTTTTACCTTCACTTCTAGATGGCAGAGCTAACAGTGGGTGCTAGAACGACATCCCGATAACGTGGGCGCTGCTCTCTTTGGCGGCTTCGTGGGTACCTACCTCAAGCCGCTCGCGCCGGAGGACGTTGCTCGGGTGGAAATCCCGCTCAGTGAAGTGCTACCATCGCCAGCAGGAGGTCTCGACACGGGAGAACGGCCGCCGGAGCCGCCTCATGGAATCGGACACCACATAAAGTTCCAGTGGGCGAAGGAGATCAAGGCCGTGGCTATCATACCCAACTTCGAAGTGCCTACAGCGAAAGCGCGTGAAGTGTTGCCGAAGGAGTATCCCAGACAAGATGTCGTGAGTAATTTGTGTAACAGGTCCTCTCTTGCGTGGATATATATGCCTGACAAATCACTCTCAATAGACTTTTAACATGCAGCGCATTGCTCTGCTCCCCGTCGCCTTGGGGCAGTCACCGCCTGACCCCGAGCTGATCAACCTGGCCATGCAGGACAAGCTCCACCAGCAATACCGGCAAACCCTCATCCCTGGCTTAGAGGAGATTGTCCAGTCCATGTCGCCCAGCACGCAGCAAGGTTTGCTGGGCGTGTGCCTCTCGGGCGCGGGTCCCACGATCCTCGCGCTAGCGACGAGCAACTTCGGAGAGATTGCGGAGAGGATAATAGCCAGGTTCCGCAAGGAGAACATTGACTGCCAATGGAAACTGCTGGAGCCCGCCGAGGGAACAAGAATTACCAAGACGTAGTGACGTGGCTTCGGTGTGTTATCGCCCGTTTTTATTTTATTCTAACTAGCGATATCCACCTACGTGGCGTAGTGTCTGTATGGGACTATCACACCTCGTTCCGAAGCGCTGGTTAGGGCGGTCGGTCGGTACTTACCGAAGAGGGGGGCCGCTTACGTAGGCTACGGTGTACGCGATATAAAGAAGAGTGCGACGTAGCCGAGAGCAAGAACGAGATAAAGGAGATTCGTGCTGGGAAAGTGAGTATCAAAATCAAATTCGAGCTGATTACCCCATCTGGCGTAATGGATAGCGAGTCAGATCCGTCTTCCGGGAATGCAAGCGAGGGTCTGCCGGCTATTAATGAATAAGACTAAAGGCAATGCTCACCTCCCCTGTCTCGCTTAACACGTTTTTTGCTATAATCCTAGCCGGGTTCCGCTCCGTTCCGTGACATCGTTTCGTTTTCTGGTATTCTCCATATCTCCTCCCAGTACGAAGTACCACATGCTATTTTCTCAGTTAGTTCTTGCATTACTCTCTTGTCTAGTGTGCGAACTATCGGTTCAGATCCTCAGAATCTTCTCATGGAACAAGTTATGGGAGGTAAGGTGCATAACTACGACACACGTGTACTGCAGAATTTGGAGCTGCTGACATGTCTAGTACCGTAGACTGTGCCTTGATTTGCCATTACCCCGGATTTCAAGCTTCCTACGTCACCGTATACTCGAATCTTGTTCGCAGTTGCGGGGGAAAAGGTATGGCATAAGATTAATAGATAAGGTACGAATGCATACGAAGCTTGACATTAATACCACGAATATATGCTAGAATGCTTCAAGCCGACTTAGATTTGATCATGCCTTATCAGTGGAATGCTACGTCGTAAAAGCTTCCTGTTTTTATTCCTGCACAAATTCATGCGAATAACCCTGTTACTCGTACCTAATAAAGGAGTGAGATCTGCAGATCATCATGTGTTCAGCTCGGGCCTCGTCCGGTTCTCTAACAACCATGACCTTGTTAGAGATATCCACATTTGTTGTAGCCGAGGCGCTTAGGTAAGTGGGAATAGCTTCGCGAAGATATAGCCCCTTCACATTCTATTATGAGTAACGCTCGGAATGGAGTTGCGGAGCCTAGACGCAATGTTACTGGACCCGATAGAACAGTATTCTATCATGAGATGCACGATATCGCGATGAAGCCGTCCCCACGTCGTACTCGGTTGACATTGTGACAATTCCAGCAAGGGTTACACCTTGGAACTATCGAGATTTCCCGGTTCGCAGGAGATACTTCCCAGTTTACAAATTGCCTTTCCCCCTTTCGC
This sequence comes from Xylaria cubensis, assembly GCA_022385715.1. Lineage (NCBI taxonomy): Eukaryota > Fungi > Ascomycota > Sordariomycetes > Xylariales > Xylariaceae > Xylaria > Xylaria cubensis. Next base: position 74,749 of record MU279028.1, on the reverse strand, counting down.
TCCCCTTGCCGAGGCCAGCTGAACACTAGGCATGATGCCCCGTAGATCTTAACTTACGGTGTATAGATAGAAAAGAGTATGGGGGACATGTATAATAAGAGCCGAGTCCCACGCGGGTACAGATAGTCAAGATGGGCAGTTAATTCCTGGATACCACCCTTGAACTCGAAGGTGTAGGGAAGAGACGATGAGCATATCCACAATGCGGAGTGGCCTCGCCGTGGCTGTTGCTGCTTTGGCCGCAGTAGCGTCGGCTCAGAACACATGCGATCTGGTAGCAAGCCAAACCTCGATCGAGTCGTACAAGCGGTTCGAGATTCAGTACACATCGGAGCAGACCGAGTACTGGTCGACGTCATGCGGTGATCTGAAGCCATCGTGTATCTTGATGCCTACGACAGTTGAGGAGGTGGCGGCCATCGTCTCTATCCTGGGAACTAATAACGAGTCATTCGCTATCAAGTCGGGCGGTCACAACCCAAATAATTACTTCGCCAGTATCGACGGCGGTCCCCTCATTTCCACTAAGAAATTAGACGAGGTAATACTCGATCCGGTAGCGCAAACCGTCAGGGTTGGACCTGGAAACAGGTGGGACGATGTCTCGGCGGCGCTCGACGGCTCCGGATACACGGCCGTTGGTGGACGAATTGGTAACGTTGGTGTTGGTGGTTACATGCTAGGAGGTGAGGCTCTTCCACAAGCTGACTTAGCTGAAGCTCATTACTCACATCGAGATCCATAGGTGGCTTGAGTTTTATGAGCACCGAGTACGGTTGGGCAACCAACTCAGTACTTGAGTTCGAGCTGGTGCTAGCAAATGCGTCTATCGTGCATGTGACAGAGAGCACGTACCCCGATCTGTTCATGGCCCTCAAGGGCGGCGGCAACAACTTCGGCATCGTCACCTCATACCTGCTGCAAGCGTATCCCCAGGGTGATGTATGGGGCGGCAACCTCATCTTCGACGCGACGCCAGAGGTCACCACGGCTATCCTCGCGGCGGTCCGAGATTTCACGGAGAATTACGACGACGAGAAGGCGGGCATCATCGTGACGGCAGAGCGAACCCTCGCCACACTGCTTGATATCTGGGTTATCTTCTTGTACTACAACGGACCGGAGCCCCCTGCGGGCATCTTTGACAAGTTCTTCGCCGTCAGCGATTTCAAGCTCAACACGTGCAAGACACAGAGCATGAACAGCCTTCTCAGCGGAAATAACTGGGCGGTTCTCAAAGGCAGCGTCTACACGATTGGCACGGAGACGATGCCCTTGCCCAACGAAGCGAACGGCGCCGAAGTCATGCAAAAGATCTTTGACCACTGGGTTAACGTTAGTGATACGGTCAAGCTGGTGCCCGGCGTGGTCGCGAGCGTTGCGTTCCAGCCCCTGCCAAAGAAGTTGGCGCAGATAGCGAAGGATAAGGGCGGCGACATGATAGACGTGGATGCGGACATCGACCGCATCGTACTGGAGCTCGACTACAGCTTCTGGCCCAACGGCTCGTATACCGAGATCGACCAGACCATGCAAGACACGTATGGTGGGTTTAAGACCATCGTGGAGGACTACCAGGACAGCGGCCTATTGCCCAAGGACGTGTACCTGCCTCTATTCCAGAACGACTGTTTCTATCCGCAGGATTACTTTGGTCGTTTGAAGCCGGAGAAGTTGGCGCTCGCGAGGAGAGTACAGGCCGAAGTTGACCCTAAGGGCTTCTGGAAGACGAGGACGGCTGGATTCAAGATACCGTCTTCCTAATAGTGTTTCGGCATTCTGGGAGACTGGTTGGCTTCGCGCTATAGTCCATTACCTTGTAACTAATAGTATATAAATATAATCCCGAGCCCCCTTGAATGACTTCGTATATCTGGTTTTGTGGCTATTAGACAGCGGAAGTGAGTTCTCTAAGTACCTTTTATGCTCGAACAATAGAGTAAACCTAATTTCGGCCGAACTTATTGCCCAGAGTACGACGAAAAATAAGCGTAGCTCTAAGAACTTTAAGTGACAATTGTGAACATACTAAGGAGGTTGAGCAGGTCAAATATGCTTGATCGAGGTAAAGAGAGGTAGGTAGGTTATGTTGATGAAATCACAGATGGTTGTAATTGAATTTTAGTGGAGAAACGGACCCCTAAAGCTATGATGAAGCCACTGCGCCGGACATTATGTGGAGGGGTCAATTCCGTTAATCGCGTAGATTATCGCGACAGATTAGTGGACAGGTCAACCAAATCAGGTTAACAAGCAACAACAGTAACAACATTCCTGGTTTGGGTTTATCTACGAAGAGATAAGCATCACAACATCAACCTTAATACCTGCGCATGGTTTGAATACAGCATGGATTTCATCAAGTCGGCGGTGGCCTCGGCCATGGCGGCCCAGGGCCCGTCGTTCCCCTACTCCTTCGGCGACAAGGTCGACATCGACGCCTCTATCTGGACTCTTTACAACGGCACGCGGCGTGCCGACGGGTCGAACTGCAGCATATTCTCCTTCGATGTCGCTGCTAACAAGGCCCGACTACCCCTTGCGAAGAACGCCCTCAAGAAACTGCGCACCATGCGCCATCCCGGTGTCATCAAGGTCCTGGACGCCGTCGAGACCGACTCCTATATATATATTGCCACCGAGCGCGTCGTTCCGCTGCGATGGCACGTCAAGCGGAAGAGCCTGAGCCCCGAGACCATAAAATGGGGCCTGTACAGCATTGCGCGCACCGTTAAGTTTATTAACGACGAGGGCTCGTCTATACATGGAAGCCTGCGGGTCGCTTCCATTTACACCTCCGAGAGTGGCGAGTGGAAGCTAGGCGGATTCGAGATTCTTAGCAATGTTAAAGACGACGACGCCATAATATATACATACGGTAGCTTAGTACCCGACGCGACCAGATTTGCACCCCCTGAGCTGGCACGATCAGGCTGGGACGCCATCAAGAAGAGTCCGCACTCTGCTGTCGATTCCTACAACTTCGGGACGACTATTTACGAAGTCTTCAATGGTGATTTCATGGGCGCTTCGGAAGCGGGACAGACAAAAGGTATCCCACCGACCATGCACGCAGGCTACAAGAGGCTTGTGAATGCAAACCCGAAAGCTAGGATTACCGTCGGCGTCTTTTTGGAACAGGGACGTCGCTCAGGCGGTTTCTTTGACTCTCCCCTGATAAAATTAACCGAGGGTATTGACAACCTTGGTGTTAAGTCGGAGGAAGAGAGGGCAGAGATTCTCGACGATCTCGACCAGCTCACAGACGACTTTCCGGAGGATTTCTTCAAGATGAAAGTGCTGCCAGAGCTGTTGAAGTCCGTTGAGTTTGGCGGTGGTGGACCGAAGGCATTCGGGGTGGTCATGAAGATAGCTGCTAAGCTGACAAACGACGACTTTGAGGCTCGAGTGCAACCTGTTGTGGTCCGACTATTCGGTAACCCAGACAGGGCGATTCGGGTGTGTCTATTAGACAATTTACCGTCAATGATCGACAGGTTACCGCAAAAAGTAGTAAACGATAAAATATTTCCCCATCTGGCAACCGGCTTTACAGACCTAGCTCCCATAGTCCGTGAACAGACGCTGAAGTCGGTGCTTGTCGTCATCCACAAGCTGTCAGATCGCGTTATAAACGGGGAACTACTAAAGTATCTAGCCAAGACGGCGAACGACGAGCAGCCGGGCATTCGAACAAACACAACAATATGTCTAGGTAAAATCGCAAAGAATCTCGGCAGCTCTAACCGTGCCAAGGTTCTCATTGCCGCTTTCACGAGATCGCTCCGAGATCCTTTTGTCCACGCGCGAAACGCGGCCCTGATGGCACTGGCCGCGACAGGGGAATTCTTCACCGAAGAAGAATGCGCGACGCGAATTCTACCTGTTGTCTGCCCTTCCTTGATAGACAAGGAAAAGCTGGTCCGCGAACAGGCCAATAAGACGATGGATATCTACCTGCAACGAATACGCAAGGCGGCAGCGAGTATGCCCGACAGCGCGCTACCACCATCCCAAACCGCAGATGGTGCCGCCCCGCGTATGAGCACGCCGCAATCTACCAGCGAGGCCTCTTCATGGGCCGGCTGGGCCATATCCTCTTTCACCAACAAATTATCCGCAGCATCCGGCGAGATGCAGACTTCGAGCAACGGGGTACCGGCCGCTTCGCCGTCGCCAGGTCCCGAGCCCAAACGTGTAACGTCTTCCACATCCTCTGCCTCCGCACTCCATCGCCAGGCCGTGAAATCACCCTCTCCCGCTCCCCTATCGCGGAATTCGACCATGTCTGCACCAGATACGTATTTCAAGGACCCGTCACCCATAGAAACCGACGAATTCGCGGGCGATGCGTGGGGCGACATGGGCGACATGAACGATGATGACACCGGAGATGCGTGGGGCGAACCAAGTGGTGGCGCTGCTGCCACCGCCGACGACGACGCCTGGTCTACCCCATCGACAACAACAACAACAACAACATCCAAACCGGCAAAGAAAACAACACCTGCAGCCTCGAGCCAGCCCTTTGACGATGGCGAAAAGCCCGATTTTGCAGGCTGGCTCGCGGCACAGGCGCAGAAGAAGACTCCAAGTGGCGCCGCCAAACCTTTACCAAAGGGCCTAGCAAAGAGCAGCGCCAAGAAGCCGTTGGCAAGTCGATCTGCCTCCTCCGGTACTGCCAAAACAACCGTCGCCAAGAAGATCGATCTGAAACCGAAAGACACGGGCGGTGAAGACGATGGCTGGGGAGACGGGTGGTGAGGTTCTGGATCATGCGCGTAGTGCGTCGTAACTTATTATATACCTTCTTCGTACTAGTATCGGCTGGATAATCTTACTTCAGGGTTATGGATGTAGGACTTTTTATACTCTACCGCTTGAATAGAAGAGGAGGAGGAAGAAAACTAGAAACGCGGCATGGCGGAGGAATAGGAGAAGGGAGTGAGTGGACGGAGTAAATGATCTATATGACATTGATTGAAGCGACATGGTATATACAGCATGGGATGAATGGGCATAGGCGCGGCGTTCTCGAGAGCTTTGCGTAATTGAATACCTTAGGTAGAAGAAGAAATAGCGTAAATGAAAAGCAAGTAAGCCTGACGGACAGGAAACTCGGTCTTATTAAAGATTCCGACCTATATTACCATTATTGACGTTCTCATCCAAGTGAGGAAACAAACACGCATTCAGTTAATGGTGATCATTACGACACTTCTAATTGGAACCGTGCGCCTTGCCCGCCGGTGAGCGCAAGCTTAGAAACCAACAGTAAACTCAGCAAGGTCATAAGCAAAACAAAGAGTATGAGAATAGTAGTAGTAATAAAAGCCGGATAGCGTATGCCACACGCAAAAAAACAATTCGTCAATTCTCATTGCATCCCGTTCCATTCCGCGCCATCCCTAGCAAAAACAGCCTCAAACTCCTAACCCGCCATGAAAAAGTGATTAAACTGCCAATCCTCGGAGAATAAACCGATATTCGAAGGATTCTCTAATAATGAGGCTTCGTACTCTACTTCTCGTATTCACGTCTGATGTTGTCAATTTCCGGGTTCCGTGCTCAACATAACATAATAAGGGACGACCTCAAGCGACCTGTCATCAGACGCTACGCCGACACTGCTCAACTCGCTGACCAAAGTCCGATTCGCTCCAGAAACTGGAATCAGTAGGGACATCACTTTCAACTTCGGAGTCTGGAGAAGAAGTGGCGGAGCACGATACTTCTAACTCCGATCGGGGGCGTTGATCCTATCTGGCCTCCGAATAGTCATTCAGTGCAACACAGACAGCTCCTCTGTGATGTCCGTTATACTGGCGGATGACCGACTGGCTACCAAGCTCCCACAGTCGTGCGTAGTGATCGCTACATGCCGTGACCAGGTACGCCGAATCGGCGCTGAACGCACAATCCCAGACCCAGCGCTGATGGCCTGTCAATGTAGCCTCTAGATGGAAGGGCTTCGATTCTCCGTCCCCGTTGGTAGTTATAAGTTGCTGCATGGCGTGGGCTCCATTTCCGTTTGTCAAGGGAGGGGTATCGGTCGAGTCAGAATCGGTAACGGGAACAGACCAGATCTTGGCTGTGTGATCTGCTGAACAGGTTGCAAGCTTCTTGACATCAGGCGATAAGAGAATCCGAGTGATATACTCCTTGTGGGCGGAGAACTGTGTCAACGGGATAAGTTGCGTGTGTTCGTAAGTTTGGACAAGTGACCAGACGAAGACATTGCCCTAGTAAGAGTAAGAGAAGAGAATTAGTTACCGTCTCACACGCCAGCACTCTTCATATACGTCACATAGCTTACCGCGTTGTTGGCGGCGCAGAGGAGGGAGCCGTCACTGGCAACTGTAACACTTGAGACGGATACATCCTCTTCGGGAATCAGTTGGTGGGAGCAATTATTCTCTGCTAGATCCCAGACTCGCACACTGCCGCCGCGGTCACAGCTGATGATCTCGCCCTGGTTGGGATGGATGACGACGTCGTTGGCGGCAAAGCCGTGGTTATAGCTTCGCTGTATCGTTCCACTCCTGGTCTCCCAGACCTTGACAGTCCCGTCCTCAGAGCTGGTCACCATCCATTTTCCCTCGCAATGGAAAGCCACGCCAGTGACATTTCCCGTGTGGCCCTCGAAGGTCAACAAGGGGTTCGGGTTTGTGGATTTAATGTCGTAGAGCTTCACTGAGTGGTGGCCGGCGGCGGCAAGGAAACGCTTGTCGGGGGAAATGCAGAGGCGGTTGACTTGAGAGTCGGGATGCTGTATTGTGCGGGAGCAGATGCCTGATAGGGCCTCCCAGAATCTAGAGCAAGCATTTTGGTTATTCAGGCGAGTCTACGGGTGTTGATGGTGTTGGCGCATACCTGATCGTGTGATCATAGCCAGCTGAGCCTCGAAGTCAGTTCAAAGACTCGCACAAGAGCCGAGCTTTGGGACGTCGGCGTCCGGGAAATGGCTTACCTGTACATAATATGACAGACATACTTTCCTAGAGAAGTTCTAACATTGCCAACAAAAGGATGCGGTGGATTACGTGAGTTGGTCAGCGAGAGCTCTCACAGATCGTCGAATCTCAAGGTGCTGGGAAATGCGGAATGCGAATGCAGGAAGAATGGAGCTTGGACTCTTCGAGCTTGGCGTGAGAGGGTCTAGTTAGTAGGTACCCTCTCACATGTGCATGTGGTCCACTGTAGCGTGTGGCTCTACCTATGTGGCTGTTGCCCTCCTATAATTATACTTCGATAGATTCAAATCTTACTAAATAGCAAGGACAACCGCCAAAAGATATTAGACTACATTCATTGCCCCCTTTGATTTACAAATCTTTACGTACTAGGCGACCTCAATATATTGTTTGAGTTGATTAGCATATCACTGCAGCAAAAATGCCCTTCTCATTTACATCAGAGGGTTGTCACCTAGTCTTCGTCATCATCTGCGGGCTACTCGAAGACTCTAAACGTAGAAAGAGAAATCTAGACTGGATGATACCGGTAAGTTTGATATTTTACTTGATCAAGATCCTGGAAGACGGCCCGCAGCGATGGATCGATCCGTTGATCACGTAAGTGCCTATGTCTAGACATCTAAGAGCCGCCAAGAGCTTACTATGTAGAGATTCGTACTAAATGATGAGAAGCATATTCTCGGACGCCTCAAGGAGCTAGCTCTTCTGAACTGACACAGACAGAAAACGTTTACAACTCCAATACAACGATGATTAGCTAATCGTTCGAATAAGAGGTAGGCCACCTTCAAATTGCAGGTCTACATCTAAAGAAGTTTTCAAGTATCTCTCATGGAATCTTCACGTGTAATAGAGGTTCCTTATAATAAAACATACTCGAAGCCATGAGAAGGCTACCGGCAACTACGACTTGCTTATTCATCGCGCCATCCAAGCCATGTATGTGCGAGCTAAAGACTCAACTATTGCCGTGAGGCGGAGTCATATTGCCTGAGTGCCGATTGAGACTTCGTCAACAGGCAGGCAGCCGTGTGTAAGAGCATTCAATCAGTCATTTGTCACAGCCCCCAATGCCGATCACGAAACCACAAAGCTCAATAGGCTCTTGACCATATCTTGGCTTTCTCATCTACAACTTTGACTTGCCTGCGGAGCAGAACTCGTAGAGTCGTATTATGGTGGAGTTCATCGGCGCTGACTCGCTCTTGGGTCTTGGTTTTATTCTTACTTTCTTGGACGACAATCTCCAAGTTAGCGCATTGCCCTACCGTCTGACTTACCAACGGAAAGCTTGGCCTTGTGATGCGCACGCTGTTGATTCGGCGAGCTATGCGGCAAGCGTGTCTTAGTTGAGCGCCCGTAAGCTTCAGTGTCACCCATCGTTCAGGCATGCTGATCCTTTTGCCTCCTAAATAGAGTGGTTCAGGAAGCAAATTGATGAATAAGAGCCCATCGTATAATATGACTACCAGCATGCCGAGACTAGAAGGACCCCTTCTTCGGGCTCCATCTTAAGCTCTCTTTGAACACATGACTTCGAAACCTGACTGGCTTCTCCAGACTTGACTTCCCGCCGTTAAGTCTCTTCTCTTCATAACGGAGTCTACCACGGCACCACAATGGCAATCGCGGAGAGTCTGAAGGCGCTAGTGATTTCGGCTATAGTCATTGACACTGTTGGTCTCGGGCTTCGCTCCTTTGCTCGAGCTAGAGTCCAAGGCTCATTCGGCTACGATGATGCTGTCCTCACCTTTGCTCTCGTGTGTATAGTCTTTTGAATATACTAAAGGTAATGCCGCTAACTTCATTGTCAAGGTTGGCTACGCTGTCTTCGTTTCGTTTACACTCGTCGCCCTTCACTACGGCTACGGTGTTTTGACCCCTGAGCCATGGCATGATCCGACACAAGCTATCAAAGTAAGTGACCGTGTCTTGAGTTCGGGACGTTTTAATAACTGTGTCTAGTTTTTCTACATCTGCCAGCTGGCTTACGTTCTCACTTCCATGATAGTAAAAGTCGGTATAGCCTTGGTCCTTATTCGGATTAATGTTCAAAGATCAATACGGCATATCATCGTCACCGCACTCACGCTCTTCTTGATCTCTGCCCTTGCATTCTTCTTTTTGTTAGCTTTGCAATGCCGACCAATATCGTCGATCTGGGGCGCCACCGAAGGGTCTTGCTATGACTATGCGATCGTGCGGAAATCGGGTATCGCATATTCAGCTGTTGACATCGCAGTCAACTTCCTTTACTCATCACTCCCAATTGTAATCCTGTATGGGCTTCAGATGAGCCGCCGCCTCAAGATCTCTGCAATGATATTACTTGGAATAGGTTTTGTGTACGTATTGCTACCAGTTTCGACATCTTCGAGGCAATTCCTTACCGTACTTATAGGTCTAGCATCGCTACTGTGGTGCGATTCAAATACATCGTACAAGTACCCGATCGCCACAAAACCCTAGCAAAAACAAAAGAGATCGAAAACAATCTCGTAGTCATTGCCTGGACTCACGTGGAGATCTTTCTTGCGATCTTGGCGACATCCCTGATAGCTATACGGCCATTGCTCAGGCATGCCGGTGACTTCGTCAACACTTGGCGTCGAGGTTATGCTTCGTCTCAGATTAAATCGGACGATGAACATGAATTGTCAAACAGTAGAGAGCGCACTGGCTCGGCGCGTAGTAAAGGGTCGGGGCCGAACGAATACAGCAGTGAGGTGACATTGGCGGATAGACTATAGGTCAACTTATCCGATCGTTGCAGGCAATCAATCACGTCAACTAGACACTGGCCAAGCCGATCTTTCTATCTGTTCAAGGGATGCTAGATAAACAGGAGTAACAAGTGAACGAGGACTACTAGACTTTCATAATCCAATAAACAAAACATATCACTGTACTCACCAGAGCCGATCCTAGGCTTCCATTTCCCACAGGTGGGTGACATCAGAGTGAGTAAAAGAATCTCCAGTCTGCATAATGAGGTTGCAATACCGGCTGATGAGACATGGATCGTCACCAGTAATCGATTTGGATCTTGCATATATGCCATGCATGATGCGGCTGGCTGTGTAACAACTTGCCCTCGTGGGCTTGGGTTGATCCTCAATAGCATTGTGACTTCTATTATCTAATTGAGGTTTTTCTAATAGTGTTAATACGAATAATGTCAAGAAGATTCTCAGTAGTTAATATGCTGGAAGCTTCATTCGTCGCGAACTCGACATGAACTCCAGGCTTACCGGCGGGGTATATGTTACTTGCATGATGCATCACTACATTGTTTTTAACTTTACTATTGGGACAGGCGATATTTGCCACTGTATATCTGTCTTAAATTGGAGTGTATAATAATAGAAATCGAACTACTCCGCTTCAATGTGTCCAGTTCGTTACATTTGGTAGCGATGAGTCAGTTTACTCCAGGCCAAGTTGCCACTCATCTGGTACTCTAGGCCTTGAAAGTAGTTTGTTAAAACCGCATTCTCATGACCATCTAGTAGTTCCTCCAACATTTTTCGATGCTTCTCCTCCCATTCGAGACACATGTAATGCAAGATTCGCTTTGAGGATGCCGTCGACAGGCCTGCTTCGGCCGATAGGATCGCCACACTGTTGCACAAGACGCTACCCTCCTGGTCATTTCTCGCCGTTAGTGCCTCCTTTTCAAAGCTCCAGATGTCATTGATGACAGCGATGTGTTTGCCACAGTTTACGTCTGCCGGGTGTACAAGAGCTAGTTCCTCTGGTATAAGCTTGATGTCCAGACAGAATCGCATCAAGGCACAAAGCAATCTATATGCAATGATAAATTAGCCTAGGCTCGTAGTGGTTTCAGCAGACGCTCCAACTCACGCCTGGCCAATATCTTTATCCCGGTACTCGAGATATTGCATGAGACTCATCGGCTGAGCTCGTCGATCGTCGGTTTGCGATCTCATAAAAATGAAAAGGGGTTCAACGATACCCTCAGTGAGTTCTTCATCATTAGCTCGCATGCTTTCCCAAAGGTCGTGAAACATGCTCTGGACGGGGATAGAGCGATCCGGGGCCTCCTCTCGTCGAACTATTGCCATAAGCTTTCCATTGTATGCTCTTCCTTCATCAAAGGACATTCCTTCGAGCACGTCTGTGATACTATCAGTTATGAAAAGTTTCTTTTATTACCTAGGCTTATGTTTATCCACTCACCGTCAATGAGAAACAAAATAGTGAGAAGACGGCAAGCAAAGTGAATCCTATCGTCTCTCGCTCTAGGGAAGTACATGCAGGTACATCGTGAAAATCCTCCACCGATGAACTTTTGACGGCTTTTCATATCCGGGAAAGGCCAGTTAGCTAGAAAATACTCATTGGTTTCCCGTTCAATTGTGTCAAGTAGAGGATGACAAAGCAAGGAGAAGGTGGACGACATAAGCTCCATTGTGTCGTAGGGTCAAAAAGACTGGTTTTCAAAAGAGATTTAGCTCAGAACTCGGTATCATGAGTTATGACTGCTGCTTTTTTAAATATAGTTGGACTACGAGAAAGTCATATATATACATATGCCAATGCCTGTGCTTATCTTTGAGGATCACAATATCCTGATACCTCTCTTGATCATCGTTGAGCTATTGTGCCACACGAATGCGTTCTATTCTTGACTAGACTGGTAGGTGATACGTATTTAATGTATCTAGTGAATTGTACTTACACCATGCAGTCAACCTAAATAGACTTACATAGTACTGTGCGTTGTGTTACATTGCATGTTCTTGGCTATTAATTCAAGACATACGGCGGATCGATTAGGCAGCACCTCCGGCATTCAGATTGGGGCTTGGTTTAACGGCAGCTATCTAGTGCTTATGGGAGGCAATGAAGAAACGTAAGACAACAAGCCTAGCATTGGGGGCGCTCGCTACCCGCGTCCTGGTTTGCAAAAGAAACCGATTATTTAAAGGTAAAACCCGCGTAGATTTACCTATTAGAGGTAAATAAAACAGCGGTGAGGCAAATGTGCTAGTTTTACTTCTATCCCCATTCCTCTTGCGGAATTAGGCAGAATAAAATGCAGGATGTATGATACCTTCCATATCTGAAGATCTTCAGAAAATAGACCTTTCAAGACAGCAACTTTAACGTATTATAATAACAACACCCCGGGAACTTTTATATTAAGATAAGTTATCTAATTCCACTGCCTTAACGAAAACATATTAAACAGGATGGGCCTACAACAATGTTAAGACTACTTTACTTTGCCCTGTTCACTCTTCCTTGAAGTCTCGAAAAGGCAGAACAACAGCCGGCCTATCAGAATGATGCCCGTGCAGTTACAATCAGTTCTTGATGAGCTGTTGAATACAAGGACCATAGCGGTTCTATTCTTAATTGTGAGCTCACATTCAGGATCAAGAGCCGAGATTTTAGCTCAAGTGTGTTCAGGGACTCAGTCATTGGCTGTATAGCATCATCTACAACCTCTATTTTCACCCTCTCAGGAATGTACCAGGACCAAAGATTGCGGCAATAAGCGATGTGAGTTCTTAAGTAAATTGCTAGGGCTTTCAGGCTAACCGCTCCAGATTCCTCACTGCTGGTGGTTTATGGGTGGTCGCCATCCATATGAGATGCTGGAGCTCCATGGCAAATATGGTGGGTGATCTTCCCCTATACATTTTCAATTGCTAATATGCGTAAGGTCGTGCTGTACGCATTGCGCCAAATGAGGTTTCCTTCAATAGTGCGCAGTCCTGGAAGGATATCTATGGTGCCAGACCGGGTCATGAGCCATTTGTTAAAGGACACTTTTATAGCGGTGGCAGTTTTGCTGGGATCGGGACAACGTCTATCATCAGCGAACGAAGACCGGAAGTCCACCGACAAATGCGAAACTACCTCGCCAATGCCTTTTCGGACCGTTCCATATTGGAGCAAGAAGAAATCGTCGCGGCTTCGGTAGACGCGTTCATCCACATTGCTGGAGTACGGGGTTCTAGAAAAGAGGGCTTCAATCTGTCGAAAACTCTACAGTCCCTCAGTTTCGATATTACCGGAGACTTGTCTTTCGGCGAAACTTTCGGTGCACTCAAGACTGGTGAGTAACTAAATAGGATGTGATTGAACCGTCGTGCTGAGCCAAAGCTTATTGACTTTTTAAGAGGAACCACATCCCTGGATTTTCGTATCACTTAATGCGATGACCCAAGGCGAGATTGTGGATGTTCTCAACCGCTTCCCAATTCTTCAAAAAGTCGTACCTGTAATAATGGGCAAAAAGCTAAAGAAACTTACTCAAGACACGAAGAAGAATGAAGAATTGTCAATAAAGGCTGTCGAGTCGTATGTGGACTAATAGCAAGTTTACCTTATGTTAAAATACTAACGTTCCTCAGGCGGGTAAAGCGGACAACAGATCGCAAAGACTTTTTGACACGGATTCTCGAAGATCGAGATCCTAGTGTCGTATCAAACCAACAAATAGCTGCACATGCCTCGGATTTCGTTATCGCTGGCAGTGATACAACTGCTACGACTTTGGCATCACTGATCTACTACCTTCTTAGAAATCCGACGGTCATGTCTCGGCTTACGGAGGAAATTCGGACTAGTTTCCAAAGTTACGAAGAGATCACGTATAACTCAACAGCATCATTACAGTACCTTCGTGCGGCTCTCCTTGAGGCTATGCGCATATACCCTCCGGTGCCAATGGGGCTTCCACGTGCCGTACCAGAAGGTGGAGATACTGTGGATGGAGTGTTTCTCCCAGGAGGCGTAAGTCTTTCTATTTTCACCTATTTTGGTAGCCAAGTCAAACGTTAATACTTTGTTTATAGGTGACTGTCAGCACAAATCCCATTGCTACTTGTTTATCGAATCACAACTTCCACGATCCCTGGTCTTTCAAACCAGAAAGGTGGATTGGGAAAAATGAGTGTGATGACCTCGAATGTAGTCAGCCATTCTCACTCGGTACCCGTGGATGTATGGGACGCAACCTCGCTTGGTTAAGTCTTCGCACAATTTCCGTTAAGCTTATCTGGGTGTATGACCTTGAACTCGTCAATAGTTCGATGGATTGGCATCAGGAGTCACAAATGCATACTTTGTGGAGAAAGCCGGACTTGTTTGTTCGCGCGAGGAACAGAGGGGTCAGACATCCCTTGCTCGATATAGATGCAGTATAATAAAATTAGAAGGGGATTGCTTGCTCAATTAACCCTAAACTAAGCTCGAACGATAAATCACCGCCTATAGTAGATTACACGTAGGAACCTTAAACTACCTATAGACATAAACACAATGTATGGCCCTAATGGTCTAGAGATAGCCAGCCAGCATTGCTGCCTCGCAGACAATAAAGGCCACAAAAGATCATGTTGAAAGTTTGGCACCTCATCCCTTTTAAATTCTCTTGTCTCTTCATTTTCTTGGTGAAAGGACATTAAGATTGTGGTTCATTTGTTAAGAGCAGATTTTATGAATGAAAATGAAGGCAGAGGAATGTAATAGGATGAATGAATATGCGCAGTGATCGGCTACAGAAGATAGATTTTTCAACTTTTCATAACACAGAGGAAGCACATACAAGGAGGTATGGTCTGTGGTCAAATGGAGAGTCTATCTCAACAACTTTGTTGCCTTTCAAAGTGAATTGTACAGTCAGTCGTCTCACCTCCAGCCACTCCGTGCGCCGATGACATCTAGAGATGAAGGCCTTATAGAATAGGCCATCTTGATAGTAATCCATTTTTTTGTTCCCAAAAATAAAAAATTCGCTCACGCAATCACCCACCCTCGGAACCTCCATTGGTAGTTCATACGTCCGAAACGGGTGCGACTCATCAGCCCCGGTCTCCGACATGAGCCGATCGTGAGCGGTCATTTTGGTGTTACATGTCCTGTTCCAATCCTATGGCGTTATATCTATACCAAGAAGCACCTCTCTGCATCTTCACCTACCCAGATATGCGTTCCAGAGCCACATGTCAGGGTCGACGCGGCTGCACGCAGTTCTCCAGTTACATGACTCGTGCCGTCGGATCGGGTAGTCTCTGCTCGTTTCACGGCATATGTAACTCCAAAGCTGTGGGATAGGTATATGAGATCATTTGCTGACTTCCGCGTCGGCGCTGGGCACGAGCGTGGCTGCATTGTGGCTTGCTTTCATGCTACATCCGACGAACTTTCGACCTGACTCAACCCTTATCCGTCAGGCCATAATCACCCTGAGGAGGCTATGCTCCGCCGAGATCGGTAGTAGTGTCGCGCGTTTCATGTTCGTGTGTTGTGTAGATGTCCAGTTAGGTAAGTTATGATTCTCATGCTATCTTCTCGAAGCAGTGTAAATTGGTGTCAGATGCTTCTATTGCGACTATGTAATGGACTACCCTTGTGACTAACACTACAATCATTTTATTCTCGTTATTCTGTCCCGTCATAGATGCTGAAGAATTTATAGTAGAAGTTCGCGAAAAGTTGAGATCGTATAGTCGTGGCCTTTCCCATGTCGGCTACCCCTCAAATGAAAGCTTTAGGTCCAGCCTATTTTTAATACAGGATTAACTTGCATTGTTGTACTCTGTATCAAAATCAATGCCGTGTGCCTCGTGATTTCCTAGATGAGCTGCGATGATCTTTCTTCTCTTCCTTCTTGTCGTGGTTTTTCGAGTCACCGTGACTTGAGCTCAAACCCTTGCTGTTTGAGTTGAGGCTTTCGACCCATCGTTGGTAGTCCGCCCTCGACACAAGCTCTACAAAGCTATTATTGCACACCCGGCACGTCGTGCCACTAAACCATTGATAAGCTTCCAAATTTTCGATGGAACGTGAAGTACTTACTTATTTATATGACGATAGCTTCCATTGCACTCTCTACATGAGATAGGCGTGAGATCATCCGGTCCTATACCGGGAATTTCTTCCTGTTGCTGTCCCCACGGGCCCCAATTTGTATTCGTTTGGCAAGCCATAATTGTGTGAAGATCGAATTGAAGTTGCTGTTTGGGTGAAACCTTGCGTGAAATTATGTCGGGAAACGGCTGTCCGCCCCCGAGTATCTTGCCATGTTGACGAGGAATATAAGCTGCCTTATATACTCGTAGGTCGTAATATTTATCATTTTCGAGGGCCCTGTCAACCGTGATCTCCTTGCTATACTGACAATCTCACCGACTCGGGAACGCTTGTTACCTAGGATGTTCACAAAGGACAAAGAGGAAGTATTGATTGGTCGATTTGAGATTGGTGTCTTGAGCCTCTATCGCGCTTCCCTCCCGGTGTAGAACAAGGCGACCCAGGGTGATGGATAGTCGACCTCAATATACGTGAGCAGAACTTGGCGAGAGTCGTACCACTACAACTTCATCATCTGACTCTTTTCAAGTTTGATAACGAACTCAAGGAGCCGAGCTGCCAACTTTTGATGAGGCAAGAGAATGCGAACTAGCTCCGTCAGAGATATTTTTACTCGAGCATTTTTGTTTGAAGTAGTTCTTACTGTTGCATGTCTGGCTGTTATTTCTTTTGCGATCCCTACAATCACGATCCCCTTATATCATCAACCCTCATATGAGCAATATATGAGCTGTTCTGTGCTTCGTATGGTAGAAAATATCACAGTCAATATATCTAGCATTTCAGACCAAGATTTTGCGATGAGCCTTCGGCTTACACACGCCGACATGTCCGATGCCACAACGGTTACTTGCATCTTGACCGCCAAGCCGGGTTGTCCCTGGCCATTAGCTACGGAACACGCAGCGGTGCGCTAAAGGAGGAGGAGTTCGGGATAGAATTGCATAGAGCGATTCAGACACGTACGTATCTTTGATAGTCTTGTCTCTAGCTACTTATTATGCTCCGGCACTTCTCGATTAATTGGACACGGCCGAAGTGCACACGCCTTTCATGAATGAGAGCCGACCACGTTTTTGTATCCCTCGTATGATCATTCATAGACGCTCGCTAGTATTGTCGAGCACATAAATACACTTTCTGTTCGACCTATCATCGTCTAATGTAAGTTCAAAGTAGAAGTTGTATCGAACAATTATGGATACACGTGGATAGCCTGTGCTACGCATTTGGAGATGCCTTGTGAAGCAATCGGAAGATGCATAGCAAGCCTTCTCGAAGCAGACTTCGACGAACATAGAACACTATAAGCGCTCATTCCGAAATCTTCGACTCGGCTCATATGCAGGATGCCGAGACTATACCTGATCCCTTAATTGGCCTGTCCAATGCTACGGGTGTGACGTCGGCACAACGTTGCTTACGAACTCATGCATCTTCTGAACCCTCGACACATGGGAAAACGCCATTCACGCACAATTATATCATAAGACTCACTTTAAAACATAGAGATACTACCTTTAAACTGCTTGTGTCCAGTTTTCAGCTCGGCCTTAGTTTCCCTGAGTTGGAAATTGGTGTCTTTGCCCGGCACGTTGGTGATCTTGTGTCTCCAATACTTGTCTGCCTTAATTTCAACTGCGCTTATGGCCTGACCAACGCTTTCCATCGGCAGTTGTTGCTGAATGCCCTCGGTTGCCTGAAAAAGGCAACCAAGTACGGCGTGGCGACAAGAGCGGCAGATCCCTGTTAAAGTTATAGTAATTGGGGTTCGACGCTCGGAAACGCTGTGAAAAGAAAAAGATGAAAGAAGAGAAAACGAGATAGGGGGATAGGAAGAGAACGAAAGAAAGAGAAAAAAAAAAAGAGGTCACACAGGTCCATACTTCCCGACAGGATGGTTCGGTTGGGTCGGCAATGGTCTAAATCCCTGCTAGCACAATTCCGAAGGACTCGAAATTGATCTCGGACCTGGCTATGATATTGAAGGCCCACGTAATGAAGACTTCGTCGCGTCGTCACACTACTGGTTAAGGGGTCGACCCCCAGCTAGAATGAGATAGAAATTCCGTATAACAGGACATTAACAGATAACGATATTAAGATCTTCCTCTAAAAGCCACAGAAGGGTTGATCGTTGCATGCATTATCAGACAAAGGACTGAGAGACAAGCGTTGAGTCATTTTCTTCACACAACACAAAAATATTCACAGACTATCCCTCTTATTACACCTGCAACAATCTCAAGGTAGTAGACTGGCATGCACAAATATAAATTGTAAGTCCGACCATCCCAGATGTCTTTGGCGAACGAGACGGAAACAAAATCGCTAACCTGCACGCGAAGACTGGTCAGAATCATACAAAAAAACCAAGTTAGAAAGTTCGCCTCAGCGATCCTCGTACGGTTTCGCGTTCGGTATTCGCCCGGCGAGTGTTGTATCATGGCTGAATCGTGTAGTAGTAGACTCTGTACTTGTCTATCTTAATGATGCAAATTGATAGGGCTATACGGGTACACATCGTATCAACTACGCATAGTCATTATAAAATAAGGTCGTTGTATTCATCTACCGACATTGGGTCCTAGTAAGCCCTAGCAAACACAACGAAACTTGAAGCTATCAAATATCAATGGAAAAGACAGTAAAATCAAATCGTGGAGCCATGCAACTACCGGATACCGGATACCGAACCGATAAACCCCTTATCACGACGTGTATAGGCCGTGAGAATACAACCGAAGTAGACCGTTTCATTATGCAGTAATCCTTTCAACCCGTTCGGCCAGTGTAGTATCCTTTCCTCGTCCACCTTGACGCCTATGGCGCCCAAAAACGCCGTTGCCAGTCCCGTCCGCAATCATGCAGCCTATAACACCCTTCTGGGCATTCAAATAATGAGTTTGGCGGGGATAGTGCCTAAAGAACAGGAGCAGTGTTCACCAGATAGGAAAAGGTGGCAGCACTTCCAAGGGCAACGCAAGCCACCACTTGAGCAGCTGCAGTAGCCAGTCGCATCCTCTTGGTCGCCCGGGGGGGTACTGGCTGATCAAGGGTAACAGGAGGAGCATGTCCAGGGGTGTTATGTGCTTCTGCCTTCCGGGTCATCAAAACATCAATGTATTTCTCAATAGCTGCACGGTCGAGAATATTTTTGGAGGGCGCTTGGTCTTGGTCGTTTTCGATAAGCCGGGGAGAGCAGCGCGCAATGACACGGTCGGCACATTTGGACGTAGCGTCATCCTCGCTCTGATTAAAGGCCTCCTCGTATGAACGCTTGATGGGTGTGGAGGCATGGCCTATGCGCAACTCTCCAAGGGCGGGAGCTTCGGGGGTTGGCTGGCTAACAATTGAGCACGACTTCGGCTCTTGTGCGAGAAGATCTTCGATAGGAAGGCGGCGAGTTTTGGAGACAGTTTCAGCCGCAGTTGCTAGCTTACTCTGCTGAAACGTGTAAGCACTGGTCATGTCAAGCTCTGCTGGCGGGCGGCCGAGGACGGGTTGGCAAGCTGGGGATAGCTCGTTGGGGGGGTTGTTGATAAACTGATCTCCTGAGGCAGACCAAGCCGAGTATTGATGGGTATTGTTTTCACCCAACTTGATGGAAGACGTATCAGGCGCCTCCGAGTTATCTTCCGTCTCCTCGTCCACAGCCACGGTGTCCGGCGCGCACGAAAGGGTCGGTGAACCGCTGCGAGAGGCGTTGGTCACTGTAGCTACAGGATCAGTATCGCCGTTGGACTGGATACCGGATGATGGAACAATATCAGCGACTGGTGTCTCTAAAGTGGCTTCAACTGGTGCGCCCGAATCATCTTTGTTGGCAGCTGCGCGGTTTTGCTCTCTGGCTGCAAAGAACTCGAATTTCCCGCTCTTCTCACCAAGTTCCTGAGCCCTGCCCTCATTTGGAATCGGATCCAGTAACGGGCGACGCTGGAAAAGCGCTGCATCGGATGGACTTGGATCGCGATCATGAGGTGGTTTATAAGTATTGAGGTGAGGTGACCAGACGGGCAAAGTAGGGAATAAATGCACAGCTTCCGTCTCGTACTGCATTGTTTCATGAGCATTAAAGACTGGCGCTTCCGTGCGGGGTTTGGCATTGGACAATTCGATTGTTGCATCCTGCTCATCCTCCTCCTCTTCCTCCTCCTCACCTGACGAATAATCTTCAATGCTCTCCTCGTCATATGGGTCAGTACATGGAGAATCACCTAAGCGGTTGTTAGTTGCAACTCGGTAGTTTGGATGTTTTGACATGCTTACTGTCATCAAAATCTTCCGCATAATCGTCCGACAGCTCGTCCTCATCCTCAATCACAGAATTCCCAGATGATGTATCATCATCATCATCATCATAAATTGGGAAGGTCTCGTCTACACTCATTTCTTCCGTAAATTCTGAAGCGGCGTCTAGCTCGGACTCCGGGTATTGACCAGGTTCGCTTGGGAGCTCTTCATCGGACAAATCATCTTCGTAATGCATTTCCTCATCATCCGAAGGTACCGGTAGTGGAGATTGGATCACAACAATTCTCCCATCAGAAGCATGACTCAATCTCATATGCTGTTGTGGATTGGGATGATCATTGAAGAAGGATGAAACTGATGCAACTGGAGAGTTGATAACCGATTCGAATGGGTATGGTGTGCCTTGATTGACTGTACGTGGCTCTACGTCAGATTGACAGGTCGTTACCTCGGAGGTCAAGTCAATAGCGTTCGAGCTCGTCTTGCCGTCGGCAGTAGAACTGGTAGACAACTTGGCGCCAGGGAGGCGGTCAGGAACAACGGACGGACTCCATGCCCTCGTAAGATCGATTGGATCCGATCTGGTATGGACAGCAGTAATTTTCACATCATCCTCGTTCTCGCAATCTTCATCTTCCTCATCGTCTACATCGTCTGGAACAGTAAAGCTCCGGTGAGGAGGATCATCAGATCTAATTAGACGTAAGCTCAACTTATCTCTCAGAATGCTGCCTTGAATTCTTACTTCTGTGTCGTTACCTCAACGAGATAATCGACAATGCATGGCGGATAGGCTTTGCTGGATCGGAAGATATCAATTCCGAACTGGATAGTATCACCGTGGGTGAGCTTAACCGGTTCATTCGGCACGACTTTCTGCCCCTTGCTAGATCCGTCGCTAGTAGTGAGATATGTGCCGTGGAAAGACTTTACGTCTCTTAGGTAGACGGCCTGAATGATAGAATAGTCAGCATGGCTATGACCCTAAGCGGAGCACTAACTTACATATGGGTTATCATCGAATTGGGCGAACAACTCGGCGTGTTCCCGTGACATTACGGGATTCTCAAGCCAGGCATTATCACCGGCTGGGATGAAGCCTTTACTATGGTGCTTAGACGATCGCCCGATAGAGACGGTTGGGCGGCTGGGTGTAAGGACCAGCCGGCGTTCGGGAATTAAGGATGGATTTTTGGGGCGGAGGATAACGACGACTGCGTATAGGATATTAGTAGCAAGTTCTTCATTAAGTGAATAGAACAGAAGGGAGAGGGCCAATTCTACTTACTTTCATCTTTATCATTGTCCTTGGACGGAGCCTCGCCAGCGGCGGACTTGGCGGTGGCCGCCATGGGGAAAGGCGATGAACCTTGATATCGATCTCGAGTTTTGAGGTTGAGATGACAAGCTTAGCCACGCCGGTAGAAGCGGACAAACGAACGAGGAAGACAGCTTTCGTTTTCAAACCAGGACGTGCCTGAGGCGTGAGTTAGATGGGCAGAGGTTCGCATGTGTTGCAAGCTAAGTGAGGTGGAGGTTGGGTGAAAGAGGCAGAGGAGGGGAAGCCTTGGGAAAAGGTGTGGAAGGGTGCGGCGTAGGTTGTTGGGTCTGTTTGAGTTTCGCTCCAGCAGGTAATACAAGTAGGTGCGATAAGTAGGCAGCTGGGAAGCAGGTGCGTTGGTAGCCTGGCAAGTACCTAACCTTGTTGCGTACCTAGGCACCAAGGCTTACCTTGTTGTAAGGGAGCTTGGAAGCTGACCTGTGCAAATCCAAGTTGGATGTAGCAACAAGTACCTGTGCAAGTGGTGTAAGTGGTAAGAGCCATCGGAGTCGAAGAGGGGTGGGGCGCATTCAATGCTCGAATGTAAATGGGACGCCGTGAATGAATAATTGTTCGTTCGCTACTAAAATCACAGAAGGTGTCCTATCTCACCTACTTACTAAGGTAGCAAGTACGTTCTTACTTGCCTACCATGTCTCCAACTTGTTTCTGAGTAACTCCGTGACTTCTGAGCTAGGATCTTGTATGGCGCGGGGTCCCGGAACTAGCAGCTAAAGTTAAAATACCTAAGTAACCAGTGATAACCTACATCCATTACCAGTGAATATTCATGATAACAATGAACTGTAGATTTCCCGCCTGATGTTTCTTCCAGTAGTATCCGATATAGCCATTCTGTGATTACTTTACTGTAGAAGCCGAACTGGAAAGGTATTCATGTGAAATAGGATACTTAGAATTACAGGAACCGTACTCCGTATTCATACATTAATTGATTGCATCAGAGGTTATGATAACCGCCTTATCAAAGCCCCACCGAGTACCCATGATAGTGGCCCACTATCTACCTTTCAGCCTGTACTTGCACACTTCGAGCCATTGTTTTTCCATCTGGTATTTGCTGAGCTTGGACGTAGCTTTGGTATATTTAATTCTAGATGGGGTTTCTTTGTCCTTGATAACTATGTTTGAGATACTACTCTATCATATCGGGCTCACCTGACACTGGAGTTTCATATTATTGATAGGGCAGATGTATATCATCTGGTAGGTACCCGCACAGACTTCATGGGGTCGATGTCACAGGTTGGCGGGGAGGTGGGGTACAAATACAATATATGTAATGCTAGCAAGTGACCATGACTGTCTGTGGACATTGAATTCCATACTTGGGGTGTTCTTCTATCTTCGTGATGCTTAGATTACCTTAGAAATATTTATGCATATGGAACCAGATACTGATGGATGCTGTATGTCTCTGGGCTCCCAGGAGCTCTGATAAAGGTATATATGTTATTAATTATAGGTACTGTCATGTACAATCTGTAACATACCTGGCGCCACTTAACGCGGTGGTCATGCGGACGTGGTGCTTGAGTGGAGACACGCCAGCTTGTTAGGCTGACGAGAGGAGCTGACTCACTAAAGCTACCCGAGCTGGGGGTCTTTGTTGACGCAATGATGGACCACACTAAGCTTTATGGGGGTTCTGCCGTAGTGGAAACGGAACATGTGTTCCCCATTGGAACTCACATGTTACAGGCTGTTCGACAATAAAAAGGCATCAGATTACCAACCTGGGGAATCAAGGAGACAACATCTCCACGGCGTCAAATATCAACTGTGCATATATATAGGTGACATTCAGCCATCCTACTGAGTACCCTACATCCATCAGCCCCTCGTATAAAAACCATTCACCATTTGCTCGGTGCTCGATATCCTCCGCCCCCCGCGTCCCGCATCCGGCCCTCATTGCTACGGCATTTGGAGAAAATTCTTGTGTACCGCCGAATTTTGTCAGACAATCCCTTGCACTAAAAAAGGCTGCTTTGCTTTCGCCACCGCTCCTCAAAACGCCTATACCTATCAACAATATTAGTACGGACAACCGGCCACCTTCCCTACGCCACACACAACTCTACAACCTTTTGCGCTTCGTCTGTCAGGACACCAACCGCTTGCTATTCTTTTCTCCGGACCATCCTCATGGAATACCAGTCGCAGAAGTCGCAGAAGTCATTTCGTCGATTTCATACAAGGAATAAGACTTGATCTCTAGCCCGCACATACTGTTGTAGAAAGACTATCCGAGCATCGACTGTCCCGAAACTTCCAACATGCGCGACCTCAGAAAGAAGATCTTGCTCGAGAGCGGCAAGACTGTCTCCAGAAAAGCACGCTCCCGACCAGACTCACTAGGCGCATCGCCCAGTAACTCCCCGACACCCTCCCGTGGCGCCTCCAGAGTGACCAGTCGATACGCGTCCGAGGAGGAAGACCTTAGCGACTCCGAATACGAAGACAGCCTAACCAATTCGGTAGCCAATTCTGAAGACGGCGATGAGCCTACAGTCTTGACTAGCTGGTCCGACAGGTTGGGTGATCGTATCGCCGAGCTCTTGGATCGCAAGCGAAGCAGTGCGAAAGGCCGTGAAACCTGCTTGTCTGCCTACACTCACATTATCCGACACCATTATGCTGAAGAGCAGCTTGAGCCTCAGCTGAAAGAACTAGTTCCGGCTCTACTCAAGAGCATTCGTGGCGGCAGTAATACGGACGAAATGCTGTCGGCAATCAAAGCCCTGGCCATGACGACCCTGTCGACCGAATCCGACAGCTTGTACGACCACGTTTACCCGAGCTTGAAAAGTCTTTGCCAGGATTCGGGGGAAGAGTCCCTCAAAGTTGAGGCTATTGAAGCCATGAGCATTGTAACAATGTGCGGTGGGGGCTCTGTGACTGCTGCTGAAGAGCTGCTAGACTTCCTAGTCGAGATCGTGGAGAGCGATGGGCATAGCATCGAAGCTGGAGACAACGGTCCCGTGGTTGCTGCGGCCCTCAAGGCGTGGGGTTTCGTCGCAAGCAATCTCGACGATCTCCAAGGCCAGAGCGATCAAGCGTTAGAAGCATTCACCGAGCAGCTCGATAGCACTGATGTCAATGTCCAGGTTGCCGCAGGGACAAACATCGCCATGATTTTTGAAGCAGCCCGCGAGGATGAAGATGAAACAGAGGAGCCATGGGATCTTCAGTACGACCAGCACAAACTCGTGCAGCGCATGACAGCCCTTGTACGAGAATCGTCTAAGGCTGTATCGAAGAAAGACCGGAAACACCTTCACGCTAGCTTTAACAGTGTTCTAACGTCACTTGAACATGGTAAGGGTCCTGGGTACTCGACAGCGCGTCGAATGGCCAGCAATCCTCATACTGGAGGCAATAAAACAGATTTCAATGAGGAATATCGCGAATACGGATATCGGGAGAAAATTCGAATTCATAATATCAGCATGATTGTTGATACTTGGTCACTGTCAGCACGGGTAGAGATGCTCCGGTCCGTGTTAGGAGCCGGTCTTGCCATTCACTACTTGGACAATCCTGTAGTAAAAGACCTCCTTAGCTCGGCTCAAGTCGAGTTTGTATCTACCCCTAAGAAGGGCGGCCGTGGCGACGAGCATCTGTCTCCCCCAAGAAAGAATCGGGGAGGCAAAGCCGGCAAAGGAGCGGGCTTCTAAGTATGACTCTCCGCGGGAAGCAAACTTCATTTCTACATTTTTTCGTCGGCTTTTGAGATATCACATACAATAAATGGCCCAGGCTATGCAATGTGCCTTTCGTTCTATTGGGTCTTCTTTGTGGTTCTTGCGATTATCCGTCCCGTGAAACTAGGGACGTTGGTTTCAAATCATCATTGGGGTTTCCATGTGTACTAACATTAACGCACACATACACATCTACACACTTAACTACATGAGGGGTGGGTGTATCAGCGTAGACAGACGGTTGGAATAGCGATACTATGAATAATAGTAAATCGATTGCATATTTAATAGCTTCTCCTTAGCAGCGGTAAGAGCCTGTAATGTTTGCCAGGCATTCGATCAGTCTCAACATGAATGAGTCAATGTGGCAAGTAATCACGGCTACGCGCATGACCATGGGAACACAGCATTTGGAAAATTCTTCGTATCAGAAACAAATAAAATATTGTGCACCGGCGCAATCAGGTAATATGCAAATGTTAAAGCAGCCAACTGATTTATGTAGATGATGCATCTATCAACCGGGAAAATGGTTAAACTATAGCACATCTCTGTCTAATTTGCACTGTTCACGATATCCCGAATTTCAACCCTAAACGACGGAGTTAATAGGAACGAAGTAAAGTGGCTCGTAGCTGAGTAGCGAGATGTGAAAAAACCGATTCCTTTTTTTCATAAGATATGGGAACACAATATAGAAAAGCCGGGCCTGGATGGGCTGAGCTGTAGGACTGGGGAAACGTATGGCGACAAGACTAAACCGGTGTACAGCCTGCCTCACGCCATTTTTAAATCGCCAGTCAGAGTCCGAGACATGGCTGCGCAGCGCAGCGGTGTAAGAACCGAGGAATGATCTATTGGTAACTCAAGTTTTTGCCACCAACATACTACCAAGGTACGTAATTCGTGCATTGTACATGATAACAAGGCGTAGGTGGTTTGCCATGCCATGGTGTCCACTCTGGCCTCCCACGCCATTTCGACGCTATGTTAGAGTCCTACAGAAGAGACTGGACTTGTTTATTATTTCTAAAGAATCAAAATGAAATGTAAATAAGGAAGCCCTGCGTCGTAGATATCCTGAAATCAGGGGTACTAACTGAGTTCTCTGTCCGATTGGTATGATGATCATGTTCCAAATGCGACTGTGACGAGTCTGTACTGCGTCTTCACACATGCACTTCTTAATGTACCCACGATAGGTACTAATAAGGGATTGGAGTATGTAGATAGGCATATATCAGGTAGCAACCCGCGAGTTCCCGAGTGCCCATTATAACATCTCTTATTCCACATGCAGTTGTTCATAGGCACTACCTAGTGTCAGGATTTTGAGACGTGTGTTGAAGAATCACCAGGAATCGAAACGATCACAAAGGCTTGGCAACCTCTATGCTAGCTATTAAATTGGATATATCCATAGGTACTCTGGCCCGTCTCGCCCGTCGCCCTGCCAAAGACGCTAAAACCAAGGACTAACTGAGGTAGTCAGCTCCCAGGTCCCGAGGCCCATATTCTATCTCCATCAGGAAATCCTACGATGATTGCTGCCTCGTTCAGGCCTCGTTGTCACGTTTACCTGTGACTTGCTTATACTAGGCCGAGGATTATCTTGAATAGCTCCGGATTGAGGTTGGGTACAAACGAATCCCCGGTTCAAGGGAAATTATGTTTGTTGAGGAGGCTGGTGAACGAAGAAACTGGTAGGTGACTGACTACCTATGTTGTATAGATAGTGGAGATACCTTGAGAGAGAAGAGGTTAGGATTGGATGAATTAGGCCAAAGGAGCAGTACAAGCATCCCACCACACTGTGCGCCAATATCATCAAATATCAACTTGCTTCTCTTCTTCTTTTGCTTGGAGGGACTGTAGAGCGTATAAGCAGCGAACCGGTTACTGGTAAAGTAAAGTAAGCAAATGATCAAGAGAAGAGTTAGGTAAGGTAGAAAGCTTTATGATAACTTCATATTCCCTGTCTGTGCGCGCCAGGATGGGCTCTCTTGTCAAGCGACAGGATGTCCCTTTCGGCGTCTGATTGGCTCAGTAGCTCAAGCAGCGCCAACGCATCAATTGTGAAAGTGGGGCCTGATCCTTTCCCGCCCCCAGCCAACTCTTTTTTCGGTCCCCCCTCCCAGCGCCCAGCGACAGAACTTGAGTATAGGTAGTAAGTAGTGTACAATCTGTACGAGCCCACCTCTTCTCGAACCACAACAAAGCCCGACGCTTGCTGCCTCACACAGATCGTAGGTAAGCCTATCATCACTACGACTGTAGGCTGTCCATTATCTGGAGGCATGCAGCACGGCTTCAGCACCAAGCCCCGAGTCGAGTGTGTGTGGATTCATAGATCTCACGCCTGAGACTGCTTGCTGCTGCTGCTGCATGCATGGTTGTGGAAGAAGCATTATCTACACTTTGCATACCGACGAACAAGAGTCACATCTTGGTACAGCATACGTATAGCGTACCGTGCTCGACCAGCCAACCAGCAATGCAATAGCCTCTTGGTCTGAGAATTTCCCTGATGACTTGACGGGAACCGACTCCTCCATCTGTTTTACATCTTTGGGGCACCTCCAGTCACGGCGGGCCAGCTCATCTCATCTCACTGGAATATCCCTCTCCTTTCACCACCAGCCCTATTGCTGGCTCCGAGTGTGCATGCGCATAATACCTGCGCAACGATACAAATCAGACGCTTGTACGTATACGCCCTTCATTGATCTCGTTGGTCCAAGCCATGATTGGCAGTCGGCCTCAGCTGTTGTGAGGTCCTGTATGCGCGGACGCTAAGCCGGTTGGGCTCCCATTCTTCCAACTCGGCGCATTTTCGCAGCGTGCTGGTTTTTCGCGGAGCCAAGGAAGTGCCTCAACCCTACCCTACGCAATTTCTGGTTGCCAATTCCTCCCCTGCTTGCTATCAGATCCAGTGTCGCTGTTGCTCTTGTGCGGTTGTGTCTCACACCCACTGCGTACTACCTGTGAAAGAAGATCTGCTTCTGAAGAGAAACTTGACGGACTCGACTAACACATCTTGATTATCAGCACAGTTCAACCCCTTTTAATACATTACACCTCCTGCATATATTCTTTGGCGGAATCTCACATTACCTAATAATCGATACCAGTTGCGGGCTTCTGTTTACTTGCCGATTACCCCATCGTGTTTCGCCTCATCAGTGCACACTTGGGCTTTCCATCACCACAGCATCAAAATCAATCCCTCGAGTGACTGTCCCCTGGGTGGTAAATAGGCCTCGGGTGCAAAGCTCGGGTCTTGCAAAAATCGTCTAAGCCACAAGATGGGTGTTGATTATAGAAAAGCACCACCACTACCTGCACCAACCGAATCTGAGTCTGTCATAGCTCCCACCGAAACGGCCCAATCCGATCTATCCAAGGTCGCGGATGACGAGTCACACTATTCGCTGCCGGATGACGGGACGCCAGTGACCATTAGGACTCGTGGTCATAGGGCAAATAAGTCCCAAACCTCGCTTTTGATCGAGTACTTTGAAGGCGGCAAGGCAACACCTAGTGGATCGAGATCAACAGAGCGAAAACCGAGTGTTCGTGTGCGGTTGACGCCATCAAAGACTCGTGGAAAGAACGATCATATTCAAATTACCGAAACTAGAAGTTCAAGGAGCACTCCGTTAACGAAGAGAGCGATTGCAACTTCCAACTTAACCCACAGCGAATTAGACTTCAGCGATCTCGAAGACGCTGACAGCATGCGCTCCTACGCTTCTGCGACCGAGGAGTCTAACGTCTCTCGTAACCCCATCGAGGTCGATATTGACCCTGGATCGGGCCATTCACGCCGCCGTCGTAAAGTATCCAGCCCGCTCATACCGGCTGTTGATAGCAAGTCTTCGGCATACTTCCCTGCAAATATATCAGATATCTCTGCTATCCCGACCGATAGTTTCCTTGATGGATCAGGGCCAAGCAACACATTACGTGAAGACCCCCCTGTACTAGCTGGGGCCAGTGCCGAAAAGACAAATCGCAAGCAACGTGCCTCATACCACGATCAAAATACCGCGCACAAGTCAAGTAAACCAGAACGAAAGCATAGGTCTAAAAACAGGACAAGCACTGCTTCTGAGAAAGATGTTGATTACCCAAATTCTCCACGACGAAAATCTAAGGTGATTCAGAAGGAATCCGTTGTCTCGGCGGCAGATTCCAGTGTCCTCTCGTCACAACTTACGCCAAGCCATCGGTCGTACGATTCACATTCTTCTTCCAGAATCTCGATCAACAACCCGAAGCTACTAGAGACGGTTGAAGATGCGATTCGCAGGCTCATTCTGCCCGAACTAGACGCAATCAAGCGAGAAAGGAGCCAGAGAGAAACCAAGGGCCCCAAAGATCGAGGGTCAATATCTAGTCTCACTTCTGCGACCCCAGAAGCTACTGCACCAGCTGACAAGCGAAAGTCTGCGGATACAACGAAAACAAATAGGTCAAGAGATCGTGAAGCCAGGAACGATCTTTCACCCCATAGCAGTATAGACCAATTCTCATACACGGAAGACGTGAATGATGACAACAATTCAACACCACGCCTTGATCGTGACTTGCTCACAGATGCGGCCCTGGGGGGCGCGGTTGGGGGTGGGGTTGGGGCCGCGGCTCTCCGATCTATGGGCGACGAAAAGCGTCAGCGACGGCGACGAAGAGCGGAGACGCCTAAACGTGAACACGACGAGAAATTTGACGGCGAGGAAGTGGACCACAAGGTTGCACCACCCATGCCTCTCCAGAGCGAGATCAACCCTTCAGAGATAACTAGGACTTCTATACTATCAGCTGACACGGACCGGCCTCATTCTGCTAGTGAACAGATGATGCCTGTTCGAGAGGTTGCTAGAGGAGTTGCTTCTATGGAATCTATGGATGATGCCACAACCCCAACACGATCACCAGTACATACCCTACAAAACTTAGGCACACAGCATGCCAACGTATCTCACGGTGATCTCCGGGCTTTACCACGCAAAGGACCAGTGCAATATACCGAAGAGTATGACGAAGAAGGTTATCCCATCAGATACCCCTCTCATCCTCAAGATACTTATGATGAAGATGAGTATGATGAGGCCGGTCATCTAGCCGAACCTGGTGTGTATGAGGATGAGTCCTCATTCTACGGCTCCCAAGACGTGCCAGCTCCTTTGCGTTACGTCCCCTATCAGCAAGAAAGAAGGGGACTTAGCCCAATTCAGAGTGTTTCAGGGTATACTGAGGGCGAAAGCGAAGTTCAAGGTTATCGCGACTCGCGCATAACACAAACGGCTAGTGAACTATCTTCACCTTCAAAGTCGCCACGATTTGATCGAGATCTTCGTTCACAGAGTTCAATCCCAAGCAATTTAGCCGGCCGCGAATTCGGCGACGAAGCAAGTAGTGTAATGAGTTCCGGCATTGGCTATAGAAATACGGTGTATACTGACAACAGCGAAATCGGCCCGGTAACATCGGGTCAAGCTGTCAAGGCCATTAAGGGTAATCCTGAAATGGTGCACCAAAATTCTGGCCCTGAGTCCGCCGTCGCTTCACTTATTGACCCATCCATGCTTAGCGGTTCCGCCAATGGTGGGCAAGACTACCGAGACTCGCAATTATCATATATTGAAAATATTGAAGAACCACGTTCTAGAGGCATGAGCCCTGCTAAGCGATCAACAGGACCTGTGGAACAGGCTGTTCGTTCACCATCGCCGTCGCGAGAACGCGACGGTTCAGCAGCTTCCCATCAATTTGCTGAATACGAACTCAACGAGTATGGACAAAAGGTCCCTCAGTCTACACGTCGACAGTCGCCAACCACTTCGGAAAGTGCAATCACTGCTGCCGCCCTGAGCCGCGCTGCTGCTCTAAAGAGGCAGAACCAAGGTACCGAATCTCCTGGGAATGAAACCGGAGAAGAAGAGTTCGTCCCCGAAGGCGTCTCTCGAAACCGCTCCTTCAAAGAACGAGCGAAGAACGGCTATCGACCAGACGCAACGCCACGTCATAGTGTAGATCGTCTGTACGACAATAGCCAACCGAAGATGGGGGCTAGTGGCTTGCCCGACTTCCATAACCCGGACCCAGCATTAGGATACGGCTATGATGACGATCAATTAACAGAGCGGCGCACACCATCGGTTACAGATGAGCGCTTTGGTAAGAGCACTACAGAATATACAAATCAGTGGTCAGCACGAAATACACCAACCCAAGAAGCCGTAAATGCTTTTGATCGCTCTGTAACACCGATAGCAAGTAAACCAGGCGTGGCTGTCGGCGCTACCCCACATAGTCGGCAACCCAGTCAAGAACACGAAGATGAGTGGCAGCGAACATCTGGCGATAGAAAGAGAGATACACTTGTCACGAACCCTTATGAGGGGACCAGCCCGATTGCCAATCTCCCAGGCATCGATGGCAACATGCTTGCTGTGGCTGGCTATGGAAACGACACATATAGGGGTGCGTTTCATACCGGTAGCCCTGGATTGGGGGGCGCTGACGAAGGTTACATATCGGCAGCTCCTAACGAAGCCCGTGGGACTGCTAGGCGCAACAATAACGCCATGCCTCCACCAACTCTCGGGAACATAGACGATCCTTTCTATGCCCCTAAGGATTTAAGACTCAGTAGTGGCATGTCACAGGGAATGCAGACTCCTCTATTCGATTCCGCAACTGGAACTGGCATTGATAGAATCCAGTCCACAGACATTATTGCCTTAATGGAGCACGTGAGTTGAGATTAGTCGAGTTTTGTGGTATACTTACTAACAGTGTGCAGCTTATGGTTCGCGATGCGCAGCGGAGTGCTAGAGACACCGAGATACTGGTCACACTGGTCCGATCGGCTGCGGAAATGCGCAATTCCTTTGACGATATCAAGAAGATGCTAGCCG
Source organism: Xylaria cubensis (assembly GCA_022385715.1). Taxonomy (NCBI): domain Eukaryota; kingdom Fungi; phylum Ascomycota; class Sordariomycetes; order Xylariales; family Xylariaceae; genus Xylaria; species Xylaria cubensis. Next base: position 42,696 of record MU279028.1, on the reverse strand, counting down.
ACACAGAAGACGCCATCGTAGCCGACGTAAATGCTAATACAGAAAAGACTATCAAGCGTCATCTTGGTGGACCGAGACCCTTCCCTGGAAGCAGCGCGAGATCCATCCAAGGAGGCTCCCAAACTGGCACCGAGGATTTGCGAACGAAGAAACGCAATCTGCTACGGAGGGCACTACAAGGGCTAAGTGCTAAAGGCAACAATGATCTTGGCAGGATAGAGGATATGCTCATCCAGCTTCTGACAGATGTAGATGTTCTTAAACATCAAACCGCCGGCCCAGTCGGTATGATGAGCACACATGCTCATTCTATGGAGAACCTTCAGCCAGAGATCCCCTATGAGCAGGATCGTGGTTATGAACCAGAAGGCAACGCAGGCACGTCCACTGCGAGCCACGCAAGTCAATCGGGACATCTTTCTATACCCCAGTCTCGTGGAGCATCTATGAGGGCAGCTAGTGAGCGCAAATTCTCTGATCACCGCATTAGCACTGTCCAAGAGGACGACGGAGAATACGAGCAAAATGCAGGGATTGCAGGAACCCAATCACCCCGAGACAGAATGCTGTCGCCTCCCGCTGATAGACAGAGAGGCGGGTCCGTGCCTTTAGGAACCCCACCCCAAACCTCCCACGGACAACAATTATCCGCCAGCAGCGAAAATACGCCACGAACTGGCGAGAGTAAGAAGCATAAATCCAAAGGCTCTTCCAGTTTCTTTCCAAAGATTTCTCGTTGGTCTGAGACAACGACCTCAAGCATTGGCAAGGTGTTCCGTAGCAGCGGCGGCTCTCGCAAACAAGAAAATACGGAAGATTTCGTGCACCAGCCTCCCTCTCGCTCTGGTTCGGATTTGGCTGAATTTGATCCTTATCAACACCAAGACCCCTATGGAGATGACAAACTCCATTTCTCCCCACCTACCTTACTCCCTCAGGGAATGGACAGCCGTGGCACACCCAGATTAAACCAACAAACGACCGCACCCATGGCATACGCCACCCCTGAAGATCCGAAATATCGGGCTCATCGCGACTCACTCAACCTACAACACCCACAACCTCGTCCTGGACAGATGGAACGATTCAGAACAGCTTTAGAAACGTCCGCCGCGGATTACGACTCACCAATGTCTCCTAGATCAGCGGACTGGGCTGGATCCGTCACCTCACTCAACAGGTTCCCACAGAATACCAACCGCTACAGCGACAACAGCGTAGGGGGTGCCGGAGTCGGTGCGGATGAGTACAATTGGGCCGGAACCGCATCGCCAGAATCGCAAGCACCAGCACGCCCTCCCAAGGAGCCGCTAGATACGCATTCCCTCGGCGCACAAACGCCGCCACAAAACACGATAGCTAATAAGCTACTTCAGAAACAAGGCAGTCCGTTGCCCTACCAGAGTGTAGAAAGTGGCTACGGAACTGCTACTGCTACTCATGTTGGAAGTTACCACTCGGGAAGCCCCAGGCTTGAAAATAGAAATTTGAGCGGAGCGCTCGGCGTTCCCACCAGACGGCCTAGTGGGCCCAGGGCTATGACGCCGTCTCGCAGCGAGGATGGCGAGAAGGACGAAAGGCGACGCAAACGCGGTTAGTGCATACATTATTTCTCCTGTCTAATTGGCAGCTGAATCTAACACTATATCTAGACACTTTCGGCACGGTAGCCAGTCCGTCCAGCGCATTGAGTCAAGAGTCCGAGACATTTTAGGTGAAACGCTCAGGACTACTTGATGTCATCACGCCTTCATCGCCTTTCAATGTCGATTTCAAAAACTAAATAATATCACATTTGCCCGGGCGACAGCATATCTTCGACTTCAAAGTATATTAGTTCCAAATCATGGCAGGGGTCGTACAGTTGCTAGTAATTGCACCCATGCCTAAGGCAGTACAATGGTGAAAAGGCACAACCGATTTCTTATAGTTCTTCACGTTCAGCCTTCGCTTTTATAGAGACGGATCACTCGAACCTAGAAAGAAAGCATTGGCACACAAATCTCGAATTCCGTACACAAGCATATAGGAGGCAATTTTCCTCAAAAAACAAAAGGAGTGGTAGATGAATCACGACAGGTTTTCACGAACACCTGGGGATATCTTTGCGGATCTCCAATATTATGACGATATGACCTGATTGGTTGAGATACCGCGGTTAATTTGAAGTGTTTTATTATCTGACGGTCGGCTTAGGGCAGGATCAATATCTGGAAACGTCTGTTGTATGTTTGAAAGAAAGCGGCGATGAATAGCCAGCGCTGCGTGCGCGATTTGTATAGGAACCTAGGTAGCTTTAATAATTGCAAGACGCTTTTCGCGGCCTTCTTAATCCATTTCGTCTCCAATTGCCATGTTTCAAAATGAGACTTGTACAGAGTCTTAGACTCGCAACGTCTAACAGCTACCCTTTCCTGCTGACGTACTGTCTTAAATATAGCGTTACATCTGTATGAACACAATGAACTTAATAATAATCGTGACCAAAGCCGATCATTGCGTAACGTTCTTATTACCACCTACCTAAGGGCACAATTAATGCGTGATTACTAGCATGTTCGAGTAATAGTTCAGACCGTTTCCGTTGATGTCTCATGTCAGTTTCCTCTACGCGATGGACACCCAGCTTGACCCCTAGGAGCTCCAGGGACAAAGAGAACATAGTTAAATGCCACGAAACTGGTTGCAGTTTCACCCCTTTGTTGTGCCAAATGCAACTTTAATAGAGCGATCCATTTAGGCTTATTTGCTTTGATTCGTGGCTTCATGAATGGCATCATTCATCTACCCAAGTGTCGTGGGTTTGTTCCATTTGTTATATCATCGTCGCGCTTCTAGATACGAATTAGCATATGTCGATTTCATCAGTGGTACACACTGAAGATAGTTATCGTAATAATGGCCGATACTGAACCACATCCGGACACCAATACCCAGAACCTACCTCCCTGGTTACGTGATGCCTATATTGTCAACTCGGGGAGTAGATATGCCTTTACTCCCTATCCCCTTGATTCCTACGGATCGTTGCCAACTTATCTAAATGACGTCGGTCCGTTCGACAAAGAGATATATTCACTTGACCTCCTCCAGCGCACCCGGACCACAGACTTAAACGCGCCGTCCCTGCAGGTCATTCTAAATGCGTTGGTCGATGCCCTTCCCTTAATAATCCAGAACAAAGTCGGCTTGCACATGACCGGTCTGCCGATAGACGGCGACACTGGTGCTGTGATTGGACAGCCCGACTGGTTTTCCCAGAGCGATGACGATTTTGACAAAACCGTCCAAGACTTTGAGAATGGCACTATCCCTCCTCTTAACTCGGGGAACAAACAGTTCATCCTCTGGGTCGTGAGCATCGGATCCCCGGATCTCTCAATCCCAAGTTATGTAACCATCGTACTTCGCTACGGACGGCTTGGCCGCATCACGGACTGGGGCATTGTAGACGCCATCGGTAAGTTGGGGGGGTCGACTGGCCAGCTAGACCGCGTGAGAACTCGCATAACTAGGCTGCTGCCACCAAGTCACGGCATCGCCGACGCTACCGAGCATCAAATCTGGATACCGCCGTCTGAGCCTGGTGGAATATGCGTTTCTGGGCTGTCGGCCTACTCCGTAGTGGCGCAGCTGTTAGATCGCATCGGTATAATGCACTGCGCCGGGGTACATTTCGACGCGGAAGCGTTCTTCGCACCCATGCGCCCCTGGTTCAACCCGGATGCCGTGCGCGCCGAGGTCTTGGGCCATGCGGCGGTGAAGGCAATGGGGAAACTGGAGTGGAAGGCTCGCTTGGCTTTGTTTCCCGTACGGTCGTTCGACGACGGTGTGCGCGAGACCGTCTGGCCCGGCGAGTTGGCGCCCGGCGAGATTCCTCCATTCGCGCATGCTCTTCCCGGCTCTACCGCGTCAGATAATGTGTCAGGTGATGGGGACTCGTTGTTCGGAGAAGCTGAGGATCAGGACGCCGCCTCAAGTTCGAGCCCCGACACTCATCCCGGGACAGAAGTGACCGAGTTAGAAAACTACCTGTTACTCAAGCGTGAGGATATTAAGAGGGTTGAAAATATGGTGGCTGCCGCCTTAGCGGCATATAGAGAAGCCGCAGAGTTCTCGGAGCGACTGTATACCGAAGTTTTAGAACCCCCTAACAACAGTGTTCCTTCGGCATATGCGGTCGAGAGATTTTTCTGGTTGAGTAAGTAAATCCCAAGGCTACTTTGTTCTCGCGTAGACCCCGAATCCGGGAATGTCAAACTTGAAGAGCGTTTTTATATATTTCTCCCGTACCACTAGCTTACTCTGCATGTCCCAGCACAACGAACCACAGAACGGACTCGATCCGCAGAACTGCAAACCACACTTCTTCCCAGATGCTATACCAGCGCCTCTATACACAATAAAGTAATGAGCCGACTAGATGCAGAAAAGAGGATCGCGGTCCTCCAGGAGCAGATCGAAGGCCTTAAAACCCGCTATACGGCAATGGATGAGAACCTCCATGCTGCATACGCATTGCGTAAAGGGCGCGGCAAAGGGCAGCTAGCCGATGTAGACGTCATTGCGAAAGCAGCGATCGGAGGAGGAGACCTCCCCGTCATCGCTGCCGTTGGCCTCGAGGACGATGAGGATGTCGCAGAGGCGGGTCCTTCGAATGAGAAGGCGCCTACTGAGGACTCCAAGAAGCGCACGTCAACGAGAGACAGGAAACCGTCAAAGAAGGCAAAAAAGCATTAAGTACCTAGTAGATTAGTCTAGGTAGTTTACCATTGAAATCAATCAAGATCAATATCACTCGACAAATTAGGATTGTTGATGGAGATACGTGCATCCAAGGGGCGATATCTTCAACCGTATACACAGGTATATATATGAAGATTTGTGGCGTTGGTGTGCAGATGGATTCTCGTAGCGCCTACTGCAGAGAGCCAGGCAAATGGAAATGAACAGGTCATTTTCGATATTGTCGACGCGTGATGAACAGGTAGACAGGTCATGGGGCGGCTGCTTCTTCATATGTTCTCAGCCCCACCCAAAGATAGTGTTAGGTACATGAGGTGTAAAAAGGTAATTATTAAAAAACACCTACCTACATACCTACATGTAGGTGTGTCGGTTACTACCTATAAGTATAAATATGAGTTTGGTCTACCTGTGAAGTAAATGCTTGATTCCGTAGGCGGATGCCAATTAAACAAGCCACATGTGCAGTCACGATCTGGTAGATGATAGATACCTCGCTTTATTAGGTACACCACCCACTTTATGATGTATCGTTCCATCTGACCTATTGAGGTGGCAGTCACGGAGAGAAGGCATAGTTTTACTTACCGAGCGAGGAAGGGACGGCGAAGGGCTTTCTTTGCCTGTTCACATAGCTACCTCGCCTACTGACTTACTGTTGCCTGTCCCCATTTCGTCATCTCTCCCCTCCTCGTATCCTACCTTACCCGCGCGGCCCGCCACCGCCGATCATTCATCGCTACGCCTGCTATTAGCTACCTAGTAACCACCCTAATAATTTCCTCGCCGATGACGATGATCCATCACCTCACCTGAGAGGCCGGTATCTCTCTTTGCACAACTCGTCAGACACCATCGCGAGTTTCCTAACCGCCTACGCCTATCTCGGGCGCGGGGCATGACTTCGCTATGCCACTTGCTCCCGTGGTGCTAGCCGATCTAGGCAGACTCTCGAAGCTGCCGCTGGAACTCTTGTTCATCATCATAGGATACCTCGACGTTCCGAGCGCCGCCAGGTTCACTCGCGTCAACCGACAGGCACAGTTTCTCCTCTGGTCCGACAAGGACTATCAGCTGCTCCGATATTGTCTGTTTCGAGAACTGTCCCACAAAGCCCATCGCCAGATACGACCGCCTTACACCACCAGCCGCGTTCCCTTGAAAGATGTCAACTATCACACTCTCGCATACACAATGTCGCACTTCGTCTGCATGCGGTGCAGTTCTCGCGATCAATATACTTATAGACTGGACATGCGCACCGGATACAATGTCTGCTGTTTGTGTCCTCCCATGTCATTGGCGTGTATCTCCATCATAGCCAGCTGGGTGGAAATGGACCGTGAAGAGGTCAAGAACACAATTCCCTATCGCTTACCTGAGGGCCAGTTGATACGTATGTTATACCCCCACAGCGAGCTGTTCCCTACTACGTTTTATCCATTACAACAATGAGACGAGTAACCTTTCTCATTAGTTTCTCGGCCGAGCAACGTTGAATACCTTACCAGATGTTTCGCACGCTTTCGAGAAGAGGGCAGGGAGCTTGTCTTGAGGCACTCCAGCCGAGACGCATGGGATTATTTCAAAAAGCAGCAAAAGGCTTTGGTCTGTGCCAGTCGGTACCTGCAGTAAGAGCTGGTATTGCCATCGGGGGAATGGCACCTCATTATTACGTATTCAGAGGGTTAGCTGTCATACTACTGTCAGGTACGAGGAAGACCCATAACGTGAAGATACACAGGGTTTACAGAGGACATGCTTGAAGTTATCGCTGATATGATCTCGATGTCCTTTGATATTAATATATCTTGATTCTAGGTGATAAATCAACACTCGCGTGGAGCGAAAGATGCACTCTCTTAGCCCAAAGATCATTACATGTTTATTGTTTCGCTACTAAGTAGAGCTATCTACCCACTTAAAGTGCTAAGTGTTTAAACCCGCGAAATAGGTCGCAAAAGAAGCTCGTTTACCACTTTAATTTAACACAGTTCAACTTTCTTATCATCTTTACTCTTTACCTCATGCTACTATAGCACGGTTTGAACTGAGTCCTACAACGTCAGAACCGTTCATGATGCGCTATGCTGCATTAGCGCCCTCGTCACTTCCACTAACGCACCCTTACCCTCTGCTAGCCCCGCCCTAGTATCATCTACCGGTCCCGTAACCGGCGAGAAGCTGTAAAAATAGCTTTAGCGAGCGGCAAATCACACAGGAAGATCATCACTTTCCTTTAAACGGGCTTGTGGTTTAGTGGTATAATACTCCCTTAGCATGGGAGTGGTCCGGGGTTCGATTCCCCGCGAGTCCAGGGATGGAGGTTCGATTCCTCCTATTCATACCAATGTTTCCTTGGAGGTTTGGCCGAGTGGTTAAGGCGTCGTGTTTAGGTTATATTGGGCTTTGTCCCGGTGTACCATAAATCCCGCGATGGGAAACCGCGCAGGTTCGAATCCTGCAGCCTTCAAATATTTTTTTTGAATCCAATAGTTGTTCGTTTTGGTGGTGGTTATTTTAAGAATTAAGAATGCCTGGGTGCGAGGCTTTGCCCTCATGTGTTGGCTTACTATATTTAGTTTATCTCAATGAGCATTGATATCTTCATTCAAATCATGCTGGGTATCAGAGTAAGTGGTGGTCCACGGCATACGTTACTGCTCACTCATACCTCCTTAACCCTATGCAAGTATATCAAACCTGCATAATGAGAACATCCCGAGTCCTAGGAGATTGAGAACCTCTTAGGATCGATAGAGTTCGGATGGGCTACAGTAATAGAAATAAGGACCGTTTCACTAGAAAACCTCATCAACTATCCCGTCAATCACTCGATTTCTGCTTCGTTGGGCTTTGAACTACGAATGATATCGGCCGTCGAATCAATCAATGTAATAGCGAGATAACAATCCGCTGATATATAGAAAACCGCCAACTCATTATCAAGATATAACCAGCTCAATTTCATTAGCTCCGCTAACATATCCTTGAGTCTCCTATGTGGAAACTTCGATCGGGCAGCAGAAGAAACCTACAAATGAACCCCAATACCCATGACTTTGAAACATGTCATGCAAGTCGGGCAGAGAAGATGTGAGTTTGACGTGGTTCCACTTCGTGTTGAAGTGCATAGCTCAGTAAGAACATCTGCATCTAGAAGCCTTGTCAAGAGTGTGGATTGGACGACTATATGACATTTCTTAGGAGCGAGAAGGGGTGATGAACGCATATAAAGAGCCTCGTTCGTACCTGAGTGAGTGACCACCTTCTCACCTCAGTCCGCAACGCTTCCTTATTAGTCCTCTCAACTCGCTACTATCTGAACTATCACTATAGCCCACTTGATACTCTTATCATCAAAGATGGTTTCATACAGCTCCCATTCCCAGACTCCAGCCAACGGACCCTCTGGGTCTATCGACCCTTATGTGCTTTTTGAGGCACTTACAGGGAGGAAATTCGAACGAACTTCCCTGCCTTCTCGACCAGCTCCCGAGGGGTATGATGATCTGAGCGACATTCGAACATTCCGTTCGCGGAAGCTAGACGAGCCCGAACCCGACCAACAACCCGAAGATCTTTCTGTCGGCTGCATCAACCCATTTGCTCTTGCTGAAAACATGGTCGGTCATAAGATCGATCGCCGATCCATAACGGCGATCCGAATTATCCAGGATACTCTCCAGACCGACTATGAAGAGCTCTTCGACATGAAACATAACTCGGTCCTCTATGCTGGTCTCAAGTTGAACAGGGACGAACGCATGGCAGAGGAGCTTGAAGAGGGGGAAACGAAAATCTTGAAGGAGAAAGATCTGGTCACCCCGGATCTCAGCCGCCTTGAAAAGTTGGGTGACCTTGAGGACATTGGCTTGAAGGAAGTTGGCGATATTCGTATTAAGCGAGCTGGTATCCTAAACAACAAGCTCCATCTCGTCTTGCATGCTAACAAAATTGCGAGAACCGTGGGTAATCGGGAGGTGACACAGACAATCAATGACTTTTGTCTGCCTTTCCGACGCGACAATGAGGAATCATTCACGCCTCCAAACAGCTCGTGGCGCGATGCTCGCGAGATCATCATGATGCGCAACATGCGCCGAGGCATGATCTCCGACTACAACACACTCTTCGACTATGGTGGATCTCACGAGATCCAAGTCATGCGCAAGTTCGACGACCCGATCCAGGGCGCCACTGCAAACAGCTGGTTTGTCGCAGCATTGTTCTCCGTGTACTGGGCGGACCCGGCGATCATCAACCGTACAATGGAAAGCCCGATGCGGATGCGTGACCCCAACAACAACGAGGACCGCCAGCAGAATCGCTTCAGGGTCAAGTTCCACGACAAAGGCGGCCGCAACAACAACAAGACGGAGATCGTCGAGGTCGACTACCGGGTCCCCGTGAACAACTCCAGCGAGGACTTCGTGTACTGCCGCTCGAGCGACGGGATGGCTCTCTGGCCTTCGCTATACGAGAAGGCCTTTGCGAAGTGGATCAACAACGACAACAATGACAAACTTGGTCGACGCAAGGCTATCAGCAGCAGCAGCAGCAACAGCCAACACGTCGACATCACCCAGCTGCACCACGGCGACCCCGTCAAGGCGATGGCGCAGATCAACGGACGCGAGCCGGAGTACTACTTCACGGAGAAGCGCGAGGCGAGCGACCTCGTCGGACTGGTGCGCTCGTGCAGCGTCAACCACCGCACCATCTGTCCCATGGTGGCCTGGACCTACGCCACGGACCGCGGCACCTACCGCGGCTGCAACCTCGTGGCCAACCACGCCTACTCCGTGCTCGGCTGGTCGTCCGTCGGCCAGGGCGACAAGCAGTACATCATCATCCGCAACCCCTGGGGCACCACCGAGCCCCACGGACTCACCAGCTATCCTGGCATCCTGACCCGCGTCGAGCCCGAGTACTGGCGTCCCGCTTCCCTCCTCGATCGCGAGGGCGTCATGGCTGTCGAGGTCGGTGCTTTCAAGGAGTACTTTGCTTGCATGGGTATTGCCAAGTAAGTATACCGACAGAAGACACCGGGACTTTCTCGAGCAATGATGCGAGACGATTCAGATTGAGATTATTTTTCCTATGTCCTGTTCTCGCGCGGACTTTTTTGTAGGCTCGCAATATTGCCAAACAACACTCAGAACACGTGTGTGCCTATCCTCTTCAATTTTCGAAGAAGGTTCTAAGATATATACATAGTACAAGATAATATGCAGATTGTTTCCGAATAAATTCATTTATATCACTCTTCTTGATATCTACGCTGCTCAGAACACTATCTTTATGTTGCCTGGATTTATTTAAGCAACTAGTAGACATTCACTCCCTGTATCATCATATTGCCGATAAAGTTCGGTTGTATTGCACCTACGAAGACGCACATAAGTAGACGTCTTCATTGATACCATCCCAGACACCTGTCAACACCGTAGTATTCATATCTCAAGCCCCAATGCTAATTTCCCCACAGGCTCTAGGCTCTTCAAAGCATTGCTAGCTGCTTCGAGGCGCCGTAAGAGATACACCTAGTTTACTCGCACCCATCCTTCTCCCAGCTTATCTCACTGACTTGCGATGGCTCTTGGCAGCGACCTGACCTACCTACCCATGGCAAACCTCAAAGTAAAAAGAAGATAAAAAAGGAATAGAATTCTCAAATATTATCAAAAGATAGAATCCGATGGTCCCAGTGAGGCTTGAACTCACGGCCTTCGCATTTACCAACGTTACGATTGACTCATACTATTAGTACGACGCTCTAACCAACTGAGCTATGGGACCGATTGGTTGAGCTTGGAGAAATCTTACACCATGAAGCTGGGAGATGGGGAGGGGTTTGCGGGTAGCTCGTGATCCCATCACATTATCGGGTCCAGAACTTGTCTTCATTGCTAACAACTACACATGACAGACAATATTGACGAAAAATGTTAAAGTTGAATGCCTCGAGTCTTTGGATAGCTTTTGTTTTGATATTGATGAAGGGCGGGGTTTTTAATCTAGCAGATAACTTCATTAAGCACATTTTTACAGGCACTTACTCACTCGTACTATGAGTAGAAATATTATACTGTATAGCAAGGAATTTCACGTAAAGTTTGGCCTTGCCCACGATGGTATTTTGGACTGATTTGCGTAACAACAAGTGTTCATGGCATATTCTAGACGTTGATCCTGAATATAGAACCTTGAGACAGTTACCCTACCGTTAAGTTGGTGTTGTTGATAATAGACTGGGCATGCATTTTTCCTGGATATTCAGGTATGATGCTTAGTTGTGGTTGATATGTCTTTCTCTAGGAGATTCATACTGGTATGAATAGAATATAAGTTGAACTTACATTAGTTGTGTTCGCCTCTGGATAAAATGAGCCACATTTGCACCATTAGTCTCAGCTGCGATCTAACGGTACAGCTAGTACCTAATTTATGAAAACTGCGTGATGGTCTTATTGCTATGAGCAGCAACTATCACTTCGGGTGCCACTGGAATACCGAGGTGATACGCCGGGCTGTTCTGTTAACTTGAAGCCATTATCTAGTACATCACCTGCCAGTAATGCCCGTGTGACCTCTCACCATTGTTTGCTCTGGTATTTTCTCCGTCGGGGAGCCAAAATGTTTGAATTCAAGATTCTATCCGCAACCCCAAGTACGATCCTGTGCTGCAGAGCATTTTGTTAATCAAGGAACACTAGGTGCTCTCAACCGGACACAAAATCAAACCTCAACTGAACTGGTGTCAATGTCAGGGTTTCCTGCTTTTGTCATCATAGTCTTCTCAAATCAGGAGATTATGCTCGTTACAGTGGCGCATCAAACAGATCATGTGTTACAATTGTCATTCAAGTTCATTGGCAGAGAGATGAAATTTTGCGAAGGAAACCAAGTATATAGACTGACGTAATATTACCCTGGAACGCAGAGTGGAAGAAAATTTAGGTCAATTTGGCCACTAATAAGCCTCATCGCCTTACACCGCGGCTGGGTCTAACCAGCTACTGGGACAAAGAAAATCCTGAAGTGACGGTTAGGCGGATATCCGATCAGTCACCGGCTCATGGCACGTCTCATGCCGTAGATTTGGGATCCTTCCCTTGCAGCTGCACACGCACAACGTTAACTCTTCCGATACTCGGGTAATCCATCTCTTCATCGGTAATATTCTGCTTGCCATGTATAGCAACAGTAACACCATGGATTCGCATTCCGAGGCACACTCCAACATGTTTGTCCTATCGGCTAGGCCTCAGTGTATCATCAGCCGGCATTCTGACGAATGTCGCTTATTATAGGCATTATGCTTCGTCAATTGCGGTTAATGCTAAAATGTCATCAGGTTACTCAGCGCTACCGTTGCTTTCGTCTACATCACGATAAATGATGTGACCGAAAATGATACAACCAACAAACGGTGGAACGAAAATTCACAAAACGCCAATTTCAATCCGCATACAGCACCGATCAGCCGTTCTAAGTTAGAAAATTATCTGCATAAGATACACGTGTACGCCTTGTCGTACCTGACAGCTTTGTTGCATCGATCTCATCATTCTTGCGCCATCTAGTACAGCTCTGGACGGCGCAGGTGTAAGTGCTGAACAACGGCCCCCAATTGGTCGCTAATACGGCACTAAGCACCCGCGGACTTGTCCTTTCTTCGGTGGTTTCAAGGCGGCGGTCGCCAGGATCGCCAGGGCTGGCCAGGGGCAAACTATGGGGTAATAGTTATTCTATCAAAAACTTCTCTCGTGGTCCCATGATCACCTCAAAGAAACCGATTTCGTAACAACAACTCTTTCTTTGCTAATTGTCCGTTAGCGTCCACATCACGCGTGTACCCCGGATTCCACTTCACTGCCGTTAACTGCTAAGCGCAATGGTCCTCTGTTGGCTTTTTTCTTCGCCAGTCGGGCAAGCGACGGCAATAGTGGACGGACGTCCCACTGGCCATTCGTTCCGCCCGATTCTAGGCGGGAATGGTTTGAATTGTCTCAGGTGGCCGTGAAATTTTTTGCCATATTGCAAATTTCTCAAGCTGGGCTTTGACTCGCCCCATCGGGATCTAAGCAGCCGTGTCTTGTGACATTACCTATTGTTCCCTGGTCAAGTGGCCTGGTTACTTGCTTTGGGGCCGATTCCGTCCCTGGAACCTTGCCGGACAAGCAGGTGGTAACCTTGACAAAGAGAAATCCACCCGTGACACCCAATGTTCACGATGATATATATTAAGGACCCCTCCTCTACCCTCGAGGTGGGTGGCTCTCCTATTAGTAAAGTAAAAATCGTAGCACACAGCGACTAGAATTCGAGGATTCACACGAAAGAAAACATCAACGCTTGCAGCAATTACAGCAATTACAGCAAGGAGGGATAGTCATTAAGTATAAACGGCCGAACACCCATCCACCACAACATCACCATGCCTCGCTTCACCATCGCCGAGCCTCACCCCACGGTCGGGCAGAACACCTACACACACTCAGGCCGCGGCGGCGCAGGCAACTACTTCCGCGCACCAGTAACCACGCCCTCAAGCGGCGTCCCAACGGAGTCCAAGGTGTTGCCACCCTCGACTTCCAGTTTCTACTCAGGCCGCGGCGGCGCGGGCAATGCGCGGGTCTCGGAGAAGCGCCCCGTCATGTCGTTCGACGAGGAGTTCAAGCTCCAGAGTCAGATTGAGACGAAGCGCGTCGGCTACGTCGGCCGGGGCGGCGCCGGAAACATCTACGACGTCGCCGCGCCCGCACCCCGACGCAAGGACAGCGACGGCGCCAGCTCCACCAGCTCGGCCGGCTCGTTCATCGAGCGCGTGAGCTCTGCCTTCAGCCGTCGCTAGACCAAACATTTGGTCAATTGGGGTTTTCTGCCCAAAATCAATTCGACTATTTTCAAATTCACCGATGCACCGCTTCGACATTATGGGCAGGCGCTATCAATTGAACTCTCTACTTTGCTGTTTATATTTGCTTTCATCGAATTTTATCTTTACAGTTATCATCAAACAACGAACAAATTAAGCACGGCGCTACGGACAGGTGGATTATACGAAATCATGGACAGCGAAGGGGAATTATCGCCGGGGCGCGACAAATGAAGGAAAAGTGATTTATGTGGAATTTTAATGGGAAGGCCATCAGCAAGCGGGCATCTCGAAATGGATTGAAAAAAAATAGGGGTGATGATAGGAATCAAGACGGATTGGAATTGGCTTATTTTTCTTCAATATACCCCCACGACATACCGCCCTCGGAAATCCATCCTTACTATGGAGATAATGGGTTTGGTCGTATCTCCCGGCTGGCAGACTCCGGGACGTGTGTTTCTTCACGAGTAAGAAAGAAAGAGCGAGCGTTCGAGAACCGAATTGAGACGAATTGAAAGAGAGGAGGCTCGCGAGAGATATGAAAGGGTTTGGAGGCTGTCCTTGTAGATAGAATTTCTATACGACCCTTTATAGAGGAGCAAGAGAAAGTCTTCATGATCAGTTGAATTGTAGTGTCCGGCATTGGTGTTTCAAGAATATAAAGTCCTTATCTTTACCTACTCACGAGTGGCTCGTAATATCTATACTGTTGTATCCACTCTACACGCGCATCAAGGGGGCCTCTGAAGTTGTAACTCACGAACGAAAAGATATTCCGGGGCCCGACAACGAACAGCATTATAAGAGCCCACCGGGTTTCCAGTCAGGTAGTAATTCTCAGGTATACCATGGGTACACTAAGCAAACAAGGGATTTACACACCCAAAGCCCGCTGCTAAATGCACGAATAACGTCCATTCTACTCTCCATGATCTTTTAAACGCAAACACTCATAAATCACGCTCAACAAATGGGTATCATTCATCTACTTTACGATGATTAGCTCCTCCCCTCCGGCTGCCCTTCTTCCACCTCTCGCACCAACGGCACTCCCCGTCTAGCCTCCGCCTTTAGCTGTTACCTATTTACACTGCTAAACAATTGCTATGCATCGTACATGGCTGCAGAGAGTCTAGCTAGGCTCGCTCTCCATATCCCGAAAAGGCCGTAGTCTCGGACAGGCTTCCAAAAATACAAATATAACCCAAGCCACCTTGTTGCTATATGTAGAATATGGGAAGGTATGACGGAGTTGTGCTGGCCGGTAGGGGCTTCAACTTTGGTTTTATTCTTCCTGGTCCGTTTCCGAGTGGCGCTGGGCCTTCTTGTTCTTTGTAAGTTTGAACTGTTATTGATGATGTTTGACTAAGTAAGTTTTTTGTGAATGATGTCGGGATCCTCGTGCCAGTCATCGATGCTAACCCACATCTATTGCGTAGATAGTCAGTACCGATTCAAATAGTAGCCTACTTATAAGGCAAGAAAGTAGGGGATAACAAACTTTTCTAAACGTGCTAAGCCCAGCCAAAATGCTGCCACCAATCCAGGTCGAGTATTTGCGCTCGGGCGGGGCAAAGATCTTGATGCGCATATCCTTAACAGCGAGTTTCTTCACTTCACTTAGTAATCGGTCACCAAAGCCCTTCGTTAACGTGCTGCCACCCGAGAGCACAATGTTGGCATATAGTGACTTCCGCAGGTCGAGATCCGTCCGGTTGATCGCATCCGTTACTATCTGGTGAATGCCAGGATACTCGAGGCCAATGATTTCAGGGTCGAATAGAATCTCAGGGGCGCGGAAACGCTCCTGGCCGACACGCAGGCGATTGCCGTCCGGCAGCACGTACTCAGCCATCTTGGCCTGATCCAGCTTTGTACTTGCCCAGTCTTTCTCCTCTTGTTTCGGGTTCAGCGCCACATACGAGACGGACTCCTTAATCAGCCGCACTACCTCCTTCTCAGCACTGGTGTGGAAGATGTAACCGTTCTTGCGAAGCAACATCTGCATATGTTCGGTGACGTCGCGACCGGCAACGTCGATACGTTGTATTGAGCTGGGGATCGCGAAACCTTCGTATACGGGAACAGCATGGGAAACTCCATCACCGGAGTCCATAACACAGCCTGTGGTCCGACCACTTGCGTATAGAGAAAGAACAGCTTGGATTGATGTATATAGCGCGGGTACGTTGAAGGTTTCGAACAGGATTTGGGCGGCCGTGTCACGATTCGCTCGAGGATTTAGTGGTGGCTCGGTTAAAAGAACGGGATGCTGGCAACAGTGTCAGCAGCAGCGTCTCCCCTATTTTGGGACTAGATGTTATCGTACTTCTTCGCTCATCGTCTTCAAGCCCTCACTGTATACATATTCCCATATCTTCTCCATGTCGTCCCAGTCGGTGACAATGCCATGTTCTAACGGATAGCGGATCTTCAAGAGGCCTCGATACTCGGTAGCGGCCTTTTGGCCAATAAAGACTTCACCCTCTAAGGCGCCGGCGAGAACACGGAGATGCTTCGGACGTCCTACAAAGGAAGGAAAGTAGCATTTGGGCAGATCGTCGCCGGCAAACCCAGCCCTTATTGTGCCAGAACCATTGTCGAGCACAATCGGGGCGTTATGCAGAGAGTCCGTCATCGTAGTCGACGTCCAAACCTCCGCGCCCACTACAGCTCTCCTTGTCTACCTCGCAATCGAGTAGCTGTGTGTTCCTCGGATCTGATCGTTAAGCTTGTATTTTGTTTGTTTCCTTTTGAGGACTTGGTAGCAAGGATAATCGACTATGCCAACTGGTCACCCGGCTGGGCTAAAACCGAAGCAAAGTCTAAGGAGTCAACCGTGAGGACAGCTGTGGGGATTGCAGGGAGAGGCCGTTGGTATGGGGAAGAGGGGCGTTTCGCTGAGTGTATCTTTAACAACAGGGGAAGCTCAGGCGACGCGCCTTCCCGTGCCTGAGGTTAGGAGCTTTGGAGTTCTTTAACAGCGAGTTAAAGATGGGGTGTGGTGCGCTAACCTGAATATGGTTAGCTGTACCTGGCACCCCACCCTTTCTTTTGTCTCCTATTTAATTATTTCTCAAGCATTTATTGAAACCTGCGGGCTGCAACTCGTTTGTTTGATAGTATTTCTATTATTTTATGCGGTACCTAACTTAAAACTCGTTGGATTGATCGTCTTATATAACCCTTATCCAGTTCAAAGTGCATTAACGATTATTCGACGTAGGCATATAACGGTAAAAATGGTCCATCCGCTATCTAAGACGTGCCCCTATTCCATCTTTCTCAATCTTCATGCATAAATCGACGCAAGGTTTCGTTTCTTGCAATGAACCCTCTAAACCTCTTTCCATATATCCATAGTGGAATTGTCAGTACATTGACTGCTACAAAGACGCTGCCGAGGACATTGAAAACCGCTAGTACACCATCCCGAGCTAGCCAGTCGTTTACGAAATATGTCAACCCAAACGTTAGAAGGTTGCGAGCGTTGATTGCCACGAAAGCTGGATGAATTATTAAGTTAGCTACTCAATCAGCACATGAGTTCCGGGAACTACTATACCCTCTTCACTCAGCTCTTTATGGGCATCGATGACATAGCCAAACACACTAGCATTGGAGAAGGCCAGGCTCATGTTAGCCAAGCCAAAGCAGAGAACTGGTCCGCTCCAGTGTGTTTGAAAATGAACTGTCGCCCCAAACCCAAAGAAGCCAGCAACCCCCATTAGAAAAGAGATGATGATTGGCGGTAGTCGAAACTCTGGCTCGTAGACACCTCGATTTTTCTTTGCGAGCCACAGGCAAACCCAATCATTGAGTGGGCCGGAGATGAGCTCTCCGATAAAGCTTAGGATAAAGGGCGACAAAGAGATGAGCCCAGTCTGTGATACAGAAAAGTTGTACGGTGGTGCTGTGAATATGACCGCGTTGACGACGCTGAATACCACGATCCAAGTTAACGTAACACCATATAGCAGAAACGCCCAGAGCACAGCCGGATACCAGAATATCACTATCGGTCTTAAGAAAATCTTCCATAGGGGTGTCTCTGTGTAGACTCCACTATAGAATCTCAATGAACGAAAAAAGGAGTCCTTTTTCTCCACCTGGATTCCGGTTTCTGGCGCTACCGACGGTTCCTCGTTGTGTTCAACTTTCGTGGCTTTCTTCTCTGGTAGTTCACCCTTGGAATCGTTTGTTCCAATAGTCATCAAGCGTTCTTCCCAGGACTGTCTTCGATAAGCCGTCTCAGGGACGAAGAAGATAACCAGAGGTAGCAATATCCCAAATAGGATACCACACCATATCAACGTCCATTTCCATCCTTGGTTCTGAAGTTGCTATTAATGACTGCCAGACTGCCGTGAAAGGTGGGCTTACTTCGATGATATAACCAGCAATCAGAGCCCCACCGCTGATGCCACACAGAAGAAACATATTCCAGATTGCAATTCTCGTGGCTCTCTCATGAACAAAGTACCTAAATAGGGGTTAGAAAATGTGAAAGTTCGAAGTAACAACTTAAGCAAGATGGGTACGCAACATGTCAGCAATGGTACACTGGACTAAAACTTCATAAGGCGCCATCCCAACTCCGCTGTAGATGCGGGATGCAAGAAATGTGCCATAATCCTGCGAAACAGCTCCCCAAACACTACCAGTAAGCATCTGTTATAACACTGGAGTCAATAATGTCCACTTATAATAAGAACTGCTAAAACGGGGAATAAAAGACTCCAATGGACTTACTATGATAGACGAAATAGCATAGACAGGTCGACGCCCAATCTTCTTCGCTATCGGATTAAATATGAATAGGGACAGGCCAATCAACAAAATCACCCATGCTGTAGCTTGTGATAGCGTATTGACCGTGATATCCAACTCGGCAGCAATCTCGACGAAACCGGGGGACAGCATGGGACCATAAGCTCCCACAACAGCTGCAGATAGGCCGACAATCGTTAGAATTACATCTTTACGCCACGTTGGCCACTGCTTGGGTATAAGCCTCAGAAGTAGCGAAAATTTCACATTCAAATACCCACATTCAAAGGATCATTTGGAGAGTCGCTCGGTTGAGGGGCCAGTATCACATTTGCATTCCGTCCGTGGCCACGTTTAAGGTGTTCTCGAGGGATCGTCCGGTATTCGATTGGGACATCAACGGAGTCGGCTAAAAGGACTATCATTTGACTATTAGCAATAATCTGATAGCGCAAAGATCCAAGGCTACGTACCTGTCCCCGGCACATGATCCATATGCTTGTCTTCAAGAATCCCCCAAACCATTTTGACGATACGTTATACAGACAAATCTAGACAAATTTACTGACCACGAGGTTGAAAATAGTTATATTAACCTAGTAGGCGAGGAGGTGCATAACATCTTTATAGCAACCACAGAGGCGTCGACCTCTCAATTACCCCGAATCGACTATTGGCAAGGATGTCATGTAGCGAGGTCCTGGCCATTCACCCCATTCGACACTCAGAAACGCATGATAAGACATTTACCGCTTTGTCGAGCATTCCTGAGACGGCCGTTCACCACACTCTCCGCATCTTGATAACTTGGCAAGCTGGGTTTGAACAACTGCCGGCCATCAACGCAACCTCATCGTGCGGGGAAATGGCATGGGATCGAAACTGCCCTCCGAGCTGAAGTGCAGATCCCGCATTACGGTAGCATTATTCAGATAGTACTAGTGCTATACAGCAGACAAATGCAAGAAATGAATGACCTAGCTTCAGGGGAAGGCTTGCCGATATGACGGGTAATTGGCTCAGAGTATATTAGGAGAGGCAAGAAGATAGCCGAGATCCTGGTTACTCGTGTCGTTTGCTCGAATCATACGTCACATAAAGCCTGTGTTAGAAACCTTTAGGGACTATCGATGAATTCTGTCATCTGATGTATAGTGAAGTGAAGTAAATATGAATAATTCATCACAAAACCGCCCGAAGAGCGGTATCCGCGTCTTAGTTGTAGGCGCAGGCTTCGCCGGCCTCACAGCAGCCATCGAGTGTCATCGCAAGGGACACAGCGTGACCTTACTTGAGAAATTCCCTGAGCTCAAGCTCCTAGGCGACATCATCAGCTTCGGACCGAACAGCTCGCGCATCTTTCAACGATGGCCGGGCGTGGCAGAGCAGTTAGACGCACTCAGTCAGCGCGCTGACGGCCTCGTCATCAAGAACTGGCTCGGCGAGACGCTCCTCAAACAGACGTGGACGACAGAGCAGAACGAGTTTGGGATCCGGTTTGACGGACACCGAGGCGAGTTCCATGAGGTAGTATACAAGCACGCTCTGGATATTGGCGTAGATGTGAGACTGGGTGCGCGGGTTGAGGACTACTTCGAGAACGAAAACGAGGCGGGCGTCATCCTCGAGAGCGGAGAGAGGATCACTGCTAATATCGTGCTGGCCGCGGAAGGGGTACGAAGTAAAGGACGCAAGATCGTGCTCGGATACGACGATAAGCCCAAGCCGTCGGGTTACGCGGTATATCGCTGCTGGTTCGATGCCGACGAGGTCGCGAAGGACCCGGACTTGCAATACTTTACGAACAATGGTGATAAGCACGTAGCGTGGTTAGGCCCCGACGTCCATTTCATTGCCGCATCTGTGAAGGGTGGCAAGGATTTCTCGTGGGTCTGTACTCATAAGGTTCGTCCAACTTCCATATCCCATTCTACAACTCTCCTTCTACGAGTACTCGTCTGAATGGGCCTGATTATCTAACTACATACAGGACGAGCAAGATATTGAAGAAAGCTGGTCTTTTGAGGCACCTCTCTCAGACGCGCGTAAAGTTCTTGAGGGCTGGGATCCCGTAGTACAAAAGATTCTAGACAAGACACCTTCCCCCCTAATCGACTGGAAGCTTGTGTATCGCGATCCGCTGCCCACATGGATATCAGCACGGCGTCGCATAGCGCTCATCGGGGACTCGGCACATCCATTCCTACCGACCTCGATCCAGGGCGCGTCACAGGCCATGGAAGACGGGGCCACCATCGCAGTCTGTCTCTCCAGGGCCCAAGCGGTCGCGACTGGGGACGACGGCGTACAGGAAGCCGTAGCCGCCTTCGAGGCGATACGCTACGAGCGCGTGCGCTCGGCGCAGAAGACGGGCGAGCAGACACGTGACATATGGCACAAGGCGGACTTCAGCGCGGCCAAGAAGGATCCGCAGTCCCTGCGGCTACGGCGCGAGGCGTGGCTTCTGAACTTCGACGCCGAGACGTATGCCGAGGCGCACTACGAGGAGACGGCGAGGGTGCTCAGGACGAACCCTGACGGTGGGGTATTTGGAGACACGGAATGCGGCAGGAAGCTCCATGTTCCCGAGGGCAAGGAGGGATATTTGGAATACAATGAGACACCGGTCAATGTTGCTAGCTCTGTGAAGACAGTAGAGGTTTTAAACGGATAGTCACGTAGACTGGACAAAGGTACATTGCATATCTGAAACCACGGGTCGGCGCCGCCGATTTCATGTAAATACTCATATAAGCTGCAGCTCATAGACTCAACTACCCGTTGTTTGCCTGTCACGAAAATAGAAAAGCCCCAGTAGATTTTGTAATACGAATATCTTTCCAAGTCCTAGACTTCTGGTCATTGCCACCATAGCTGAGCATGTATGGCTATTATGAGCACGAAAAGGAGCACAGGTAGCCGAATATGCGGTTCGCCGCTTCTATAATTATTTATATGATATCGGCGTGGTCTCGGATATGCAGTGTAACAGCAATACAAATTTCCGTCCAAGCCCTAACTAGACTTCTAGCCCTTTTTTCATGATTGAGCACGGGATGTGTTATGCAAGGTATGAAATGTGTTTTAATTAAGCTTTTGTCTTGTTCTTTTCTAGGTATATCTTTCTTTTGACCACCCTCTTTTCCTTGGATATATCCCCTTTCACCATAACGCCGATTTCATGAGTCTCTCGTTTTTGGATATATATACATAGAAGAATAGACGAGGTAGTTTATACATATTAGGTAGTCAAAGGGCGAAGCCGTCTATCGATGTTGAATTAAGCGCCTAGCACCTTGGCCACGGCGTAAGGCCAGCCTAAGACTAGTGCCATGCCGGGTATGTATCTGCACAAGTTGTACTTGTTAGCATTCTCGTGCTGGTTATTTTAGGTACACGGGAAGTCGCAGATAGGAGAACTTACATCGCGAGATTCTGGACCCTGGTCTTAACTATCCGGCCCCAGTCTGCAGGTGCCCTCTGGACGGCGTTGCTTGAGGCGTAGCGGCGGAAGACTTGTTGTCGGATAGGTGCCCTGAGAGCTTGTCTTGATGCAAGACGGACGGCTTGGATTGTGATTGGTGACATGTCTTTTTTTTTTAGATGGATGGAGATGCGAGGAGCCGCCGGGAGTGGAGATGATGACTTTTTTTTTTGGTACAGTTAATGAGGAGAGAAATGAGAGGCTTTGTATATGCTCTCGACAATTTTTCTTATGTCTCTATTGAGTGTCTACGATGAGGATATACTTTCTATTGTAAGGGTGGATGATATTCTTTATTTATATCATCCATAAGGTGATCGACAGCGGAGCTTCACGATACTAAGATATACCATGTGCTCTGGTTTCTTCGCTCAAGAGGCAGCTACGGCCGCAAGCTGAGCTGATTCTTACCCGGGATCTGTTCGTTTAGGAGCTTAAACATACGATCAAATCCAGCCTTGTCAGGCGAGTTTCTTTGACAAGCTACCCAATAGCCCGGGAATGGTAAGCTTAGCGCTAGTCCTTCTTTGCACGAACCTATCAGATAATTACTGATTACCCCAGTCCGCGCTGTTGCGCGACTGAGTAGTATTTTTTTCCGTTAAGACACCGGACACGAGGATCTTTATGTCGGCAGGGGCCGGGCGACCGCCGGGTGGTGGCGGCGGGAATTGCACTGGAGCGGGTCCTCAATTACCCGTTTCATTCTCAAAAGTGTCTTACTGTTGGTAGTACCTCTCTTTTCATAAAACCGTGGGTCAGCATGAACGAGAAAACTCCGACTCGGACCGGTACGTGCTAATTTGAGCGAGTCAATCACCAGGAAGGCGTTTTTTGGGGATTTGGTCTATGTTGTTTGTCATACGATGTGGTGTGACTGCAACTGGCAAAATGACCTGATGGCCCCTCTAAGCACGAGTGGGGCCGCCTACTGAATCCCGCGGTCTTATAAACACAACTTGCGAATTGAAGTAATGCAGACCTTTTAAAATTAAGGAAGTTCTTTTCTTGTTCTTTGACAAGCTTCATTGACCTTATTTTATGGGAAGGGTTGCAAGATCAGCAACTTGCCATAGAGATGATCGTTTGCTTTCCGAATCTGTGACTGCAGGCAGGTGCTTGCGTTGAGCCTTCGACTATTCCGATGAGCGAAAGGCTTCATTCTGAGGGTGGATTATCTCAGCTTCGAAAAGCGCTTATTGGATTGTTGGCGACCAG
The DNA here is from genome assembly GCA_022385715.1 of Xylaria cubensis. NCBI lineage: Eukaryota > Fungi > Ascomycota > Sordariomycetes > Xylariales > Xylariaceae > Xylaria > Xylaria cubensis. Next base: position 19,591 of record MU279028.1, on the reverse strand, counting down.
GTCTGCAGCCTCATGCTCAGCGAAGGCTATCGCTCGCTGTGCTTGTCGGTCTGTTACGATATTTGGAGTATCTATTGACTGCAATTCTGTCCGACATTTGTCGAGACCGAGCTCTCGGGTGGCTAATTTCGGTCCTCGAAGATGGACTCCATCGCCGATGTTGATTTGAGGAGAAACCAATGTCTTATATCTGATGTTGAGTACCCGATTCACATCGATGCGACGCTGGCCCGGTTTTAGTCACCTAATGAGATGACCCGTGGCGGGAATAAGATACCTAGTATGGTCTTGTCCACTCGCATCATCACTTGGGGTTTCTTTCGAAAGGTGCTAGTTTCTGCACCTCGCTATTTATGGAGATTTCGAGGTTACTTACTGCAACTCTTGTGATGCCAGCCAAGATGGATGAGGGTGTGAAGAGTGCGGACGTGTGGGGTTTCATGGGCACCGTTTTGGACCCATCGGTAGTCTAAATAATCCGGTGCCGTGGATTGATTGATAGGAGGAAAGTGGAAACGCCTAACAAGCGTGCTAAGCTAAGATGGGTAGGCACAGACCACTATCTGAGATTCTAACCCTAGAATGGACAAGAGGTAGGTAACTCGCAACTCGGCAACTGGTGGTTTGTTGAATTAAATCTCGTTTCGTACAAGTTGCCCCCGTTCTTAGCTATAACGCTATACCTTCCCGTGCCTTGACCGATTGCCTCTTAAATCGGCTCTTTTCTAGTAATATATGTTTAGTTCACGCGTCTCTTCGTCTGTCGGTTGTCATACTTCTAATGCTCGGTTGAATCCAACAACCAGAAGTCCAGTTCATCTCGTCGTGCTGCTCGTCTAAATTCACGCTCGTCTCCAATTCGTGACGGGACAGCCGACCAAACGATCGGCGACCGGAGAGACCTTGTCTACGCGCCTCCATTGAATTCTATAGCCGCTGCCTGCAAGGCTAGGCGTCACGAAATATCATCAATATAGCTATGCCAACACGACCACCCAGGAGTTGATGCTTCTTCCAATGCGCTCGAACACGTTAGGTAAGATTGTTTAATTTCACCACGTTTGATTTCCCTTTTGAATTATCGTCCTGCTGGCCGAGTCAGTGATGAGCGAAAAGGTAAAAGGTCCGACTGCACAGTGAAATCTTCTGGTTTTGGATTGTATACTCGCCGCAACACGTCTTGTTTTCCTCATCCTCGCCAAAGTATCTACCTCCCGATACGTTTGGCTTCAGTGAGCAAGATAAATTTCAAAAGCAGTATGTCTGCTCATGTCACTACATGGAGCTCTACCTCGCTTTTGTACCCCAACCGAGGTAGAGCCAAAGGCCGTGGCGAAGAGATACAACCGAGGATTTGTTACTCACGTGGTCGAATACTACAATCTAAAGCCGCTGTTTCCCCGCAGAATGAGGTGCAATTTATAGCAACTGAAAAGATCTGAGACTGGCCATACAGAAGTTGTCTTACGTTATAACCCCTCCGTAACCCTAGATTATTCTAGCTGATCTTCACATCCCAGGATTTATCACGTTCTTGCAACGCCAGACGTGAATATCGGTTATATAATCCATCAGAGCAACCCGTTACAAATAGATTCTATCTGTCACTTCTTGGGTTGCCGCGGCGGTTTTTCTTTTAAAGTTTTCCAAGGAATAGGTAGCAGCAATTTTCCTCCTAGCAGCGTGGCCCCTCTTTTATATTCCTATTTTCCCTTTCCGTCTAACTTTTCCCTGGTGGAAGGTATTACCAATCGGTAGCTTCGTCTCAGTCGTGACAGATCTGTCGTTAAACCCATTTGCACAACGCTTTTGTCCACGCTCACTCAATCCCTATTTGATAGCCAGTACCTTACAAATGAATGGTTGGGAAAAGTACCATCAGTGGCCCCTGCCAACGATATGACGGCATGCTTAAAGGACTATATCTACAAACGGGACATTGGCAGATCACTTCAACGTGGTTTACACATGGATGAATGGCCTGATATACAATTAGCTCTCTCCTGCCATGGATTCACCTGAACGTCAGACATGCCGCTGGGAAGGATGCTTTTCATACGATGTGGTGTCGGGAGGCGTGTACTGCCTGAAGCACAAGACACAGCACAATCAAGGTCGCCGCCCACAGCCTGATAAGAACCAGGCATTGTCAAATTTCTCATCAAATCTAGCGAGTCTCCCAAAGAAATCGTCCACTATCAACCCTTCATTGTCCGGAACGGCATCACCCACAAATGAAAAAAAGCAACTTCCTGATAAGCACACGGCACGAAAAAGTGTTAAACAATCGTCAAATTTGGGGCAAGCTTATATTTCTTCTGCAACATCTCCCATGAGGAGGCTATCTGCGGATATGTCGCCTGGAAAATCACGACCAGTTAAAAAACAATACCAACCGGGCGCGGCAAACGTATCTGGGTTGCATTCAAAGTCAGACAGTTCTTCGTTCTCAGAGAATGGTATCCCTCATTTGTCTAGTAGAGGTACGTTCAGACAGTCCGAAGAGAGAACTTATAAACTTAGTGCAGTAGACGATTTTGCACTGCGACCTAAGAAGAAAGAGGCCGCGAAAGAGTCAGCGAGGTCGAAGCCATACAATGACCAGCGACAATCACATCGCGGCAACAATCATCTCAGCAGTTCCAGTCGACCAGCTCTGGCCTCGAGTAAGCCGCCTCAACCCACTAGTTTCAAAGGGAGTTCAGGATCTTTTGTAATAGATCTTACCAGGGATGATGATTCAATGCCTACGTTGCCGCGGCCAAAATTCCAGCCCTCCCCTAATAATCATACCCCTAATGGCATTACAGGGGGCCTCCAGAAACCTCAAAGGTCTGGTGAAGGTCACAATTTGACTCACGAACGAAAAGATATTTCGGGGCCCGACAACGAACAGCATTATAAGAGCCCACCGGGTTTCCAGTCAGGTGGTAATTCTCAGGTATACCATGAGTACACTAAGCAAACAAGGGATTTACACACCCAAAGCCCGCTGCCAAATGCAGTTCCAAGCGCTCCCACCCCGAAACCCTTGAATGGAATTATCTCTGAAGCACCAATCAGCAAACAAAAATCAAACATGCCAGCTCTTAACAATGGCTCAGAGCCCGTACACATAAATTCCCCTGACACTTTCATGTATCAACCTGATTTGCTACCTGTTCGCCAACTTGCCAACGGTACTCATCAACCTTCTCTAGACGAGAAAAGCTCAGCTCCGGTTGATTCGAGCCCGGGTGCTTCAGTCACGGAACAAGCGATGGCAAGGAAAATCCGCAAACCTCCGGTACAAAAGGAGCCTATTCTTGATGCGCTACCGGTGCCGCAGTTGCAGGTAGTATCAGCTGCACTACTAAAGCAAAGTGCAATTGGCCAAGGTGCTCTGTCGGCTTTGTTAGGGGGCCGAGAGTGGAAGAAGATGTCGCCTGAAGAACGGCGCCTCTTCTGGGTCTCGCAGCATGATGCAGGACAAATGGACGCCTACATCTACAGTGAGAACAACCGTCCATTCCGACCCGGTGATCCCTTGTTTGGAGTTGCCGATGATGCGCTGCCCCCACGACCTCAACGCCCCGCGACGCACTTCGATTATATTAATCCCACAATCCACTATTCACGCCAACCACCCGAAGAGTGGTACAAGCAAAAACAAAAGGAAATCTCGGCTCGAGGCAACCGGAAAGCAGGCTTCGGTGAGGTCACCAAGCGAGCGGTCGTACGAAAGAGGAAAAGAAAACAAAACACCCTGCCGCAGCGTGTGCGAGAGAATCCAAAATGGCTTCAAGCAATTGAAGTGCTAGAGCAAATCGAGGCCCAAGTACGAAAGCAAAGAGAAGAGACAAGTCAAAGTCAGCCTCGGCGGATAAAAACTGCCAAGGGCAAAGCGAAGGCGGTTCAGACGGTTGAACCCGATTCGGATACAGAAATGCAGTCGAATTAACAATGGGCTTGCACACTGCTTCATTTCCCTTGCCTTGCAGTTTACTCGTAGCATGCACGTCCGTGATGAGGTAGCACGATTTGTTGTAGATTCATTTGCATGGCATAGATATATGCATACACGTCTTGCGCGCGGTTTCTATATATGCCTCCAAAACGTCAGCAGCGTCTATCCATTCTTCGGTATGAAGACAGGAAGGCGTTATATTCAAGTTCACGAATGAACGAATGGACGGAGCAGAAAATGAGGGAAAGGACAATGCATTACATTACATTATATACAGCACGAGTTTCGCGCTACGCTCTAGTAATGAGCGGATGATTGGATGGGACACGAGATGTACAAACATAGAAGGAAGGTCTGGATGCTTGCTAGATACCTCGCCACGTTACGAAGCCAACACAACAAGATTCAGTATATATATACAGTAGCACGAGAATGCTGCAGTCAACAAAATAAACAACAACAATCTACCATGTCCGAGCTTTGGATTAACTAGATGTTGGTCGCTGAATTTTTTCAACTTTCTTCATTTGCTTTGTTCAAGTTCGCTTGTGCTAGATTTCTGTGTCTTCTACCCACTTTTATCTATCCAGTTTTTAAGTTTACCTCTTCCTTCTTTCTTCCCATGATATTCGCATCATGATTTCTTAGACAGCAGATTCAGCGCGCTGCCCGCGAGTATGAACTCGGCCTGGTCGCGGCTCACGGCATGGCGCGTGGGGATCAGGAGCTCCTCGCCTGTGCGGAATTTCTTGACGCGCAGCGACACGTCGCCCTGGCCGCCGTTCCGCAGCATGTCAAGCAGACCGACGGTCTCGACCTCGTCGCAGGCGTTGATGCGGTCGTAGTCGGCCTCGTTGGCGAACGTCAGCGGCACCACGCCCTGCTTCTTGAGGTTCGTTTCGTGGATGCGGGCGAAGCTCTTGGTGAGGACCACGCGGGCGCCCAGGTAGCGCGGCTGTAGCGCCGCGTGCTCGCGCGCGCTGCCCTCGCCGTAGTTGTGCTCGGCGACGACGAGCCAGGGCTGCGACGCATCGCGCCACCGCTGGGCGAGCTCTGGGATCGTGTAAGAGGACCCGTCCGTATCGTAGGCGACGTTAACCTCGCCCGTCTCGGCGTTGGTGGCTGTGTTCAGCGTGTTGGCGCTGATGTTGGGGAGGTGGCCCTTGTATTTCAACCAGGGCCCGGCGGCGGAGATAGTGTCGGTCGTGCACTTGCCCGTTACCTTGACGAGGACCCGTAGACCGGTTAGTTCGGAATTCGGAAAGGGGTCGAAGGGCTCTAGAAGGGCGAGGCGCGATGAGCTGGGAGAAATTGCGACTTCTACTGATGCGTCTGGGGCTGAGGCCACAGCTTGGAATTCAGGTCGTGCGGCCTCGAACGGCTGTTGTGGGATTTCCTCGCCTGATGGTGGTGTGAAACGGAATTCCTTGCCGGAAGCCGTCTGTAGTGAGTCGGTTATAGGGTTAAAGGTGGTAGTACCCGCGAAGGCCATGGCCGTGACGATCTCAGGGGACGCCAAAAAGTTCATCGTGTCTAGGTTGCCGTCATTGCGGCCCCGGAAGTTACGATTGTACGATGTGAGGATAGCGTTGGGCGTGCCTTTCTCGACTCCATCTTGACGTTTCCATTGACCAATGCATGGACCACAAGCATTCGAGAGTACAGTACCGCCAGCTTCTTTGAAGGTATCGAGCGGACCGTCTCGGCGTAGGGTTTCTCTAATCTGGTCACTTCCGGGTGTGATGTAGAAATCAGATGCTGGTTTCAGGCCAGCTTCCAATGCTTCACGGACCATGCCCTCCACACGAGTCATATCTTCGTAGGAACTATTTGTACAACTTCCAATGAGACCGGCGGAAAGCTTTTCTGGCCAATTCTCTTCTTGCACGGTCTTTTTGAATTGTGATAAGGGTGTAGATAGATCAGGAGTAAAGGGGCCGTTGATGTGGGGTTCTAAGCTCGCTAGGTCGATGGTAATCACTTCATCGTATTTCGCGCCTTCGTCAGCCTTCAGTGAGATGATATCAGAGAATTTCTTAGCCTCCGCGGCTACATCGCGTCGGTGAGTAGACTCGAGGTAGCGCACATGGGCTTGGCTGAATGGGAATATCGAGGTTGTGGCGCCGACCTCGGCACCCATGTTGCAGACAGTTGCCATGCCTGTGCAGCTAAGGGTTTCGACTCCCGGCCCAAAATACTCGATAATGTAGCCCGTGCCGCCACGGACTGTTAACTGTCCGGCGAGGTTTAGGATAATATCTTTGGGCGAGGCCCAGCCACCGAGCTTGTTAATCAGCTTCACACCGAGGACGCGAGGAGCCTTCAACTCCCATGGCGCACCGACAAGCGCTTCAACAGCATCAGCACCACCAACACCGATAGCGATCGTTGACAGACCACCGGCGTTCGGCGTATGGCTATCAGTACCCAGCATCATGAGACCTGGGGCAGCGTAGTTCTCGAGTACGCTCTGGTGGATAATACCAGCCCCAGGTGGCCAGAACTCGATACCGTATTTCTTACCAGCCGACTCTAAGAAGTCAAAGACCTCTTGGTTCATCTTGATGCCGGACTCCAGATCAGACTGTGCGCCGTGTTCGCCAACGATGAGATGGTCGCAATGGATGCTCGCAGGAATGGCGGTAGTAGGCAGGTTGCAGGTCATGAACTGCAGAAGCGCCATCTGCGCCGAGGCATCCTGCATGGCGACGCGGTCGGGCTTGAGCTTCAAATTCGCGGTGCCCCGGATGTCGCGCCCGCCATTTGTGTTGGTCAACAGTGATTCCTCGGCATTGTCCAGGTGGCTGTAGAGGATCTTCTCGGCCAAGGTCAGGGCGCTACCCCTCCCAAGGACCTCCTTGACCTTTTCATAGTTCTTGGCGAGCTTGAGATAGGGCGGAATTCGGGGGTTCGAGGTGTCGAATGTAGGAGTCGCAAACGATCGGGGACGTGTTATGTCGCCTCGACAGCCGCGCGCTATTAGTTGCTGAAAATGTGTAAATTCTATAGTCAGTTTAAATTTAAGATGATTGCGAAGATCGGACAGTAACCAATTGACAAAAACTTACCCGGAAGCTCGCGCCTCGACGGCCTGCGATCTCTATTGCCCTCATCCTTCAGGTCGCATAGCAACTTTTTCTTCAGGATCAATGGCGCCACTGCTAAATTCTCGAGGCAAGCAGAGAAATCCCAAGATTCATTGATAATTCGACGTATCTGATTGGTGGGGTCGTCATGAGTAAGGTGCGATGCCGGAGAAAAGTGGCATTAACGGGTTGCCGCCTGCCGGCGTCTGTTACCGGCACTGTCTGCCCAAGTGGGCGGGCTCCGGACGCTTGGAGCCATGGGCAAGCACTCTGGGGAAAAGCAATCGTCTTAAATGGCGTACATGCTAAGTATCAATCTTAACGTCCGTACCATTCTTCTCTCACCTACGGCCCATAAAGCCCAATGAGGCACTTACTGTATGTACGCATGAGATGGCTAAGACATACTGAATATAGGCTCATACTATAGCCTTGGCAACAAACCCCTCATGATGTTGAGAACTTCGCGTATACGATGTGAATACCATTTCCCAAGGTCAAGACGCACCACGACTACTGTGTGTAGGTTAAGAACACTTCGACGTTTGTGCCAATCTAGGCGGCCTCAAGCGAGACACCTGTATGCCAAGGTCACGTCACGGCAGTCTAATGCAACGGCTTGTTGTTTTGGCACTGATCTATGCCGGATGACAGTCCTCGCACATCACATAAATCGGTAATCCAGTCACTGACCTGATGAGGCACACTAAACAAGTCGTGCTAAGTGCAACTGGTTAGGACGGCATCATAGTGCGTACTCCGCATTTTAATAGCTCCACGTTATTAGGACGCGCACAAGGTGTCATGTTATGTCTGTGCAGCGGTGAGCCCGAGCTTCATGGCGGGATGAAGAGTTTATATATCCTTGTACTCGCTACTTCTGTCCTTACAGCGAAGTAAGCCAAAGAATGAACGTGCCACATGCCATAGTGGTGTACAAGGTGAGCGACTCTGAGCAGACTCTGAGCAGACTCTGAGCAGACTCTGCCTTGTAAGAGAGCAACAGCCTCGTAACCGGTATACACCTTCGGTCCGGCCCTACCGAGACTAACTTAATCTAGTAGCTCAGCGCGACCACATTGTTACCATATTAACGTGCCATCGTCCTGCAGCACAGACAACTCGTATCATGTGTGAATGAAGACATTGCGGCGGTGAGTATAAATGGCGGATAGATCTGGATACCCAGATGGCTCTGTGGCTGGGACAATAGTCTCGCCGATCCTGTCAGGGCTGATATCGATGAGCTGAAGTCTGCCGAAGTCTGCTGAAAGAAGACAGTACTGGCACATAGTATAATACAGTACTAGGTGTACATATACTCCGTAGCGAGTAAGTTATTAATATCTCTCACTGATCACTACTTACACAGTAATGTACTATTTGTGGCCTAGTAATTCAAAGGTACTAGTGACTGGGTAGTGGGCTAGCTGACGTCTAGGTAGAGAGCATCCGGCAGTAACTACCTATTCTTTTTTTAAGTTTTTTATTTTTATTTTAGAACGGCGATCAATGACAATCCGAGTTTCCGACTAGTGTAGCCTATTAAGGCTACTGTGCAATTTACACACATGACAGGCGCACGATGCAGAGATGCTGGCACTGTATTGCAAGGGCTAGGGCCTTCAGCCAAGAGTCCATCGATGCGGCACAGCAAAGAAGCTTACTTTTAAGTTTTTAAAGTTTTGAGCATGCATAGCATACTAACTTAGCACATTCACTCATCGCTACAACTAGCTCAATGAATCTTCGATCACATTTGGCGCCCAATCAATGACCTAGTCTAACGCTCCTATGCGTACCGGTGTATTAGAGCTCGGTTTACCATGGAGAGACAGCTTGTGTGCCTCAGTAATCCTGGGCCTTTGTTTCACTCGGACCCTCGGGCACCAACTCAGTAAATACACTACAGACAGTGAGTGAAATAGATCCGTCGAATAGCGAGCCGGATTACTGTTCTTCGTCATGGCGGTGCCGCGGGTCTCCACCCGGGGTCTAACGACTCACGATGCCGCTCCTCAGCGTAACAGACCTGGTCAAGCTCGATAAGCATGGATCTACGCCAGTCTATTCAGCGGTACAGCGTGATAACTGCTGGTAAGAAGATCCATCATAACCACAATGGACGTGGTTCGGCGCACTAGTACGCTGTGCGTTGTGTAAGTGCCATCTACAGTACCAAGCGCATGCTTTCAGCAGCCCACTGTTGTCCTCCAACATTCTGCCTATACTCAACACTAGGTATTTGCCTGCCTATTCAGGTATTGTAGAGATCATCTTAGTCTTATCATGGGTTTTGGCCCCTATCCCAAGGTCTTGGTACTTCTGTCTCATTGACTGCTGCTGGATATTACGTGGGTATCCATGCCAGAAATCCACCCGGCCGGCATCTCGGACAGCCTGCCTCCAATAAGCTCCGTAATTTACGCCTTGTCAGTCGATGGAATAAGCAATGGATCCCGTCTTCGCCTCGCCCGCGGTCTAGGTGGTCTCTCACCTACCCTAGCTTAGCACCCAATGGAAAGCCTAGCGTCAGTCACAACAGTACGCCAAGCCTCCCGCCAGAGACCTTGTGTTCCCTTGCTTCCAGAGGCAGCGATGGGGTTATTAGAGGACCACGGATAGCATCCTGGGCGCTCTTGGGTCAGCATGGAGTCAGACAGCCCGCAGTAGATCGATCCAGGTCGACACTATGGCACGAAGCCCTCTCTATATAGGGTTGGCGCCCCCTCTTGGTCGCACGCCCGCCCTTGAAGTGATGTTGTAACCTTTGTTCATCCCGTCAAGCACAAGCTTTCAACATGCCTGCGGTTTGGGTCTACCCCGTCCTCGCCCTTGTGGGCTTGGCGATATATCGTATACTTCAGATTGGTAGCAGACCAAAGGACTTCCCTCCCGGGCCCCCGACTCTCCCGATTATAGGAAATCTGCATTTAATGCCCAAAGAGAATGGACATGTTCAGTTTAAGAAGTGGGCTGAGGAATATGGGTAAATAAGTTATGTCCCTAGGCTTACTCGAACACATCTAATGTTGTCTGGATAGACCGGTTTACTCACTTATGCTGGGGCCGAATGTTATGATCGTATTCTCGTCAGATCAGGCGGTTAAGGACACATTCGATAAGAAGAGCTCCATTTACTCGTCTCGCCCTGAGGTTTATATTGCACGAACCGTTGGCGGTTCGCACAAGGTCGATGGCGGTTACCGTGTTTTAAATATGGTAAGCAACAGGCTACACACACTAATCGAATACGTCTTTACTAACCTGTCTTCTTAGCCATATGGTGACCGATGGAGGATGGCTCATCGTGTCTACCACAGTATTCTAAATATCAGGGCTGCGAAGAGCTTCGTTCCCTATCAAGATCTCGAGAACAAGCAGATGCTCCAAGGTTTCCTGGACAAGCCGGATTCGTTCATTGACCACCTCCGCCGCTACTCCTTCTCTTTAACTACCCAGATGATCTACGGTTTCCGAACCCCCACGCTTGACGACTGGAGACTCAAGTCGCTATTCCACAACCTCCACCAATTCTCCAAGGCTATGGGCACGGCGTCTGCTATGATCTTAGACATGTTTACCCCTCTGCGAGCTTTGCCAGACGCTCTTGTCGCCAGCCGAGCACATGCTAAGAATCTTCACGAAATTGAATTGAAGTTCCACAAAGGTAACTGGATGGACGTAAAGAAGAAGCTGAAGGCCGGTACTGCCAAAGTAAGTTGCCTCTACACCTACTGCATCCATTGGCAATAAATATGCTGATATCACTCTAGCCCTCGCTCTGTGTCGACTTGATCAAGGCCCAAGATGCCGAGGGTTTCTCTGACGAACAGGCTGGTTACATTGCTGGAAACCTGCTTGAAGCTGGTGCCGATACCACGGCTGCGCAGCTCACCGGCTTTGTCCAAGCTATGTTGTTGTTCCCTGAGGTGCAGAAGAAGGCCCAGGAGGAGCTTGACCGTGTCTGCGGTGACCGATTCCCTACTATGGATGACTGGGACGACTTACCTTATATCCGCGCCTGCGTCAAGGAGACCAACCGATGGATGCCGACAGCCATTCTGGGTATTGCACACTCTAATAACAAGGAAGACGTATACATGGGCTACAGGATCCCCAAGGATTCTATGTGTGTTGTGAATGTCTGGTATGTATCATGCATCAAGTGATTTTGCCGAACAACTCGACTAATATCTGATTCTTAGGGCTATTCACATGGATCCCAAACGCCACCCCAACCCATCTGTATTCGACCCTGAGCGTTACATCGACGACAACACGACCTCTCTAGAGTCGTCACAGCAGCGGGACGTATCGAAGCGTGACAACTTCCTCTTCGGTGTTGGCCGCCGTATTTGCCAGGGCATGCACATCGCGGACCGCTCCATGTTCCTCGCCATCTCGCGGTTGCTGTGGGGCTTCCGCATGGAGGTGTCCCTCGACGAGGCTGGCAAGCCCATTGTCCCCGACCCGACCAAGCTGATCCCCGGCATGTTGGTCCAGCCCGAGCCCTTCCCGGCCTCTATCCACCCCCGCACGCAGAAGCACGCCGAGACTATCCGCAAGGAGTGGTCTGACGCCTTCGCCCTTCTTGACTCCGAGGAGCAGTGGAGAGAAATCCCCAAGGGCATGCCTCTGTCAACTTACGAGCCCGTGACCGCCGCGGATCTCGAGAAGGTCTAAACCATCCCGAGATCTGTATTCTCGGGGGTCTGCACTTGCAATTAAAAAAGTATATACTTTAAACGGATGGCAGCGACCATCGAACTATTTATGTCCAGTAGCAACATTCGCTACGAGGATCATCTGTACATAGCACTAGGGTTTTCTGGCACGGTCTGCATGAGGGTTATTATCATCTGGGGGTTTCTGATTTTATGACGGGTCGGCGTGATACCATTGAATGAGGGGGTAACGGGTTCAGTACTTAGAGGAGTATTGATGGGTTTATTAGCTACGGCTACGCTTTTATAGACGAAATCAATCGATAAGAGTTCGACTTTCGGAACATTCAAAAGAAAAAAAATGTGATGCACCGACGTGAGACATCCTTGACTTTTTTATCATGTATGGTAGGCTCGGCCTTCTCCATCCAACATACTTAGATGCTGATACTAGGTTATACTGAGGCTCTTTGAATAACACCGGTGCGGATTGGTTCTGGTAACAGTTGCTTATAGACAGATTTACATGTTGAGCGCGCGCATCCGGGTATCCGGGAATTACAAAGATAATGTGACACGCCTACTTGACTTCTTGACGTCCACGCCGGGTAACAACACGAAAGAGGCTTTCGGCTCACTTTTCAATGGAGGTTATTAGGTATGTCATACCTCTTTAGCATACACACCCGGACACCAACTCAGATGATGGCATCATGCTTTTTAGGGCGGTTGTCGTGATAGATATCGCTTAGTTGTGCCATCTCTCGACTTATAGAGGATGAACCAGCCGGCTGGCTTCAGTACGTGCCCTGGGGTGTGAATAGAATAGACATCACCATTATCAACACCAAGATGGAATTCATGTCTACTTCAAGTCACCCTCCCAACTGCGCAATTATATATATTGTTGACATTTATGAGCGTTGGTCATAGCTTTCATGAGAATAGAGCTGCGATGCGGCTAAAAATGCAGTGCAGTGCGAAACTCCGAGTAATCCGGCCCACCTGCGTCTGCCACCCTTTTTGGCTGGGGATGCCACCAATTTCCCGCCTGTACAGATGATATACCTACATACGATTAAGCCGCGTTAAAGTGCCCTATATTCTATGGCACCAAGTATACAACGTAGATAAAACATGTAAAATTATAGAGTCAAACGCGTAATTAAGTGCTTATATAGCCTTTGAACTACTAAGCAGTACTATAGCCAAGAAACAACGCTGTTAATTTATTAGTTAAGTTCAAAGTTCAAATTACTACATGCGAGCAGATGTCCAAGCAGATGCCCAAGCACCTAAGTCACGTAGAGGTAAAGCGCTTGCCGTAAATCTAACTGTAAACGGCTGAAGTGGCGTATGTTGACTATATAAATGGGAAATTGGTGGCATCCCCAGCCAAAAAGGGTGGCAGACGCAGGTGGGCTGGAGTAACCCAGTAGGTAATACGAGTGGGGAATCCAATGACGATGCTGAAGTAACCGCTTTGGACTTTGAGCTGCGGTCTTCTCACTTGAATAACTTACGGTGAAGAAAGACATTTATCTGGTGATTTTACGATGATGAACGTGATAGTAGACACACTGAAGGTGACCGAGCGATCGGTCGTCTTGCCTATAGTAGGAGAGATCTCCTCATTGTCTCTCCTCTCTACCTTGTTAGCTATTCTGCTCTTCATCGGTGTAGTCATGAAGCCAAGTTGCTACTTTATCTTCGCGTTGGGATTATTATGGGAGGATATTTGGTAAGACATATCCGATGTATGAGGTACACTATATTCGGGCTTAGACGTGACGAACACTAGTTATTTTTTGGCGATTGATTAACGCAATACGAATTTCCTCACTGCCAATCTTTGAGAGGCTCATGAATATTTCACCTCCACATATTGTACGCCCAGCTGAAAAAACATCTCCATTATAAACGACTTTGCTATTCTGCGCGGCGTAAACTAGTCACAAGCTGAAAGTGCCGGACAGCGTGACTGTCTTGGAGCCCAAACTACTTACTTACAGTTGGGCATTCTTGATGTTAGTGATACAACTCTCAATAGTCAGTATAAATAAAGTTTTTTGGCGGGGTGTGTAAGTGGGATGGATCTGTCATGCGGTTCGCTACTATGAACTGTACAACTGGCGCAGCATGAATGGTTCCAGCCTGCATTGCCCTTTCACGGTGTCTAGTGATTGGGCAAGTGTCAAACACCAACAAACAGTTTAGCGCTAATAGTAGCCAAACCTACAGTACCTGTCCGTCTGTTTGAATCTCGCGAGGTCGCATTGCATCATGAGGTGTACACTTGGAGGGCGTTTATTCCCTCGTCCGTACGCATCTTTCTTGATCCAGAACCAGCGATACGTAAGCTTGTGGCTGGGCAGATGTGGCGGCCATGCAAGGAAATATCTCGGGAGCTATTTTTCGAACGTCAGGGCCGTACTTATTCTGCTGCCTGGAGGGCTCGCTTTCGGCGGCATTAGATTCTTGTCAACAGGCATTAAACTAACCACTTCTAGTGTTGTTGCCCACCCCTCCACCTACAGCTCCAATCTATATTTAATTTATATAAGCAACCTAGCACTACCTAAGGTTACCCTAAATATTAAAAGAAAATTAATAAAAAAAAACAGTTATAAAAGTTGGCAATATATAAAAACCTACTAAATATATAATATAATAAGCTTTATAGCATTTTTAAAAACTATAAAGTAAATAAAATAACTAAAATACTTTAATTTAAAAGTTATATTTATTAATATTTATTAATACTTATTATAAATATAGCGTATTATATTATTAATACTTATTAATAATATTTTTAAATTATTATTTAAAATAAGTTATAATTATTATAATTATTATAATTATTATATTATTTATATTATTATTTATATTTAAATATTATATATAATAACATTTATTTATATTATTATTTACTTTTTTAATTTATTTTTAATTTAATTATTAATTATTTTATTTATTAATATAATATTTATGCTTTATAATTTTTATTAAAATAACGTTATTTTTAGCTTTATTTTATTTTAAATTATTAATTATAGCTATTTTTAAATAAAAATACGTAATTTTAAATTTTTAATAGCTATTATAATGTTTTTTACGTTTTTAATTAATAATTTTTTTAATACTTTTTAATAAAGCTTTAATATTTAATAAGCTTATATATTAATTAAAAGCTATATTATTAAAAAAACTAATATAATTAATAAAAACTTTAAAAGTTAATATATTTATTAAGTTATTTATTATATAGCTAGCTTTTTTATTAAAGCTTTATAAAATATTTATAATAAAACTTTAATAATTAATTAAGTATACTAATTTAAAACTATTATAAAGTTTTATATTAATAAGTAAAGTTTTTAAATTAAATATTATTATAATAATTATTTATTTATTTTTATAACTTTAACTTATTAAAAATAAGATTTAATTTTTAAAGTTAATAAAATAATATATATTTATTTTAATAACTTTATATTTTGCTGTTTTATTTATTAAACTATTAAAAGTTTTAATTTAAGTTTTATTTTAATTAAAAATAATATTAGCAACTTTATATTATATTATTTATATAAAAAAAAAGGTTTATATATTAATTATAGTTAAATTATTTAATAATTATAATAAAATAATATATAATATAAAATTAAATATAAAAATAGCTATATATTTTAGTTTTTTTAATTATATTTTTAATATTAAAAAATATAAAAAAAGTTTTTTAAAATAGTTTTATTAAATAATATATATAAAGTTTATTTTTAACCTTTTTTTTTATAATAATATTTTATACTTTTTATATTAATATTATAAACTTATTAAATATATTATTTAAATTAACTTTTTTAATAAGCTTTTTTTTAAAATTATTAGTATTACTTTTTTAAATATAACTTTTAATATAAGCTTTATTATATTTAATAATAAAAAAAAAGCGTTTTATATATAATATTTTAATTATTTTAACGATTTTTATTTTTTATTTAATATTTTTTTATTTATAATAATAATTATTAATAAAGTTAAAATTATTTATAATATAGTTAAATTTATTTAGTTTAATATATAATTATAGCTTTATATTTAATATATTTTAAATAATATATATATTAATATAATAAAATAATAAAAAAGCTTAAAGTTAAAAGGTTATATACTTTTAAATATAAATTAATGCTTAATTAAATATTAATATAAGCTAAATTATATAAATAATAAAAAGTTTAAAGCTATAAAACTATTAATATTATTTATAATTAAAAAAGTTCTTTTAAATTAATAATAATAACGTTATTATTATTTATTTAGCTTTTTTAATATTAATTATAATATTAATAGCTTTTTAATTTTATAATATTAATTATTTTATTATAAAATAAAAACTAAAGCTTTTTATTATTAAAATAACTTTATAAATAAATTTTTTAATTAATTATATATATTAACTTATTTATAAAAAACTTATTAATAATATTATATATAATAAACTAATTATTATATTTATAAATATTATAACTATAATATTTAAAATATTTTAAAAATCAAAAACGTTTATAATAAACTAAAAAGTTATTTTTATAACTTTTAAACTAATAGTTTATAATTATATAAAGCTATTAAAATATTTATTTAAATAAAAAAAAAGCTTTTTAAATATAAATAAAGCTATTAAATTAATTATTATTTTATTATTTATTAAGCTTTTATATTTATTAATAAAGCAGTTAAATTAATAATTAATTAATATATTTTAAAAAAAGCTTATATTTAAAAAATAAACTTATTATGTTATATTAATACTTTTAATTATTAATAAAATATATTTTATTGCTACGTTTTTTATAAGCATATATATATTATTATAAAAGCTAATAATATATATTTTATTTATATATAATTTAATTAAACTTTATAAGTAAATAATTTTAATAAATATTAATAGCTTTAAATAAATTTAAAAGATTTAAACTTTTTATTATTAATTAAAGATTTAAAACAAAAAGTAAAAATATTAAAGCTGCTTTAAAAGCTATATAATTAATTTATTAATATTATATTACGTTAAATTTAAACCTTTAACGTTTTTTTAAGTTATTAAGCTTTTTATAATAATAATAAAATATTTAATTAATATAAAACTATATTATAAAAAAGTATTATTAAAAGTAGTACTACAAATATAGAACATATAGCGCTATAACATAGTAAATACCCCAGGCTAAATGGAAAGATAACGGTCATAATTACTAAAAATAAAAGGCTTAAAGCATTAAATAGTATTTATAGGCTAAAAAGTAAAGGAATAAGTAGTAGTATTAATAATAATCTAAAGGAAAAAAATCTAGCTAAATGTTACGGAATTTTTAAGGCTTATATAAACTTATAGCCCTTATTAATTGCTTTTTTAATGCTTTTATAAGCTTAAAAGGGTTTATTAACGCTAAAAAGGATTAGTTATTAAAACTAATAACTTTTTTATAGCTATAAAGCTTTTAATAATAAAGTATAAGGTTTAACTATTATATTAAGTTTATATATTTATAAAGTGTTTTATATATATAAAATATAGCTTTATAATATATTTATTAAGTTTATTAAAAATTTCGTATTTTATTGCTTATAGCACCTATAGGTGCTATATATATTTATAGCAATATTACTAGTTAGTAAGAATATTTTAAACTATAAGGGCAGCTATTTTGCAACTATAGGAGCAGCTACCCTGCATTTATACCTTTTATAAGTAGGTAAAAGTAATAAATCAGGGCAATTATTATAAGTTTAATAGCTAAAAATAGGTATAATAGCTATAAAAGCTATAATAGTTTTATAAATAACTTGCGCAGCTTTTTATAATAGCTTAAGCTATTATAGCATTTAATAAAGCCTGTACTAAACCTTTAAAAGTCCTATTTAAAGGGACCTTAGTAGTTTTAATTAACCTATTAATTTTAACACTCTCCCTTAATTAAAGTATTAGGTTTTAAGGGTTAAAGCTTTAAAAACTTCTAAAATTTAGCCTGTTTAATAAGTGTTAAAGCTTTTATAAGCTTATTAGCTAATATTTTAGTAGTTAAAATATAGCGTATTTTAACCTGTTTTGCCCTATAAGCTTCTTATATAAACTAAAATTTTATAAAAGTATATTTTGTCCGTTAATAATGCTTAAAGTTTTTAGCAGTAGTAATAGCTCTTATATTATTGCTATATATAATAATAAGCTTTTAAATAAATAGCTAAATCTTTTAATATAAGCCTTAAAGCTATTAAGCCTTTTTTACTGCTTTTATAAGTACTATATATTTAGCTTTTAAAATAAAAAGTGCTATAATACTTCTTTTTTTAGCTTTTTAGCTTATAACACTTTTAGCTATTAAAGCAATATAACCTTAAATGGATTTTACTATTTTAAAGCATTTAACGTAATTATTATTGCTAGTAATTATAAAAACGTATAAGTAGCTCTTTATAAAACTTTATAAAAATTGCTAAATATATTTTAAACTAAAATTTATAATGCTTTTAAAATATTAAAATAGCTTTATTACTACTATTAAATAGATTTTATAAAGCTTATATATATAAATAGCAAATTATTAATAAGTAAACGTTATATTTAGCTATATAATCTATATTAAATAGTTTATAGTTTTTATAACTATTAAATAATAGTAAGCTTTAGCAGGAATAAATAGCAGTTTATAGTTTTTTAGCCTTATAATACTAAGCTATAAAAATAATTTAATAAGTTTAATGTTTACTAAATTTAGCTTAATTAAAGCTTATTAAATATATTATAACTATTAAAAATATAATGTTTTTTTAGCCTTATTTTACTAAATTTTAGCCTTTAAAAACTACTTTATAAAACCTTGATCTTTAATATTATACATGCTATTAATTTTTTTTTTTAACTATTAAATATAAGCTTTATTAAAGCTTATAAAAAAGCAATTATTTATATAAATTATTATAAAAGTCTTTATAAACTTATTATAGTATATAAAAGTATTATTAATTAAAGCTTTAAAGTTAAAAAATTTTAATAGTTTAATAAGCTTTTGCTATTATTACTAGAAAGCTTGCTTAAAGCTATATAATAAATAAAATACTTAAAAGATTTAGTTTATAATAAAGTTATATTTATATTTAACTGCTAGTTTTAATAGTTTAAAGCTTAAATTTAAAAAGGTTAAAAGCTTTTTAAAAGGCTAAGTATAAATCGTTTTAAAAAAGTTTTTATTAAAAAAAGCCTTTATAAAATTAATTTGTTCGATTTTTTAATTTAAAGCAGCCGCTATAACAAATAAAATTTGCTAAATAAAAAATATTGTAATAGCTGCAAAAGTCTTTATAAAATCTATACTAAGTATTTGTTCGAACCTTTTAATTATAAATCTAGCTTTAAATTTAATTATATTACCTGCTTAATCTAGTTTTTGTTTTAATATTTAACAGCTACTTATAACGCGTTTAAATAAATTTTTAGCAAATAAAAAACATAAAGTACTTATAAATAATAGCTATAAAAATTTAGCTATTATAGCTTTTAACTATTTAAAAGTTTCTAAGGTTTTTAAAGCATTAATAAAAGTTTTAAGCTTTTAAAAAGCTGTTATAATAGTATAAATAATAGCTTATACTATAAAATTTGCAATAGTTTTAAAAGGATTAAAATTTATAAAGTTGATTACTTTATATTTTGCTTTTTTTTTTTTTAAAATATAAAGCAGTTTTATTAAAATAGGATAATTTAGTGCTATATCGTTTTCTACGATTATTTTAGCCCTTTATAAATTATTTATTTTAAATAGGTCTAGCTTTTTTAAAAGCTTTAAAAGTAAAAAGGTTTAAAGCTAAAACTAATTAGATTT